>JAYGXS010000001.1:63342841-63369907 GCA_036362985.1 Ligula intestinalis
GGAGGAGGAGGAGGAGGAGGAAGAGGATGACGAGGATGAGGAGGAGGAGGAGGAGGCGGAGGAGGAGGAGGAGGAGGGAAGGATGAGCATGAGGATGAGCGGGAAGGAAAGAAGGAGGAGGAACAGGAGTAGGACGAGGATGTGTCAGGGAGAAGAGGAAGGATGTAGGTAAACGAGAGGAGTGGGAAGAGGAGGAGCTGGATGAGGAGGAAGACGCACCTCGCATATCATGGTACATTTCCGCGGAGTCGTCAGGTGGAGGTGCGGACCAAAAGGCCGAGTGGGTGTGCTGAAACTGCTGTCGGCCCACAGAAGTTTCACAATCATCCGTCTCGCCAGCCATATGGCCACCGATTTCCTCCTGTTCGCTCTTACTCCCTTTCTCACGCCAGCCAGTGTGCTCGGATCTACTGGCCTCCATTTTCTTTGAGTGCTGATGCTGCTGCTGTTGCTGTTTTGGCTGTTCTTGTCCAGCCAGGCGCAGCTTCTCCTCTCGACGCCACTTAGCTCTGCGGTTGGAGAACCAGACCTGAATGCGCGCTTCGGCTAGACACAGTCTGGTGGCCAGCTTCTCACGGGCAAAGACGTCTGGATAGTGGGTCTTTTCGAATTCTGAAATGGCAAGGGTGATGTTTGATGTAAATTTTGAACCTCTTTATGCAAATAAGCAAACCACTTTTCATAGAACCGACCGCTGGATCCCTAGTATATTAGCTGGAATTTAGTTCCGATGTCTGCCTTTAGATGACGATAAATAAACTTCAGGCTGCAGCAACCATTCGAAAAGAATACGATCTCAGCCTAGTGCAAATACGGCGAAACATTAATGTGCCTCTGGTTTTGCCCGTACAGCAAAGCGGCTGATTATTCTCTCCCAGATTTACAATGCACCTTTTAAGTTAGTGATTAATAAGCAAAACAGATTCATTATGTTAGTTGTTCTAAATTCGTGTTCGAGACATTTGTTGTCACTCATCACCCAATATATATTATCCGTACATTTACATAGTTGGATTAGGTTAGGCCTTAGCAGGATTGAGGTTAAGTTTGCGGTAAGAGATAGGGCCAAGGTATTCGATTTAGTTTTGGATCTATGTTTGATTCTTAGTTTTAGCCTTCGTACTCGTACTGTTGCTATTTATTTGGATCAGAGATTGTGAACCTGTGGAGATTAGTTATAAGCGGATAAGGACGGGTGTATTTAACCTTGATCTGTTCATTTGTCTTCAATTTTCTGTAATTGTAGTCTATAACTACTTTTTCGCTGTTAATGTACTTATTAAAGCGCTATTTTCCCTTTGCCGTGTCCTAGTGCCCTGCTTCAACATACTCCCAATAAAATTTAACAAATCTTTCCGTTATTGCAAAGTAATATTTCGTGACGTCATAATTGTTCTTAAAGAGCTTGCGTGTTCCGAGAGCAGAATGTCAAAACCGACGTTGATTGAGTACATGACTACCAAGGCAATAACTTTCAAAACGTATACGTATAACGTTCTACAATAGAGAATCAACTAATGCACATGACATTTAGTGGGTCCTATCGCAAAAAATAAAGTTTAACAAGGTTGATTGCAAAAATGAGACTCCACCTAATGAAGTGTTTAAATTCTACAACTCCTCATATAATGCTCGGTGATCATTTCTAATCGTTAAAACAATGGACATCAATAGGGAGGCGCAGTTGCACAGGTAAACGACCTTGGACAGCCAAAGACCGGAAAAGTTCTTGAAAGTGTACAAAGACGCGCAACAAAATTAGTAAGAGGCCAACGGGACCTCCCTTATGAGACCCGCTTGGCAGATCTCGACTTGTTTCATCTGGATAACAGGCAGCTACGCGGGGACCTAATCCAGGCCTTTCGCATACTGCGTGGTCAGGATTGTTACCTCGAAACAAATGACTTCTTTGAGCAGGCCACAACCTCTAGGCTGCGAGGACACTCTCTCAAAGTACATTGACTGGGGCAAGACTTGACCCAAGAAACTTTTTTTTCTCTCAAAGTATAATCCAGGCATGAAGTTTCCTTCCTGCGGACATTATTATGTCCCCATCCATGGTCACCTTCAAGACAAAGCTTGACTAGCACTGCCTTACGTGCCATCATGGCAACTGAATTCTCCGAAACCAAACACTGAAATACTATAAGTATACACCAATAGTAATTTTAATTATTATTACCATTGTTTAATCAAAATACCTTTAAGCCATACTTAGCCGGTCCGACGTCTCTGCCCACTATGCGAACCGCGCTGATCGCGTTTGCAGTCGCATCTACCGCACCTATGATCCTAGGCTAAGCGGCCCTGTCACGCTCTTTCTCGTATCGACCTAAAAACCAACTGCTGACGAAGTGGCGTGTTCCTGAGCTCTTATCACAGCAAGGGTGTATCATGGTCGCATCTCCGGTTCTTGGGGACGCTCTCATGACTCTGAGGTCTCCCCCTCGTATGGCTCTCTGCTGTAGATTTTACTCGCCGTGGACTCCATGGCTGCCGCCAACCTTCACAGAAGCACCCTAGTCCTATCATTCACACACTTTCCCCACAAGCGACAGTTTTCCTCCTAAAAACGACGAATGACATTCCTTTTTGAATTATGAGATTAGGAGATTTTGCACTATCTGCTCTTCCTGCTCAGTTACACTGCTGGCTTGAATTAACTGATATCACCAAATGTGAGTGTATTACTTGAAACAAGCGAGTAGTTGCCTACAATTGTGTCAACGTCTTCTTTGAAATGTTCGGCTGTGCCGATGCATTTCTTGAATACTACAGGGTGCCCCACAAAAAACCCCTAAGTTTGTGATTGTTACGGCGGCCGGACCGCCCATGCCGTCACGATCGATGGCGGAGAAAACAGAACACCTGGGCCACATCCGAAGTGAAGCCGCCCCCGTTGGTTCACACCCGCATTCATGTCGCCCGCGCCATGTTCCGCTCAGTGGTGAGGAGCACCCACACAACGTGGGTGGTGGTCGCAGAGGAGAAGGTTCTAAAATGCCCACCTGCGCACCATATGCCAGGAATATTCTGGAAAGACGTGTAGACCCATGCCACAGCTAAGCAATTTCCAGCGCGAGGTCATCGTCCTATTCCGGAAAGAACATCCAACATGGGGGTTGCAGAAATGTCGGAACATTTTGCCTAAATTTTTTGGTGCCATTACAACTGACCAGTTTAGAGGTGTCGCGGCTGCATTCAAACAAGGTGGATCACCTGTAGCAAAGGTGCGTAAGCCTGGTAGTGGCACTTCTTGCAGGCACGATTCCCCAACAAGGCGAGCAGTCTTGGAACTTGCCGTAACTCCACCAGATCATCACAGAAGACTTTCAAGTCAACGTGAAATTCGTAAAGAACTGGGATTGTCAAAAGGGTATGTGCACAGAACAATTGCAAAATCCAATTTAAAATGTTTTCGACGTATTAAATGCCATGTTTTAACTGAAGCATACCAGCAAGCTCGAAAGACAAAGTGTGATGCCATGCTTCAGCGCTTCGGTGAAGGAGAAAAATGGAAACAAGTGTGGTTCTCAGATGAATCATCATTCTGCTTGTCTGCACCACTGAATAGGCGAAATGAACGCATACATCGTGCAGTGGAAGTCAAAACTGATATTCCTGATGAAGATTTGCTGGTGGAGATAGACAAGCAGCAAAAATCTATCATGTGCTATGGTGCTGTTTCCTGGCAAGGCAAAACAGACCTCTATTTTATCGAAGGAGATGCTGCTGGGCAGGAAGGTGTTGCACCGAGTCGGAGAACGAAAAAAACTGTAAATCAAGTTGTTTACAGAGAGGAGATGTGCCCGCAGATGTTTACAGATATTGATCAAGTAATACAGGGAGAACCCTGACGTGGCAGCAAGATGGTGCAAAGCCACACACTGCCAATGACACTGTCGCCTGGCTCCGAGTTAACACTCCAGATTTCATCGCACCCCAGCAATGGCCATCCAAGAGCCCTGACCTGAATGTAATGGACTGTTGCATTTGGAGTGTACTCTTACAGGAGGTTCAGAGACGAAGAATAGGAATCACTGATATTGAGTCAATAAAACATGTGTTGATGGACACATGGAACAACATCCCTCTTGATGTCATTCGTCGAGCAGCTCAGAGCTGGATGGATCGCTTACGTCGCTGTTCTGCAGTTAATGGACAGCATTTTGATCGGTATCTGTAACTTGTTATTAGGTAACAGTTTGTTAATTACACAATAAAGTTGTTAGTTATAATTGTAATCAATATTTTTTATTTTTATAACAGTATAAACATTATCATAAATTTAGGGGTTTTTTGTGGGACACTCTGTATATACCAAGAGGGAGTTCAAAGGCGTTTGTCTATATTTCCTCTTATAAACTTTACTTGACTTGACAGTGTAATAATCCCATTAGATGTTCGTAAACGGGCATTGCAGAGTGACAGAATGGTTGCTAGATATTCTGGTGCTGCAGAAACGCATCGACTGTCGGTATTGGCTGCAGACATAGGAGGAAGCAATGCCCAGCCTTCCTCCAGTCAACTGCCCCACCAAGATGGTGCTCCTCATTTCCTTTGGATTTTCCGGATAATTTTAGGGAGGTAGGAGTCATTTACAAAGTTGGATATTAGTAGCACACTGCAACTTATTTTATTGGGTTCAGATTAAAAACAATGTGCACTTCTTAAGCGGGCCGCTTACTAGATACACTGGACCAACACAGGCGCTGTCTCAGAGTGCAGCAGGCGTTACTCGTTCCCATAACAAATGGCAAACATGGGGGCGTGAAGCATGCGTCTGTGCAGGCTCAGGTCACGCCAACCACCTGCGCTCGATCACGCTTCCGGTCTTTTTGACTCAGTCTTGACACCGGACACAGGTGACTGGGAGAAAAGAGTGTGGCAGATGCAACCCAAGTATAATGTCGACTAAAACAAACCTACGCACAACTCACCGTTCCTGTACTACCATCCTATGGAGCACACGGGGGACCTCGTCAGACTACGACGGTTGAACTTCCATTTACTGTGCATATTCGTCTTGTAAACTTTTAGTTATAAAAACCGGAAGTTGTTGTGCAGGACTTATCAATATACAATCTGCAAGTCGTCCAACTACTATTTTCCTAATGTAAACTGCTATATTGGGCCTTCAATCTCTCAATAAAACATTATAATCCAAAGGAACGTAGTCCTTTATGGCCAATACGCTTACATGTGTACTATTCGGACACTGCACTTTTGTGCCAGCGGCATAAAAGGGATTTCCGTACCGCTCTAGCTAGGGGACAGCGAACTGCTAGTACGGTCATCGGCTAGGAAAAGTCACTTCCCCGGACGATGTAGAAGCGGTTACATCCCCAAATTGGCAGCACTTTCATCGATCTGTTATCTTCTTTGGGCAGCCTGTTATACCATTTGGGGATTCTCCTGAGAAGTAAGCGGTGTCTTACAAACCCGCGACGATTGCTGGAGAAGTATATTTTGAAAAAGTATATTCCAGTGAAGTGAAGTTCAGACGTTCGGTTGATGCTTTTGTTCGAGAGGCATCATTCTATCCACGTGAAACTTAAAATACTGCTACAAGGTATACTGTAGGAGTGCAAGACCAAGGGCTAGTACTGCCAAACGGACATGGCTGCTCGCTAATGCACGTTTCGTGTTTTCTATAAAAATAAATGTCTTTAACATTTCCTTCAATTCATTATTTGCTTTACCTGCAAATGCAGGAAGATTCCTCTTACAGACTGTCAGACCAAGTTAGACAAACCGATTCAGCATGAAGGCTGTAGTGCTGCGAGTCAATTAGAGACGCTTCATAGTCTCCTTGGATTTGACAAAATATCAAAAGGTAACTTATACCATGTAAAAATACGTCAACATCTCACTAATGGAACCACCCTGTCGTCACTTGAGCGCGCAACTAAACCAGAAAAGCCGAAAATGTCAGACCAAGGCCGTCAAAGCACGGTATGCCAAACTGCCGTGGGTTGCACCATCGAAAAAAACGTTTGAGTGCGCAGACGTCTACAGGTAAACTTGCCACCAACAGCGCGCTAAAGATGGATCCTATAAGGTCCGCAACGGTATCTGGCATCTAATACTTGTGTGGTACAGTGATCCGGCCTCGATCGCGGGAAAGGGTCTGAAAGACGCCTCGCGAAAGTCGAAAATCGGTGAAGCAAAAACTATCTGTTGACATGGTTATTTTAATTGAAATACGAGCACTTCAACATAGTTGATTACAATGAGGTTGAATTCTTCTGAAACGCCTAAATTTTGATGCGTGAATTTTCGAGGCTGGTTCGCTAACTGGTCAGCAGACAATGAGGATTAAACAAAAATATTTGAGTGATTAAACGTGTTTAACAAAGGAGTCTACAACTGGGCAACATATGAACCAATATGTGTGAATTATACTTTGTTAATCCCTTCGGGATTAGTTGTGCTCGTTAGAATTTATCCGTGAGAAATGTGTATGTGGCATCCAAATCGATACGCAGATTGATATGTGCCTCATCTGCATACACTACTTTCAAGAGTTCACGAGTTTTTCTGATTGGACAAGCCATATCAGTCCGAGTGTTTTCCCACGCAAATTTATGCCCAAGTTCCGATGTGTGGGCTGTCATCTAGGATAGGTGGTTTCGCCTTCTGACCGCCATGTACGCTTATACGGCTTGGGAAGAATTTCTCAGTTTGGCTACAATAAACGGCTTCACAACTAGAACATTGAATTTTGTAGAGGTGACCAACCCTGTCCTTTGACTGTACAAGTGTGCGTGAACTAATTGTGGGTTAAGGTGCTACCAGTATCTGACGTTTTTTACAGTTGTCTTCTGACAAATTTAGCTAACTTTTTTCACTTATGGGAGCGTTTGCCGGTTGCCTAGGTGACTGTAATGTTTGAAATATGATTTTGTTTGAGCTTTTGGTGCTTGATGCACTGACGGAAAAGGTCACGCGGGTAAGCATTTTTGAAGAACAATTTAAAGAGTTCGTTCACTTCTGCCTGATGAAATTCTTCATCAAAACAGTGTGTTTTTGGTCCCCATTAGCAGGCTGTAGAAGGAATTCTGTTTACAAGAGAGTGGATTGTTGCTTTCAGAGTATAGGATGACCCCAGACTGTTTCGTTGGCATTAACTGAGGTGTGAATTGATCCATCAGTTTTCGGTGTACAAAGCCATCCAGTCATGAGAGTTGTCCATCTACCCCTTCTCCCCCCACATTTTCATGAACATTTCCCACACAGTTATACGCCATAAGCCCCTATATTTTCTTACCTAATAAGGTAAGATCCGACGCAGTTTTATATGTGAACACACTGCTTATATACTATACACAAATGTAAGTATAATTTATCATTGAGGGGCCTTATTTAACGCGCTATACCGCCACCCGACAATAAATAGAAGAATAGAAGAAGGAGACAAGTACAAGAAGTAGAAAGGCCTGTTGTCCGCTAGAATCCGCGGACCAGTGAGCCAGGGATGTTTGCGTTGAAAATTATATAATTAAGTGAATTCGTGAAAGTCGAAGCACGATATAGCGGGAAATAACTGTATAGCAACCACAAGACTTGTTTTGACCAACAAATCAAAATACATGTTTGTGTTGTGTAAACCTATAGTCAAACTGAACACTGTAGCAGGAGCATCGCATGCCCCTGATTTTCGTCAGATCTGTTTTGAAATACTCATAAAACTAACGAAGAACTGCGAAAGTCTACAGGTTTTCAGAACAAGTGCGACTAACTTAAGTTCCCCTCTAAAACCTGCCGCGATAGGCCCGAGCATCGCAATAGAACTGCAAGAACAGTCTTCAAATTTGCCTTCATCGTTCCTCGGCTTTTTTGGCAATGTTCCGTACCCTGGATATATTCGCCTTCGTTGATGTGGAACTGGATATCCAACGCATTGAATCTGACATGTGAACCAGTGCGGCTGTCCTATTTTTTCCTGGAAATTAATGTTTAATGCCTTCAAAAAGGCAAGACAGCTATACCGTTGAAAAATGTTGTCTTACACTGACTTTTTCAAACAGCATTTCGTGATGTTTGTCCAAAAATTAACTCTGCTATCCGGCGTTTTCAAGGCAAATGTGTAGTTCGGTCGGAATGTTCGCGTTTCTTTTCTGTATAATAGAGCTATTCACCGTATATAGTTTTGAGTCTTCTGTTCCGTGTCATAGGAACTCTACCTTAATCTTCTTTATACATCTAAAAATACCGGTTCTGTGACGAAGATACCTTTCATGTCAAGCGTAGAGGGCAAAACTAGGTTTTACGTGCGCACGGTGTTCGGGAACATTTAGTTTTCTGGTTGAGACTCACGTTTAATCAAATTTCCCGAAACCTAAAAATTAAGCTCTCCTTTACATCCTTTGTAATCGCGAACTCGGTATTTTCCAAGTTAGTACTTTCGGGTGCAGTTTAAGATGCCATTTAAAATAATCTTGACAAACAGCTACAGCTAGTGGCGAATGAAGATATCCACGAACACCATGTTGCATTTTGAAGCTGAACGTTTTCGTATTTTTGCGCATTGGTTTGCAAACGGACATAAATTCTCAAATGATGACTGCAATGGCTGTTTTTTCATTGACTTCTGATAAAATTGGCGCATTTTATGCGCTGAATCATATGAAATCCATCTGTTAGATTATTGAAGACTTTCCAGCTCCAGCCCATCTTGGATGACCATGAAATTTTACGATGGAAGACGGCTCCCGGAGAAAAGGTATAATGTATTAAAACCCTTGTGCCAAAAAGCTCGGTGTCTACCACACTTTACGCTACTTAGTGCATTATTAGGTTAATCTTACTAATGTTTTAGATTTTGGCTATTCATTAACCCGAAAAGGAGCAACAAAAAGCGTTTTTACGAAAATCTTTCAAATCACCACGCATCTGTGCACGATTTTCGTCTAAGCCTAACAGATTCATTTGGATGGGAATGAGATGCCCTTACCTAGGATCTTTTGAAAAAGAATTTCTGTCCTCAGGAGCACAGTAACGGGTAGAAAGGTAGGAGAGAAAATGATCAGTGTCGTAATATGCCAACAATCAAATCCATTGCCCCATGAGTATGGGCCACGCTGAGCATGAAAGGTAATTGAGAAAAAGACGACTCGATCGCCGGGACGATACTTTTATTCGCCTGACGTTTCGAGATCCGCCGCGGATTCGTCATCGGAGACAGTCAGAAAGCAGTAGCAGATAGGATAAGTTGTGGAATAGAATCGTGGTAAGATTTTTACCTTCTACTAGCGTATTTCGTACCTTCTTGTTGAAAATGGAAGTGGTACTGACAGCTTACAGATTCATTTGGTCAAACTATGAAAATCTTGAAGGCCTCGATGGGATTGGAACCACGACAGCGAGTGCATGACCTGAGTACAACCAACGCTCTAACCACTTGAAATATGAGTCCCTCATTAATAAAAATATTTGAAAAAAATACAGGCTACGAAGGATCCATTCATTTTGGCTCTTTAGCTAGTGATAATAGCAATGACTAACCACCCTCCAGAGCTCTGATCTCCGTGGCGGAAAAGGCCATTCGACAACGTTGGATCTTCCGGCCGTCTACGCTCTGACTGCCATTATGCTGACCGTCTCCCTCAACCGCAGCGGCCGCATCGATAGTCGAAGACTGCCACTCGCCAGAGCTTTGATCGAGCTCGTCACCGAGGCCGTTTCCAGTACCATCCGTCTGAAGACGATCCGCGGTGCAGCCACCTAACCTCTCCTCGTTGGTGGCGGTGAGGGGACGGTAAAGGCTTGGAAAAGTTGATGTGTTAGCAGACATGCTTTCGAAGGCTGCATGGCCCTGTGCGAAGATTTGTTCTACTTTGGAGGATGGTATCGACCGTGTCTGCTGACCTTGTCCTGATGTTTTTGTTAAAGCAATATAAAAAGGCTGCATCAACCGAGAAGGATACCTCTGTAGAGAAAAACAAGCCATTTTATACCATATCCTGAAAAATAATCTAAAGAGGAGAAAGCCAAGTCTAAAAGGACCGAATCCCTCATACCTATTTTGCGTGAATTCCTTTGTGGTAAACGAACATTTTCTTTTTACACTGGACGTTGTCGCAAACTATCTTCAATTTTTATTATGGAAAATGATTTTATACGTTCCAAATGCAGATACTGCCAGCACAAACAACTGCATGCCTCGAGGGCATTTGCCGACTTGTGTCGATTTGCATAATAGCGGGGTCGAGCGGGATAAGTTTTGGCCAATCCACTTCACTTCCAGTTCGGGGGGTGACAATTATTTCTTTCATGCTTATTGCGTAAATGTTGGGATAATGAACTCCATAAAATTTACGTCCTTACTGCTTGTTACAGTTATTTATCAGTAAAAGTTTTATGTTGCTTCCAATTCCTTCAGCAACATCAACCAAAAAGCTATAGGGCTATAAATATACCCAACCCCATAAAAGTCTTCATTTTAGCATACTATCCCTCGGTAGTGTAATGCTTCCTAAACAGTGTGGTGTATTTCTGTAGTTCTTCGTTTAGCGTCGGAAGTACGGATGTTTTATGAAAATATGAAGAGAATATGAAGCACTATTTCGAAACAAAATGGCAATTGTAGCAAAAATGCTTCTTCCTAACAGATTATGCAGGATGTCTTCACGCAAAAACTAACGACCAACTGCCGGCGACGCCAATTGTAGGTAGTCATCCTGGTAGAGGTACGGATAAATGAAAGAACTTTGACCTGCGCGTTATTATTGTTGAATTGCGATTTGCCCAAAAACTTGTAGTGAAGTAAATCCGTTAATGACAATTAACATGGGCAGCAGAATAAAATCTTGCTTGGAAAAAATTGTTAAATTTTCTGAAACCGCACATGCTGTGATATTTAATTTTTCAATACCTCTGTAGTCAACCCTCACGCCAAACCCCAATCCAGAAACTCTAACATCCCTGATTGGGTTATTACCATCTATGTTATTAGTAAAGAAGTCACGCCTCACAGTGAGGTTAATTTTCCCTAACGTACTGCACAGAGAGTCTATTCTTACGCTGGAGAAGGAGAAACCACAGTCGGTAAGAGAACTCGTGGCTTCTCATAGCGATTCCTATTCCTATACACAATTTCTAAAATCAACAGGCTGAAACCAACATGTTACTTTCTGCTGAATGCTTTGGGTAATTCTGTAATGAAAGACGGCAGATTATTCCCATATATCGGTAGAAAGTATAATGACCCTATACTCGAATTCCGCCTACTGAAATAAGCGGTCAGAAAAATGTGTTCTCTGCTGGGGGCTAACTGGATATCAAAATAGGTTTAGTTCTTTCCAGGCGCAGACGTTGGGAAGACAGGAGAATAGGGACCTCTTGTTTCAATGGCTTTAAGCTAATTTTTAGAGAGCTTACGATTATTGCCAAGGTTTGGGTTGGGCTTAAAGATAGGGTATGATTTGGAATTAAGGTTAGGTTTTGGCTTAGTGTTAGCATTGGAGTTATGACTTGATAATATTTATCCTTCATGGAATTTTCCTGTGTCTCCTTCAGTGATTTATACGTGCAACAAATAAGCAGATCCCGATGCCACACATGTGCAGCATGTGCTATGCACATAACATTTCAATCTGGATCGACGCACGAGATAACACTATGAAACTGTAACAGTCATATCGATCCTCAGCTCTCATTAGCTCACCTGGTGGATTTTCAAAGTTCGTCCACTGTAGACCCTCGGCTTTTATTGGTTTTCCACTGGGCCTCCTGCATACTTTTTGCTCCACATTTTCAGCAGATTGAGCTGCTACAGTCGGTATAACCGCTGCCGAACTTTGTACTCCTATTGTTACTGCCCGTGACTCTTTTTCAAAGTAAGTGGTTAGTGTCGATGCTGAAGTTCCACGCCGGGAATACCTGTTGTTCTCGCAGTCAGGATCTGCCTTCTCCAGAAAGTCCGTCTGATGATCATTTCGGGCGTCAGAGTTCTTTCTTTCAAATTTGCACTGTTCAAAAGGGTCCCTCTGTACCTGCTGCTGCTTCTGTTGGACTGCTGTTTCGTACGCCTTCCAGCGCTGCTGAAAGACTGCCTGACTCACACCAAATGAGCCGTACTTGAGTGAGTATGAACCAGCGTCATTGATGGTGCTAGTGTATGCTAGTGACTCCCTTGTGTAGCTGGGTGAAAGATTTTGCTCAAATGGTCCTCTCCGACTCGATAAGTCACCCTCCGTTGTGATACCATCGTGGAGCTGCGTTGAACCAGTTATTGTGTATAAATTAGTGGAGACTGCAGAACGCGCGTGTAGTGTAGAAAAGGGCTCTCCAAAGGTTGTTTGATGAACGCGGGGCCCAGAATAGTCGGATCGTCCACTCCTCTGTGAAAAGTACTCTGAAGGCGCTGCAACTGTCGCATTGCGGGACGAACTGATGGCTGTTTTAGGCAAACTGGTGTCCTGTTGATCTACGCCTGATGGGGCTGTGAAAACTGTCATCTGGAGTTTGGTTGGCTGCTGAGTCGGAATTGCCATCAAACTGTCCTGAAGTCGTTTGGCAATTGATTCATCCGGGCTGAAGGTCGGTTGGAGGAAGCTTCTTGACCTGGCCGCGGAGTACCAGGCCTGGGCCAATGAGGCAGCTGAGTGGCCGGGTATAAGCAGACCACCTAGTCTGTCAGACCCAGGAAGATTGGGGTAGGGCATGTCAAGAATATCCTGTGGTACAGTCGGGGGATTGAGGGGACGGTCATCGGTAAAATCGCTCACAAATCCCTCCTCCGGTGCAACGGTGGAACGTACGACGGTGGAATAGTTCCCCTGCTCAGACCGGTTGGGTGTGAAGTTTACAAAGGGACTCTGCATGCTGTGGGCGAAGCCGACATCGCGGGCTTCGACTGTAGTCGAATCCAGACCAAAGTGGGCATGAATCAGGGGAAAGCAGTTTGTAGTGTTGCGCTGTGTGGCAACCTGAGCCGCCATAGCGGCCGCGGCAACTGCAGCAGCCGCGGACATCTGACGTTGGGAGGAGTCGTTTGATATATTTCGTAGAACACGGTTGATCGAGGATACCTAGGAAACATAAAATACAAAGTGATATTCTGCCGTAACCCATTGCCTATTGGATAAGTCCTGTGTTTACTAATTTTTTTCGCTTGAATTTCGATGAAGCAATACATCTTGCGGTCAGATTAAAGAAAGGGGTGTGTTACAGTGTCTTTCGGGGCGAAGTAGGTCACCTGGCATTTTTGAGTTGCTAAAAAGGATTTGTTTTGCTATTCGTGTTCAGCCATCCCATCTTTCGGCTTGCTTATAGGTTTCGTGCCTCTATGCCCTAATCCAAAATTATTTTGGACCACCGCGAAAAAAAACTGTTTAAATGAAGTGACAATTCAGTGTCACAACTTCACAAAATCTCTCAAAGTGCGAATAGAAAATAATAAGCATGGGTACAAGTGTACTCGCCAGCGAATTATCTTACGCTTGGACACGGTTTGAACACTGTTCTTGAGGATAGAAATAAACTCAATATTAAAGGACCCAAGGCACTCCTCGACATTATATAAATTGAAAGCCTGGGCATTTACGATAGTATAAGCTACTAAGACGATCGGGGGCTCACTGGAGCAGCAGTGCAATTAATAGGTGCTTTCGAATTCATACAGTAGTTCACTGTTAGGAGTTAGGAAAATTCTGTTAAGATTCTACAGCTTTGTAGTCAGACAGTGATGGAGAGGGAAAGGGGTCGAGCTCACACTGCTAAAACTGCTTTTCTAATGATTACATGGTCTTATTTCGTACAGTAAGAGCGTGGTACTCGCATATCCACTGATATTCGTGAAAATGTGAAGCGTTATTCGCATTGTTAGTGTTTATCATGGCCACAGAGGTAACATTAGCATCACTAATTATAGGACTATCGATGGCGCCAATATAATTCTAAGCGGTCGTTGTAGAACTGGGAGCGTAAGCTCAATATTTTGGGAGTAACTCGCCGTTTGAAATTGTCTCTATACGAGCACATGTCAAATTACAGATTAGTGACTGGTCATTAATCTTTTCAAATATATTTATACATCAAACGTTACTGAAATACATATAGTAGCGTGTTATATTCCATAATGACTACTGGTCTAGAAAATGGTAGCAATAGTGTATGGTCCGTTATCTTGTCAGCGGGCTTTGCATTTAAATTGTAACTTTTTGAGACGCCGCTTGAAGACACCGACTGTCTGTAATCAAACGTAGAGATAGGAAGAGCTTCTCATTTCCGCACAACTCGCTACGAAAGAAATGATGGTCAGTGATTTTTCCACAAACCGGCATCCTAAGCCCAGGTCCACGTTCATCTGAAAAAATAATGCACTTTCGGCAGGTACGTATTGAGGATAGGATCAAGGCTCACGGTCTCTCGATCAGCTGTCATCTGCCAGTGCTGCCGCTTCCGAACAAGCCTCTCGCCACTGCCCTGCGGCCGCATTTTGTGTTGGCGGAAATCGGAACTGTTCAACTACACACGAGTTATTATTGTAGTACAGGTAACGCTTCTAGCTTCTAAGCAGAAAAAATTTATCGAAAAAGACAAAGGCTTAAGGGTAGCTTTTATGACCTCCTAAACAGAACATGCAACCAGGAACCACCTTCAATACAGGTGTCTCTGCACCAAACTCCAGGTAAAATAGACTTAGGTTTAAAGTTGGCGTTAAGATAAGATAAGTTAAGGGTTATGGTTAGGCTGAAAATTAGAGCTACGATTTAGGGCCAGTGTTAGGGTAAGGATACGAGAAACCGTCTATGTTCTGACATTATGCGCAGGGCGACTTTTTTGCTTGAGCAGGACGATTGTATTCCCATATCCCGTTTAGGAGGGCCATATAAATGCTCCTTACCGACAAGGAAGACTGCAGTGGCCAGTTCTGGCTTATGAGCCATCATGAGCCTATAATACTTAGCACTGTGTGGCTGCTGGCGGGCCTCGAGAACAAATCCAAAGCATTACAGGATGAATATGTCCCGTAGCGCGATCGGTGAGCGCTCGTCTACTATTGCTTATTGATTCGTTATGCCATAGCCTGTGTAAGCTGTAGTTTCTCGGCTCCAGAAAGAAACCTAATCACTCATATTCCCTCCCGTAATTGGAATAAATCAGTTCTTATCATCCCCAAGTAACAAATGGTCATTGTTTTCCTCGTTGCTGTTTGGATAGTAGAAACGACGGTGACTTGTAGGGTCACCTAATTAGGATGCTGGAACAGGAAAGCTCCGACCACTTAAAATAAGTGACCTTGCGATAAGTTTCAGGGGGCGTAAATATTCGCGTGTTTTAACTCTAATATAAAACGAAACGGTAACCTTAATTTTAACCCTTACCCTACTATAAGCCGAAACCTTTCATTTAACACGAATCCAAACCTTCACTCTTCACATAATCCTGACCCCAATCCCAACTACAAACCTAACCCTTACTTCCACCTTAATCCGAAACTTAAGTAATTTTAGAAGTCAGCGCTGAGTTACATTCATCGTTTATTAAGCACAACGGGTGGAGAGTCAATCTTTAAAAAATAACACATTATTTACGTCTTAAGTCCACACTTACGGTATTAGTCCGCCCCTGGTAACCGACGTCACTGATGTCTGCTGTCCTATCTCTTATTGAAAATTTGGTGAAACCTTCGAAAATGGAGGCTTATTCCATATTCTTTGGTCCCCTGATGCCCATTTAATGCTTGTCCAAGATTATCCACTCATACTGAAAGAAACTTCCGAACTCCGAGCAACAGCGAGTTAACAACTAAGCTTTGCAAACCCCAAATGTTGATCTTTGGCCTTCACGTCATGTTATGGCCGTTGGTTCCCAAGCTCTGTCAAGTAATCCGTCAATACATGTCAACTCAGAGGTGGCTAATCCCCAGAATGGGCTTGGATACTCAAGTCTTCGCCGGAAATTCGGACACGGGCCGACATGGTCGCGTCAGAAAAGTCGTTGGGGCTGGAATAAACTCGCGTGCAGGTGACGGTTTCTGCAAATTTTTTTGGTCACGTAAACTAACAAATTAACCTAGTTACTGGTTTGGCTGAGTAAATCGCACAAAGCCGGATTATCAGAACCCTTAATCTGAGGGCCTACGAGGCCAGCCAAAGTGCCCATGGAACCCTTCCTTCTCTGGTTATTCTGTCTGATGTTTATCTTTCGTTTCCGAATTCAGACTTTTCGATTTGGCTACAGCTACTCCTTTGAAAGGCCACTTGCTTTTGTTGAACTTCAGTTCACTGAATAATTCGTGTGTCTTAGTACATGCAGTCTACCGGTTTCTAGTAAAAATCATCCAAACAGAAAGTCCTCGACACCGCTATAAAATTACGTCGCTGTGGAGTAGCGTGCAGCTGGTTTGAGGATGAAACTTAGCCAATGATATTCTGCTTTGCATTATGGTGATGCAGGGTGGCTGATTTGTGCGTGAGTTAATTTTAAGAAGCATTCAACTTTCGATGCATCTACCGCACTATCTCTTCTCTCACCTACCTGCGGCCGATAACGAGATCGAATCAGGATGACCGGAGGCGAGATCGGGCGCAGGTTTCCGGCACGGCGCAAGCCTACAGATATGCGTGCCACCACTCCACCCGACCCACCGTTTGCTGTATTTGGCACGGAAGCGCATTTCGAAGAACGCCTGCCGTACCCCGATCGAGTCCCCGTGCTGGTCCAGCATATCTACCACGCAGCCCTTTTAGGGGATGCAAAGCCCTTGCAGACCAAGGTAAAATGACGGGTAGTCAGAAGTTGAGGAGTGTTTTCAAGAGAGACACCCAAACATCTCCAGTGACTACTTCGTTCAGCGCTTCACGGAGAACAGAAGCGTTGACTAAACTAACGCACCTTCAGTACTTTGGTGGTCGTTACTAAAGAACACCTGATAGTTCTCGTCGAGGGAACGTCAAGGACGCTCGAAATGAGCGCTACGTACTTCCCCTCTCTTTATGAAACTAAAAAGAAGACAACTTACTGGGAAGGACTAAGCTGCTTAACGTTCAATAATTAAAAATGGAAAATTCTTTGAAATTCTTGGCCCTTCCAGTTACTAGTAAAACATACTCAAAACAATCATTCAGATGCCTGCGTGTCTTCTCTATCGCCCACCTCAACGAAGGTTCTATCATTTCTCGGTGCCTAAAGACTGGCTGTTTACTTTGGAGGAGATGGTCAGCGCAACAAACTATAAAAGGAACTGAGAAGAAGAAGAAGACTCGATCGCTGGGACAATATGTTTATTCGCCTGACGTTTCGATATCCGTCGCGGATTCGTCATCAGAGACATGAGTAGCAGAAAGGTTGTAGTCCGTGCTTGTGCCTGTTCATAGATCCTTCCGCGCTGGTCTTTTCACTGGCAGCAACTATTTTACTCGCCAATTCTCGAGGGAAACCGAAAACCGCCACTTAGAAGAATCATTATTTGCCTGTATTTACTCAATCAACTAGGTTTTCGAAAACTCACAGGAAATTGGGCCCTCCCCTGTTCTCTTAATTGGCATTATAAAACACTTAAATCTACGCATTTTCTTCAAGGGGGCCGATCTCATGAAATGTTAATGCAAATTCGAAGTAAATTTTTGATCAGGAAACATTACTCCAGTGGGGTTGCAATATTGATTATCTTGCGGCACAAACCTATCATATTTCAGATACGCCAGGATGTCGGCTTTTTATACAGTAAAATGAACAGTAAAAATGAACAGTAAATGAACAGTAAATGAACAGTAAATGAACAGTAAATGAACAGTAATGAACAGTAAAAATGAACACTTGTGTAGCATGCATTTTTTCTTATTGGTTTTCGATGCCCTCATAACTACAAATGCGTTATATATCAAAATGCACCAAAATATAGTTTTTTGTACGTTTTAGATAGGAAATAGTATCTTCTTTAGATGTATACTTGAAGAAAGGGTGCCCTTTGGTTTGAGTGGAACTAAGTAGTTATGAGAGTTTCTAAGATCGTGCAAAGACTGTTTAAATCGCATCGTATCTGTCCATTTTTTAATGTTCCCCATAAAGTATATAACATACTCCACATTAACCGAAACATTTTGTGAACACTGTATGGTACCTACGTAACGGCATAAAGATATATGTGCTATTCCTTTCACGGGAAACATACAGCCTGTAAACTGAAAGCCCTAAATGCAGATTTAAAGAGAGGTCCGGCTCAAAATAATTCGAGAATTTGCAAACTGTTTAAAAACCTCAACATACATTTACTTCGAGGATAGATTTGCATAAAAACTTGATTTCCTGTCAAATGAGTGCACGAAAAACATATTTTTGCACGCATATTCTGTAAAATGTACTTGAATTAATAACGCGATGTAAAATTAATAAAACATGATTTCTACTTGGGTCACCTTTTTATTGAGTGCGGTTTTTGCACATAGCCGAAATGACGTACATTCAAAAGCCGGCCTCCTGACATGTCGGAAATATCTTGGGATTATGTTACAAGATAAAAAATGTCAAAATCACACTTAAGTACTCCGCCGTTATTGAATAAAAGCCTTTCGGAATAACAGTTAACCTTTCATGCCATCGGTCACTCCAGAAGCGTGCTTGACTTATCTAGCTCCCACTTCAATGAAGGATTTACCGTTTCTCGGTGCCTAGAAGCTGGCTACTTACTTGGCCGCTTTCAGACATTTAATTAATCAGGAAGTCTATGAAGGTTATAATAAATCCCTGTTTCTATCCTATGACTGGGAGCAGGAAAGGTGTTCAGGACAGAAGCAACAGGGAGGGCTTTCCTAGTTCTATTTTCAACTAAATCTAACAGATTCCCGAAGTTATGGAGCCAATGAGCAGGGTGAAGTATTATAAGTGCGGTTTTTTTCAATATTCAGTCCTATGAGTGAACTTCTGCCAGTCAGAACTCCGTCTACTTTAGAGGAGGTGCTAACCACTACCAACTATAGTGTTAACTGCTTGCCGTCCTTGTTTGTACCTACACATAGAACCTTCCGCGCAGATCTTTTCGTTGGCACCAACCATCTTGTTCTCCAATTCTAGAGGGAAACCGAAGACCGATACTGAGAGAAATCCGGTTTTCGGAAACTCGCAGAAAATTGTGCTCTTTCCGCTCTTCTCTTCTGCGGCTTCTTGGTTGTTTAAATTGGCATAATAAAACACACAACTCTTTATATCCTCTTCGGGGAGGGCCAATATCAGAAGTACGTTTTTGATTAGGAAACTGAGGTAGGGTTGTGATACTTATAATCTTGCGGCGCAAACCTTTATTATTCCAGATACATCAGAATGTCGGCTTTTGGTACACTTATTTTTAGTTACGTATAAAAATGACTACATATGCAGCATGGATTTGCCTCATTGGTTTTTGATGCCATTCTAAATTCGGATATATTTTGTACAAAGAATAAATGTAAATATATCTCATTGTATTCACTCGGTAGCAAAGTACGTCTTCTTCAAATTTTATGCTTCAGTTTTAAAAAGGGTCCCTAACTATGAGAGTGTTTTAAGACTATACAGATTCCATTTAATCGTATCGTATCAGCCTATTCCTTAATGCCCCTCAGGAAGTATATAATGTAATCACCGTCCATTGCATTTTTTATCAGCACTTTATGGAGTCTAAGTAATAGCACAGAAGAATATTGGCTAAACCTTACATAGAAGGTATACAGCTTATAGACTGGTAACCCTAAACACAAATCCAGAGGCAGATTGGGCTCAAAATTATTCAGGAAATGGAAAACTGCTTTAAAATCTAGACATGCATTTCCTTCGAGGATCGAATTTGAAGAATAAAGGATTTTCTGTCAAAAGAATACAAGGGAAATTTGTTTGCTTGCGTTTTCTATAACATGTATTTGAATTAAAACTACTATGGGAAATCAAAGATATGTTACTACTGCTAAGGTTGTCCTGTTGTTGAGTGCGGTTTTTGCATGTGGCCGAAAGAACGTGCACTCAGAAATTGGCATCCTGACATTGGAGAAAGCGGTCAACGCTGGACCCCCTTTCTGTCATCGTGACTCTGAGTGAAGATGGAGGGTGCGGTAGACGGTCTGCATTGTCTACATTCACCTGTCGCCAGTCACTTTCCCTGCGCCAACCTGTTTGAAGCATATGGTGGATTTCATTGAAACCATCCTGGCCTCTCAGAAATATCTTGAGATTATGCCCCAAAATCATAAAGATTCAAGTGCAAAATCCAAATCCTTCATTATTTAAAGAACATTTCAGAAGGTCAGTAAACATTTAATGCGATCGGTCACTAACTGTAATGCAGGTTATTTTCCTTGAGCGAGATAAAAGTTAAAGGGATGCTTACGCTTCAAATGTTCTCCTGATTGCAGTAACCATCCTGGATAAAGCGGTCACAGATCTCCCAGGCGAAGATGGAGGGACATTCGCGTTTGTACTGGGAGCTTTTCTCACTGCCGTGTGTGTGGCAATTCGCGGCTTACAACATGTTGTTTTGGTGGTCGCAATCACTTCAAACTGAACCCAACGTACTATTCTAGTCGATTGACAAAGACAATAGAAACCGGAATGGCCATTTTCGGCTCATTAGCCGTCATCAGCTAGTTATACACAAACCCAGATGTGGGTAACCCGAACTTTGAAACCGGGCTCTTTTGTTATTGGGCGTGACACTCTACCATTGAGCCAGGGACTCACTGAAAACTGCGTATGCAGAGGAATGCTGTAATGTCATATATTTTAGATGAGGAAGGACTAGTTAAGTGACGTTGTAATATATGCTATGTTAAAACGCAACCCAAAGATATTTCAGACAAGCCAAGATACCAGCTTTCAAATGTACTTGTTGTCATACACCTGCTCTCGTTGAACTCCGTAAAGAATGACATCTTCACCAGAATGAAACTGCCCTATTGCAGGTTTAGAAAACCTGCACAAAACGACGGTATACTGTATTCATTCGTAAGGAAATCATATGAAAAAATGTTATTCTTTGGTTTTAAAAACAGTTACGGCTATGAGCTTTTTAAACACTGTGTCATTTATACTTAAATAGCCTCATATCTGTCTGTTTCTTGATGCTCCTAATAAGGTATACAACGAAGCCCAACACTGTTGCAAAATTTCCGAGGGCCCTTAATCGTATTTTCTCAATGGCGTAGAGTATGACTGATTTCAATTACAAGAGAAGCATACATATTTTAGAATCTGAAACATTGAACCCAAACGCAGAGCCAGATCAGACCCAAAATTATACGGGAATGGAAAATGCCTTGTAAACATCAAAGGGTTCCTTTTCTTCAAGTATTATATTAATTTGACTCCAATGCGGTATTTTACCAGATGGACACAAGAAGGAATCATTTTTGCACGAATTTTAAAGGAAAATGTACCTGAATCGATAAGGGTATCCAAGATAAATGGGAAGCACTTATATTACTTAAGTAGTCATTTGTACCGAATGCGATTTTTCCAGACAGTCGGAGAGAAGTGCTCCCAAAAGTTTACCTTCTTTCGTATCTGACAATGCTTTGGATTATGCTGCGCAATAATACATACTATAATTCCATTTAAGTAATTCTTCATAATTACGTGCAACTTACCGTGTACCTTTTACCCCTTCCCAGATAAATGTAATTTGCCCGATGAAAATTTATCGAAAGTATACGTATGTTCGCCATTTACTCTTCTTATTCTTCAATATTGAAAATGCATTTCAGAATGCCAGTTAACATGTCATACTGACTGTAATTCATGTTATTTCACCTGAGCGAGATCAAAGGTTAAGGGTGAGTGCTTACGCTTGGAATGTTCTCCTGATTGCAGACCCCATCCTGGAGCAGGCGGTCTCGGATCTCCCAAGCGAAGATGGAGGGACATTCGCGTTTGTACTGGGAGATTTTGTTCACCACCGTGTGCGTGGCAACCCGTGGCTTGCTGCCTCCGATTGCCTTCGGTCGAATTGAGCCGGTCTCGTAGTAACGGCAGAGGATTTTGGAGACGCAGCCATTGGAGACCTGCAAAATTCGGGATATATCACAGGGGCGGGCGCCGGAGTGCGCCAATTCTATGATCCGTTGGCGAGTCGAGTCCGGCAGCGGACGACCATTCACGAACATGCCACCAAGCTGATTCACACCAGAGTGACCTGACCGAGGGGGGGGGGAGCGGGGACAGGACACAAATTAAGGTTTGTGAGAAAGATTTCCTGAAGCGGCGGCTAGCCGCAATACTTTGCTTTAACAACAAATGCAATGTACCTCTTTTCCAATTCTTTTTTGTTTTTTCGGAGACGCAGTCGGGAAATGCATCGAGAGTGCTCATTTTCTGAATTGATCCATCACATCTGTTTCGCTGTGCCTGTAGAAATAAGGCCAAAGTCGGAAGATGACAAAAAAATCCACGTCCTGAGCAGAACATTGAGAGTCATTTTAATTATTCCTCTTAATCTTCTCAAGATAGATGATTAGGTACAATAGAAAAGCCTTTTGACTGCCAGCTGCCTTGGTCAGAGCCACAGGTACCGAAAATTACCCGTTTTTTGACTTCCGATGCTTATCTAACCGTTCATTGCGCTTACGAAAAGTAATTTCTCTGTTTTTTGACCGAACAAGAAATGCACATTTGGTTCACGCGACTGGATTATAAAGTGTGTTTAGGTTCATTTTTTCCCATCCATGGCAGTTATATGTCGCTGCATGTCATACCTTCTATCCAAAAAATATAATCTTCTAGTGGGTAGAGTTTAATGTGGTGATGAGCATTAGTCTTATCTACTTGTAAAATGCATGTTAAAATGTTTTTCTGGTGTGGTCAGTTGTGAGCTTTGTGTTATGACTTATTGGCAACAGTGCTTCGGGTGATGCATTCCATTTTAATTATCCTTTTTGGCGGTACCTCTGCAGCCCTTGTCACTTCTGATGCCCGAAAAGACTAAGGAAGAGGGAAAATACAGCTTTTGCTTGCTTTTTACTCCCTTTATTCCAGTTGAGATAATTCTTTACCACACTGCTCGAGTTTGCTCTGTTTATCCTTCTCGACAGGTCCTCGGTTCAGCTTGCCGTGTGCATTGGTAATTCAAAAAGTTATCCTGTACAGGCCTTCTATTTTCACGTAGCTCGAACTTGTTCATTTTTGGCAAACTGTATTACGTCGCCGTCTTCGTACCATCTGACGTCCAGCCATACGGTTAATAAGAACTGCATTAAGTATATTTATCCACCTTTCTGATGCAACTAGCATTGTGCTCATTATTTCTTTTTTTCACAATATTGAATTAAGTTAGGGGCCATCCTTGAGGAACAATGTCATACGTCACTAACTTTCCTGCTCCTAACGTTGCCCGTTCGTCTAAGTCTCAAATGCTGGCAAGCCTTCCCCCCTCACTTGTTGTCGACTAGTTACCTGAATGTAAGTTTACTTTGTTCCTTCCAACTCCTGCGTTCTCATCAATTCCGTCGTTTACTCAATGGTAAATGTCTGAATAAATGCGAAAATCTTAAGAAGTGTTGCCGAGAAGTAACTACTATCAGCGGTATTCAGCCTTAATCTGCCACAAGTACACTATTCTTGTAGCGTAGTAATGGACTATTAGAGATGATGACTAGGTTTCCGTTGTGCTGTTGCAGATAATGACTGTTTAATTTTCGACACTTCATGGTAAGAGTTTAGTTACACATTTTCACGAAGCAAATTTGGCATTCAATCCAGCTTTTAGCTGTTTAAAATATAGTCTAGAAAAAGCAACAGAGGGGTATAGCGCGAACTACTGTATCGAGGACTAGAGTACATTTATTGTCCCTACCCTTATTTAACTCGGTAAAGTTTTTTAAACCGGTAATTCAAGCCCTTCCTGCTGTGGCATTAAACGTTCTTGCAGTTATCGCAGATAAAGTCGCAACCGCCCGTAAATTGGTTTCCTAGAAAAAAAAGCTGAATTA
The DNA here is from genome assembly GCA_036362985.1 of Ligula intestinalis. NCBI lineage: Eukaryota > Metazoa > Platyhelminthes > Cestoda > Diphyllobothriidea > Diphyllobothriidae > Ligula > Ligula intestinalis. The sequence goes on from JAYGXS010000001.1 coordinate 63,366,742, forward strand.
TCATGTTGTCAGGTCTTCGGGGAGTGTTAGTGACAAGGAAAAGGAGAAGGTGAGAGTAATGTTTGCATCAGGAGAGTCATCGATGGCCCATGAACTTGAAGACCAGAACGCAATCGCCGGTATTATTGCTTACAATGAGGGCGTTGGTTGACCTTCCGGTCAAATAAAACCTTTGTTTCGTCACATTTTTCCTCAAGGATTTGTTCCACCTACCTATTCTTTAAATTTCTTCCTAAATATCAAAGAAGAGACGGCTAATCTCTTGATGCCTTCTGCTTCGGCTACGCACATAAAAGCTAAGGCACATAGTCACTGCTTTACTAAATTTTTGAACTTTCTATTATAGGCTAGACCATCTACAGATGCGGGCGATTTCCGCTGAGCGGTTCTAATAAAAAATGTTCACCTCATTCGAAGATAAAACTTGCACAATTTTAAACCACAAATAAGAAAATTATGCAAGAGCAATTCATCTGTAAATTGGGCTTCAGTTTTCTATGGTTTGAGCATTTAGGCACCACTCCGAGCAAAACGATTCCTAATTTTGGAAGCTAATTCAGAAACTACTTCTGCTCGTTGTTGTTTCCGTTTCACGACCTCGTCAAGACCAAGAAGCAGAAGGCTTGAGTTCGAATATAATAGGTGCACTAAGGTAAGAAAGCTTACCTTACGCTCACGCTTCAGGGAGTTTCACCCTTTCCTCCATGTGCTTCTTAGCTGTGTGCAGGGGACCGCACCGATTCACCTATGCCCGCGTATGCGACATTAACATCAGTCGCCGTTAAATTGAGACCAGATATGGAGCGGATGTTGGCTGTTTCGCGGTCTGGTGATAGCTGCGTTGTGCTCACCTGAGCGTATCCTTTCTTCGAATCTGTCCGGCAGTTCTAGTTCAAACGTCCTCGTGGCTGTGGTTGGCGAATAAGCGATGTGAACTGAGGCGGCGGAGGTGTGGGAGTGCGCTCGTGCACCGCCACGCCCGCTTGAGAGAAAATTCGGGACGCGGCGCAGACTTCATGCAGCTGATTGGAAAGTCCGAGCTTGGCTGTTTTCCGATTGGTGTAGATTGCGCTCCCACCCGTCGGCCGGAGTAGAGAAAAGCTGCGCTGAAGATGTGTCGGGGGAAGAGGCCTAGGGGTGGGAGAGGGATCGATTCCACCTGCAGGCGCACAGTCGGCAAAGTATGAAGTTGCAGTCATGGGAACTGGGGGGCGTTCGTTAATCCGAATTGAGCCTTAATTAATTTTCCAACTTTCTTAAGCGTCAGGCACTGCACTGGAAGTCCCACGGCTGCTGAACCGTGAGCGATTTGGTTTGGCAGAACTCTCAGACATCCGCGGTCCGGATCATCTATTGAGGAAACTTTGGCAAATATTGGTTGAAGCATCAGTGCCTCCATCAAGTTAGATTCCCTAGTCATTGTTGGCGTTGCTTCTACAAGTTTATTATTAGAAAAACATTTCAGCCAATTAGAATTTAGGAGAGGGCGTGCGTCCGCAACCGAATTGATGGGGAAACAGTAAGTATACGATAGCACGTTCGAGTGGGTTCGCATTTGTAAAAACTCTGACAAATACTTACAGAAATATTGTGGTTTATCAAGTAATATTATGTTGTTCAGAACGTAAAAAGCAGAAAAGTCCGAAAAGTGAAAAATCTGCGTTACTAAGTAAACTTATGTTTTAAATGTTAAGAAACTCTGTTCGTGCATATACCGAGTAAATAAGGCAGCACAAGTAGAAATACGTTTGAAAATAAGCCCTTTGTAAAAGTTTCGGATACACATGCATCTCTTTGTACTTATTTCTGGTGTTCGACTACTACATTAAGCGTGATTTCAAGTACGGCTCTTACCGAACAGGCCGAAGTTCGAGTATGTATCCTTACATGGTTTTACCAGAATCGTCAATTGTTTTCTTCGCTGCACAAATTGTTTGAGAGACTTAAGACAAGGAAAATCAGATTTTCGCTTGATTGCCCTGATTGGGACTTCATAGGAGCAAGGTATTTCGAAAGCACACATGCAGACACTCCGGTCAGTGACTACTAAATGTTAATGGAATTTTCAGGTACAATCGTAAGCGTACTATTTTGGGTATTTTAAGAGAAATTTCCTTCCATCGCATCTCTCTGTAATTATTTCTGGTGTTCAACTACAATGGAGTTCAAATCGTTCTTGAAAAAGTGGTGGACATTTCACGATTTTCAGTATTTTCAGTCGATTGTCCAGAAATGAGAATTCTATCCTACGTGTTTAACAAAACACTAAAAATAAGATAGTTCTTAAAAGCATTTATGCAAATAATTTTTTGCACATTCTTTCTTATGCGACTGTCTGTTTGGGTCGTGGTTTTAGAATCCCCCAAACATGTCAATTTATTGCCGAGAAAGATAAGCGCCGACAACAGTAGTCACAAAGTAATATACCGGAAATGAATTAAAACAGGTTACCTGTTGAAAAACCGTTTTTATTCGATATTTCGACGTCCGATATCCGCGTATTTTACAGTATTCGAAGATCAAGTCAGAATGAAGATGGGAAAGTTTTACCAGTTTTTTGAATTCCCTGAAAAGTATGAATAAAGCTTCCGATGAAACTGAAGGAGTTCCCTTTTCTTTGTATACCGGAGCAGTTTTCGGTATATTTATTTACCTCTAAACCCCGTTCTAAGATTGTAAATGCACAACAGATTGGCAGAATATTTACTAAGATTTTACAAACACTGATGTCTGCAGGTTCCCTTTCAGGTTTCCGTATTCCTTCAGACTCCACTGAAGATAGAAAATGTTTGGACAGACTTCGTCTACGGCATCAAAGAGAAAACTGATGGCACCTTGCGGGTGCTCATATGCCTATGCTTATTGACGGTCCTTATTTTCGGTCCTTATTTTCGGTGTGGTAAAACAAACTACAGCTGCGCATGCTTATAACTTAATTCTATGGCATAAAATGTATGATCTACGCAAAGCAAGATTTTCCAATCCAAGCGAACATCCGTGTCCCAGAAAGCAATTGAGAAGAAGAAGAAGAAGAAGAAGAAGAAGAAGAAGAAGAAGATGAAGATGAATTGATCGCTGGGACAATATGTTTATTCGCCTGACGTTTCGAGATCCGTCGTGGATTCGTCATCAGAGACATGAGTAGCAGAAAGGTTAAGTATGCACA
>JAYGXS010000001.1:63384907-63407363 GCA_036362985.1 Ligula intestinalis
GCGAGCATGTTTTTGAAACGTCAGCAAGAATTCAATTTGGTCCCAGCACTCGCCCCCTCTTCTTCTTCCTCTTCTGGTAAGTTAAAAATGTCACAGAATACTTAAAGTCTAAAGGTTTAGATGATATCCACATCTGCTATGGAGACAGGTCTGACTTCAACTTCTGAATTTTTGTTTCTTCACACGTGAGGTAGCGTTCCAGGAACGAGAATGTAGAGTGCTGATCTGTCTCTATACGGCAAGACATATGAAGAAAACTTCGGCACACAGTATGGGAAGACTTCGCAGCATTAGTTCAGAGTGGATACGATGAGCAGCCTCACAAAATATGCGATCAGAAAATTGCTTGACCGTTTTAACTTGTTGTTGTGTCATAATATCCGCTTAAAACATAGGATACACTGGCAACTGAAAAGGGAATTCGGTTGATAAGTTTACAAATGAGCATGTCTTCCTTAATTAAGGCTGGAAAAAATTGGAGAGCAGTAGAGCATGAAGGAGAGAATGCAAGGATCTATAAATCGCCATATTAGGGCTTGCATTGTGCGATGTGAACGCAAACGGCTGATATATTATAAAACTTTACGAATTTTATCAAAGAAGCCTTCAATATGAAGTGTAAATGAGAGGGTGAAAGTCAGAGGAACACCATGGTAGATTTGCTACCGCATTAGCAATCTTCACCAACAGTTCAGCCTCTTCTTTCCACAGAACAAAATTTTGTCTTCCTGATGAGAGACGGATATACTTTTTTTTTAACCGAGATCCTGAAGTGTATTTTTGGCTCGAAAATATCACTTCTGAAGGGTTGTAAAATTACTTATCTTGCAGCCTACCCCCAAGATAGTTCATTCATTTCAGAATACTGGTATTGGAACGGTCGTAATTCCTATCCGGGTAGTATCATCTTTTTCCATTAACCATTTTTATAGAAAACATGCAAAAAATATTGGTTCGTATACTCATTCGGTAAAAAATTACGACTTCTTCTGATATTTGCTTGCAGTTTTGAAACAGTTCTTAATTATACGATTTTTGAGAACTATAAATTGTTTATTTATCGATAATCGTATGTGTGCATTTATTAACGCCGCTTATGAAGTATACAACCTGATCCACATCCAATGTAAGGTTTTATGAGCACCATGTAACGTCCTCATCATTGCACAGAGACGTGTATGCTTTTCCTCAGACAAAATGCATCGAGCATATATTTAGAAAACCCTGAATACGCCTGTGATGAGAGCACGGGTTCAACATTATTCGGTAATTGAAAAAGCTCTTTGAACCCGGAGGATACCGTTCATTTAAGTATATGATTTGAAGAAGATGCCATTGGCTCCTAAATGATTGCTCAGCAGGAAATTTTTATGCATGTTCGCTATATGCTATATCGAAATTTACAAGTGCCTCACAAATCAAAGGAAAAAAACACGTGCGGCTCAGCATTCGAGCAGAATACCGATATTTGCGAAAGTTTGATACTCACTCGTTAATCGGCCTTGAGAAAGGTTGTAATACTGATGATCTTGTAGCCTATCCTCAAGTCATTTCAGTCACGATAGGAAGCCTTCTTTTTAACGAGCTTCTTTCTGGCCACTAACAAAAAGTATGTTCTGTAAAAAATGGTGACTAAAGTAGTATTCGTGTTTATCATTGATTTTACTGCTTTATAAATTCAAATATATTTTAAAGAAAAATGCAAGAAAACATTCCTTCTTGTACTCGTTTGATAGCAAATAACACCTTGTTCATATGTTTCACCTAAAGAAAGGATGTCCTTCTGCTTTAGAAAATTTCTAACTATGAGACTTTGAAGATTGTGAGGTGTTCATTCATAATCCATCATATCCGTCAATTTATTAACGCTGCCTATAATATGTACAGCATGATCCATATCTATTGCAATATTTTATGAGAACTATGTAACTTCTTCCTCAAATCATAGGCAAAAACGTACTTTTTCTTAAACAGGATGGACACAACGTGCATTTTTAAACCTTGAACTCAAGTGTAACAGTCGGTAGGCTTCTAATTTTTCAGCAATTTACAAACTTTTTTAAAACCGAATGACACCGTTTCTTTCACTATATAAAGGTGGTCAAAACCAAGGATGAACGAGCATACTACTTAAGTAGCCATTTTTACTGTACATGCTTTTTGTTAGAGGTCGGAAAGAAGCTCGCTAAAAAGATGGCATCACATCGTGACTGAAAACTTAACAATAGGCTACAAGAAAGTCAGTATTTACTCATACTTAATGCCGAGTCAGTATAAATCTTTCACAAATGTCGGCATGTTGCATGAATTCTAGGCAGCTGTATCGACTTACTCAGAGGTCGAGAACGTTTCTGACTCAGAGAGCCAAGAAAGCAAATATTTGGAAATATATTTCAGTGAGAGCCATTAAATACATTTTAGGATTGAATTCAATTGAATTTGGGTAGAACAAATCTAAAGATTTATTGTTCTAAATAATGCTGTTATAATACTCATAGTTAATGCGACGAATGCACCGAATAACCTATGTATGCCATCGAGCTGAACGTATTTAAGGGCTAGTTGATAAGAATGAAGCATAAGCTCTTGAGAGCGGGGATTCAAAATGACTAAATGGTGCCTTGTTCTACTACTTAGTCGATTTTTGAAGCAGCCATTAGTAGTTATCAAATTCGGGACGTAAATAAAAAAAGTCAAAGTTTAAAAGCAGGTTTGGTAGGCTAATGAAGGATCTTAAGGATCAAAATCGCAGTAATACCCTCTAGAAATATGAGAGCTTGTTGCAAGGACGCGGGAGCATGACTTTTATTAGGGCGAGTAAAGGATTAGCAGCTACTATTTATTGCAAAAATATTCAAACCATGTTTTTCCCTAACTGGCTACTTTGAAAATAAAATGAAAAATGATCCTGGAGGCGAAAGTATACGCGAAATAATGGTCTAACTCTGGATAATACTGATCCCAAGGTTTATTCCATGGTAGAGTGCTGATCCAGAATTTACTATTTTCGTAAAAATTAAATTTTGAAACTTCGAGCTAGTTGCGTGATCATCTGCGAAGTGAAGAATTACCTTGAGGCTCTGTGGAAGGCGCAGACATGTGTATTAGGAACATTTGATATGAGCGGATAATTTGTAAAGAATTTACCAGTCTTTTATATTAGATGTTTATGAAACACACCCACTTGCTTCGCCGAAAATATCACAATCTCAGCAATGTAATTAAACAGCAGGAACATATTTGACCATATCTCCAAAAAATCAAGTAGACAGACGTTTTTCGTAGTACACTCTACTTCCTCCTCTCTGTTCTCAGTTCTCAAAACCTTTTTAATGCCATACTTATGACTATCTGTAGCTCCTAAGCCTCTTGGAAACTTCAAATTAAATTTCAAGTAAAGAGGTTCTTTGGGAAAACAGGTAACTTTTTTCAGTAAATTTCCGACGCTGAATCAGTGCGTCACCTTTATCTAGTAAATTTTCCTTACTGATCCAGCGTCGGAAATGTACTGAATAAAGTTACCTGATTTCCCAAAGAACCTCTTTACTTTAAATCAAATTTCTTGCGATGCCTACCTTCAAATTTGTACTTCAAATTGAATTACTTTACTCAATTCATCAGCCGAAGTTTCTCTAGTACATATGGGTCTGTGCCTGCAAATGCTTGTTTTTGATTACACCTGCCATTAGACTAGCTCGCGTGATTATGACAAACAGAATCAGTATCCTTGTTAATAGTAAAGACAAGATTTGCTTCTTTTGAGCAGCAAATGTTAATTACCAATGAGGACAAAATGACAGGGATGACATATTTTCCGTTATCTATCCGCGACATTTGGGTCTTGCTCCATCTTCACCTCTTTTATCCCTCTGACAATTATAACGGCTGTTTCAGCTGCCGTGGGAGTGCCTGGTGATTGCCGATTATGTGCAAGGCCTCCCCATGTATCAGTCTTTATTTCTAGAAATCTTCAAAGTATTATTGTATTACCGCCCTTGTTGTCAGCGCGAGTTCGCGTAGTGACTTCGTTATAAAATAGTTAGTTGGGCAAGCACTTGTAGACCATACTCACGATGAGACCGTCCCCCACAGCCGCGTCTGTTTACGCATAACTTAGCTGCTGAGCACGTCTGTCCTCTCCAGGAACTTTGGAGCAGAGTCCTTTTTCGAGCACTTCACTCTTGGCGTTCTCCGAAGACAGCTGAGAGGAAAGCGAATTGGCTTTCTTGTCTGATTTTGGCAGACTCTTTAAATCTTCGCGCCGTACAGAAGGAAAGTTAGGACAAAATCTCTGTAAATGATCAGGTTTTTTGTTGAATATGATTTGGCAATGACTTCAAACGGATGAGTGCAGCTCTCCGAAGGTCTAACTAACTTTGGACCTTAAGTTGACAGTTTTATTTCTCAACCCTGAGTTTTTGTAACTTGTGCTTTTCAGGGCGCGCGAAATTTTCTCCTCATGAGGGGCGAGCACCGTTGACATTTGCCATGTGCTCGTTGTAGCCATCAGTTGACATATGTCAAGATATGACCACTGTATCCTCTGTGCTTTTTGTCAGTCCGACGGTTGAACAGCAGGAGGCAAAGGGATTGACACTCTGCTACATTTCTGCCTCAGCTGTACTATGCAACGCGTATTCATCTGCTTAAAAGGAGCCGAGGACATTGATACCAAATACTTCAGTTTTTGCTAGCATATACGGAAATTTAATACTCTGCCTTTGGTTGCGTAGTTAATATTGGTTGCATTCCGTTCCGCACCGAAGGCACTCATCAGCATTTTGCAAAATTACACTGAAGAGGGTTGGATTGAACGTACAACTCAAATTCACTTCATCTGCTACGGTGAATGCTTCCTCCTTGTTGTTCGTGATGCGTGCCATAATCCTGCATTTGTGTGAGTTCTTTCCGATATTCGACTTGCAGCATGCTTGCCCAGCGTACATCGCGGATTGCTGGGGCAGAGGTTCTCTTGAAATCCACGAAGGTGGTGTAAAGGCTGGTCTGCATTTTATAGTGCCTGTCCTGTAGTTGGTGGGTCACGAAGGGCATGTTCTGGTTCTACGGTGCTTTTGGAATGCACATTGTGTTTCTGAAAGGCGTCTCTGCTTCAGATGCATTGTCGGATGAATGATTTGGACTCCAATTAGTTTTTTTAATCTTCAATGATGACGACGGAGATGTTTCAGCGGTTATCACATAACCACCACTTCAATTTGCGTTTATAGAAGTGGAGGATGATAGTGTCCTTGACGATCGGGAGTATTTGGCCTTCCTGCTCCGCCTTCCACAACAGTGAAATGAGCTTTTCTGTGGTTTGTGGGCGATCAAGCTTGTAGATGTCGGGTGGAATTTGTTTGGAGCCACGTGATTTGAAGTTGCACTTATGTTGCACAGCCTTGAAGGGAATTTCGGACAAAAGGGTTCTAAACTGCCTTCTATTTGAGGGTCTCTGGTTATGGCTTTGATGTATACTGCGGTACAACCAATTGAAAATGTATATAAATTGCTCGGCCCAAAGTCCTTAGTCAAAAGGATGGTTACGTTGCAGCTTAACAGTGGCTCGGGGCCGTAGAGAACTCTGGCTGATCCCACTAGGATGTTCCTCACACGGTAGTCTGCGTATGGCCCTCAGTGTCATCCAAACACTTTGTATTTGCTTCGACTTCTGCTCTACCAGGCTTCAACACCTGATGAAGAAGGTTTTAGCAGCATCCATTTTGTTGACGTAGACTGTGTGTAGCCTGAACTTCTGGGAGAACATATGTCAGAGCTCTGGGTCGTTTGCGTCGAATCGGCTAGTCAGAGGACTTCCAGATGGTTTCCTGAAGGCAATACCATGGTCCTCAATGGTGGCATTTTCCTTCAAAGACTTATGTTTATTCCTGATTAAGAAGCACACGATCGCGAAAATTCATTCGCTATTCAACAGTGTCCATCAATGCATTGTTCAACTTATCTAGTGTTAGCTTACTCTAAGTTCGCCCTTGGAGTCCTATGTTAGATCCAGTCAGCAAAAAATCAAGGTGGTTGCCTGTCTACAGTATGTATCACGTATCGCGATGATCACACTTCTGTATGGGGACACAGTTCAGGAATTGCATTCAAGGTAACCAAGGGTACATCCACGTCGTCCTCTCCCACTTCGGACGGGGGAAACGAGTGCTTAAACACGACGAAATTACGTTCTACGCATGTCTGAAAGAAAATGAGGCTTTTTGACACAATATCGATTAAGCACGCCTTCGAGGTACCAGAATCTAAAACGACCAGGTTACTAACCTCAGTAAAGCTAAACAGGTTACCTGCCTTCAACACGGTCAGGATGACTGGGTAAACCTTTCTAGTCTTCCCCATTTTATGCCGTTGAGGCTCATCATTTGGGGAGACAGGAGCGAAGGCAGAAATGCCAACAGTAGTGCTGAGGGTCCTTCTCCTCCAGACAGACAGTCCCAATGTCATGCAACGGTATTTTGTACCCTTTGGCCAGCGGGACAGTCCTTACATGACGTCGTTCCTGGTAGCGGAAGTGACTTTGGTGATTCGTCTTCCAGGCTTCGTCTTTTGTCCGCTCCAAACGAAGATTTACCTGCACCCACCTGCAATTTTTCCTGTGCGGAGAAGCTGGCCTCATTTAGAGCCGTAGCGAGCCAATTCACGTAAGACTACATATATCCTCATTTCTTTTCGGTTATCTATTGGCTATCAAAAACGAACAGAAATTCCGGGCTGTTAGACTGGACAAGATCAGTCACCAGGTCAGATACGAGCACTAGCTAGTTGACAGACTCGGAGATTCGACTGGTGCATGACAAGGGGAAAAGAGGAGTAGAGAGAGGCCGGCACTAGGGACCATATTCCTAATGAAAACTCAGCGCAACGCGCCACGAGTCCTGGCACGAGAGGTTGTCAACTGAAGAAATAACTCGGGTTTCACGGTGAATATTTTGGAGTGAAAGGGGGAGTGAGGGTCCAGCTGAACTGACTCCTTTTTAATGTGGCCTTTTGCGACACTCTCATGCAAGTGAGATAGGAGCCGCCCAAGCAAGGATGGATGTAATATTCTGTGAAGATTCCCTCACGTGTGTGGTACGCGTAGACGGAACGTTCAGTTTTGTGCTTCACTGCGCCTTAACCCGCCTCCAGTCGTTTTGGCGTTGTCTTGCCCCCGCAGCTGGGTGAGTGACTGAGGGCGGACAGAGTGCGGTAAATGCCGCACAAGCCTGCCCCCACAATAAACTCATTCACGCTTAAGTCACAGGTGCTGAGTCCACTCCACGGGGCAGCGGCGTTCGCGACAGTCCAACTGTCGTCATGTGTGACTGAGGGGTTGGGGGAGCGTTTCATCCGGTCAACCGCAAGTCGCTGAAAAGGTGGAGCTGAGGTGAAGGGGTTGAGGTAAATAATAGGCTGTGACGTCATCTAGGGGAGAATGATTAGTAGGGTCTCGAGAAGGATAAATTTGCATAAAAGGGGAAGTGTGATGCATTTCATCTAAATTTCATCGTCCTTCTGTTTACTGACCGCTTTTTCAGTTGAAAAGAACGAAATTAGTCACCCTCAGTTAGAAAAGCGATGAAAACTTGTTGTCCACAGTGACTTCTTTGTTTGCCAGCAGCGCGAAGAACGCGTGGATTGTAGAACAAGGATGTTTTTTTGAACTAATCCTCAAACCACAAGACGAGATTCACCGAATGCAACCTCCTTCGACTTTCTGGCACTGAAACAGCTATGGAAGCGGGTTTGTTCACTACGCCTGCACATTGCATCCTTGGTACTGTCGGTAAAATGGACATTTTAAACGGATTTTCAGACTAGTTTGAAGTCTACAAAATGTATCCAAGTAATTCCAACTGCTCTAGGATCGTGAAGGTAGTTGGCTTAATCCAAACACACCATTCTAAGTCGACCCTAGGGTATTTCAAACGCTTTTGATTATTTATTAGGATATACTTTTCAAAACTGACAGGGCGCTTTTTTGCTCGGCTTCCTCTCGTACTGGATCACAAGGTTGTAAAATTTCACTGATCTTCTAACGTTTAAAAAAACTAATAGAAATGCATGGATTATTCACAGATACCTTGAGATAGCTGTGTGTTAACGCATCAATTACGGTAGACAATGTTCCATATCTATTAAAAAGTACGTAAGTGCTTCGTCAATTAAGTTTAGTCCTTTTCCAGGTACCTAGCCACAGAATAAACAGGTCAAAATTGTGTCAGTTTAACAGCTGTAACACCTGGGCATAGAGCATGGAACGAGTTGGGTGCGTGCTTAAGAAATGGACATGCATAACAGCATAGTATGCTTTTACAGTGGCTGCGGTGAGGAATGAGTGTGATTCCAAGTCCAAGATATAGTAAACCGGGTGTCTGCAAGGGTCAAGGTTAATCCAGGCAATGTATACCTTCTAATGCGGAATACAGGCTGTAAGAGTATGGGTAAGAATCCCATGGTTCTTTATAAAGTGGGATAATATTTCTTCTCGGCATAGACGGTAATTTTAGAAAATACATAACTGATCAGACATATAATTGTTTCCACTTGCGATCAGTGTACAGACAACTTATATCAAACCTTACAGTCGCCCATTTGGCTCTCGAAGAAGAATTAGCAGTTTGTCCACAAGAGCCACAATAAGTGTTTTAGCTCCTTCTTTCTTGATAACCTTTTGCAGCCTTGTTTATTAATTAATTGACCTCCGGACTGTTTATTCCAAATTTGCACCATGTTACACCACACTTAGGTGGAATCCTAGTTTAGGTTCCAGAAACTTTTAATAATCTGATGCTTTCGCAGAAAGTTCATACGCTATAAATAAATATAGACATTTACTTTTGTTCATTACTTACTTATAGTTTATTGGGTGTGACAAATTTGTACATTTTACTTTCTTTACTTCATAATTTATTGGGTTTCTTTATATTCCTGAAAAACGTTGGTGTTAAGGAGGTCGTGTGCTTCAATTTACCTGGGGTCCAACTTACCATTCTGGACGACGCGCCGCGTACACCTTCAATTTGTACGCGCAAGAACTTTACATCAGTTCATTTTATTAAGTTTACTTAACTTATTTATATTTAAGTTCAGTTTTCAGTTCATTATTATGTTGACTGTTTTTATTTTAGTTTTAGATTATTTTTAAAGTAAAGTCAGTTAAGCTTACTTTAGCTCAAGTTTTTAGTCAGTTGTTTTTAGTTTCAGTCAGTTATTTTTAATTTATTTATTTCCCAATATTTGCATAATTGCACATTTTAATTATGGCGCGCTTTTTGTTGACAATATTAGGACATTTGCATAATTATTCCTGGATTTTGAACTTTTATTAACTTATTTTTTTTAAATTTATATTTTCTTTTCTTTTCACTGCCCTGACTGCATATTTTTTATTTCACCCGGTTCTGTATTACAGAAGGTGGAGTTTTCGCGTGCTGATCTGGGACCTAAACTAGGATTCTACCCGCATTTCGGCTGTCTGAAACCTGTAACAATTTAACCGAATTCGAATGTTATCAGCGACTGGCGACAGCTCGGAAAACTGCACGATCTTGACAAAATAAATTTGGCTCCTTTAAAACGTATGTCCTTCTTTAGTTACCACAAGAACTTTCCGCCCTCCGCAAAAATCCCCTTTTTTGGATTCAGTGTTTTGGTATATATTCAGCGGCAACTCAAGCAGCCTTGTTTTCTTTAAATCACGGTTTATCCGTGTCTGCTTTGTGGAGGTTAGCAACCAACCAGATTTTCCGGTGGAAATTAAACTTACTTAATAAAGACGTCTTCTTTGGGATTTAGAGCTGGATTAACGGCATACATCAAAAATAGACATAGCAACTGGTCGGCACCGGGCTGTCACGACGAGGAAGGGATAGAGGAGGCAAATCGGTGATGAGGTCACTAGGGATATGGAGACAGCAAAAACTAGTGAACCGGAAACAGAGAAAAACAGCGCGATGCCTACTGTCCTCACCTGGGTGAAATTTAATCTCCTTGTCCGCTTACATCTCAACATTCGACTTAGACACACAAAAGATTAGTACGCCTGGCATAATCGTGGAACAAAAATTGTGAGAACGCTCGATCCCTCGTAGCAAATGCAACCGGATTCCACCACGGACTCCTGCCAAATAGGGTGGGTTCCATGGTGGAATCCGGTTGCATTTGCTACTAGGGCTGTTCTCCCCTTATTAGTCTGAAATTGTCCAATCACACTTGCACTGACACCACAAAGAACTGCCACGGGCGAGGAAGGGGCGTTATGAATTCCACTGCATGCACGTGTGTCTCAGACGACATCGGGCCAGTCGCCATTGCTTAAAAAAGCTTCGGAGGCGTCTGTTCGGTAGAGGGCAATCCAACCGGCAATCAACCGGAAGTTTGAATGACTGCCTTCCACTTAACCTGTACAATTAAGAAGAGACAGACGAATACGAGGATCTGCGCACGAGAGCGAGGCAAGTAGGTAGAGGGGGGAGGAAAGGGGGAAACAGAGCTTCGAGGAATGAGGCCGCCGACTCTCAGCTAGCCACCTGCTGTTTACATGATGCCTTCACGCGCTGAGGTGACTGTGTTCCAGGCGGTGGTTTATCCTTCCCCTAAAGCCACTCGAGTCCTACACACTTCGCTGAGCATTTGAGTGCCCTATTCAACGCACTCCCCCAAACCGCGTCAATTTGGATTTTTTATCACGACGGATAAGCCTCCAGAAAAAAAGGGTTTGATAAAAACCTAAAAAGGAAGGGGCCAGGACGAGAACATTTTGTAGACTTAAACATGCCCATCGTTTAGTCGACTGTTTGTGCTTGCTTCCTTTGATGTTTTTTTCAGCTAGAGTCTATGCCTTCTTGACTGCACGTTCGTTTTTCTTGCTTGATAGTTCATCGGTCACTGGCGGCGAGGATCGTTATTATACCCGAGGGCAACATGATCAATCACAAGCCAATAGTTTTGAACTGAGAGGGACATTTGCAGCATCGGCTTCAAGCAATCTTTTAACTTCCATCGTCTTTCAGCGGTTAGCCGGAGTCAAGACGACTGGAGGTGGGCGTAGGCATGATTGATGATGCGGACGACCCCCGTTTATGTGTTCAAAACAGAGGCTGATCCCATGCGTACGCGAATCACACTTTGTCAACTCGAATACTCACTTGAAGTGAGTTGCCACAAAGACACCTGGTAAGAGGAACTTTTGGTTTTAATATCAGTTCGACGGGATTTAGGACTCCCCTGTCCGTTAGAAATATTCGGAGACACTACTTGTAAACGAGGAGTGCATGTAATTGCTGAATCCCACGTATATCGGCCTTACTCTTTCTATTTCTTATCAGTCATCGGCGACAAGTCCGAGTAAAGTTGAATGGAGAAGAAATCTGGTCCATGGACTGATGCTGCGTAAATTCTCCATCAAATGCATGTCATATTGTAATGCCCGGATACACGGATGACCTTAGCGGTAGAATGGTGCTGACTGTAGAGGGGACTGATACGTAATCTGCAAAGGTTGACTCCGATGAAGTCTCCTCTAGAATACGGTCGATCGCATCAAATAGGTCATTCGAACTTCCAGACATCTCAGACATTGTACAATTCAGTAAGTAAGTGGAAGATTGAGAAGTCTTAAAGATGGTAAGGGAGGTAAGAGAGCTATACCTGTATAAACAAAACGTTAGGTAAATGAAAGGACTGTGGCAAGAAAGTCCGGTACCGGAGAGGCGAAATAATAATGAAGACGTACAGAAGGTTTGTCGGGAAACGGTTCGGTAATGAGAGAAATTAAAATATGGCGAGAAACGAACATTGAACCTCGCATTGGGATGGACTGTCGTTGACGGTAGAGATAAGTACCAAAAACGTGGTTTGCGAACGCTTATCCTGAAAAATTCCGAAAAGGGAGGGGCGACCGTTAAAACAAAAAAAGCTTAGAGGGTTCAGGCTGGTCTGTTACAATATGCCCCACTTAGGGTTACCACACCAACACAATCCAGCACAGACGTCCTCAGCAAAAGACCAAAAATCAGACAAATGAACTCCCTTTGTCCACTTTCTTCCTTATATCATACTCTCATCTTAGTATGACGTTCAAAACAGTGCGACATTTGCCTGCAGTTGTGAGCATAAACAACCCTTGCCCCTAAGTTACTCTTCCTGGCCTGGATAATTTTCTTGTCTTCCACTTATTCGTCCTGTTTTTTAACCCCTAATTCGGACGTTGACCACTTATCTTTGTTACTTAAACATAATAACGAGACACTAAAGGGTTCTATTAACTTGAAACTGTGAAATTTCTTCGCAAGTATCAAACGTGTTCTAAATTGGTAACACAGTTTCCTGTATAACAACCTGGCTTATAGTAGACTCGCTTTATCATGAAATTTTAACCGAAATTCTGAAATGTGCTTCGATTTGAAAAAATTACTGAATTATGATTGTAAGATTAATAATCGTGCAGCATCATTCCCAGATATTTCGGTCAGGTCAGAATGTTGACCTTCGAACGAACTTCTTTCTGGCTGCCAGTAAACACTACGCCCTGTAAAAATGTCTAGTCAAGCAGCCTTCATTTTCCCATGGATTTTCAATGCTCTTATACATTCAAGTATACTTTATCGAAAACCTGGACATCTTTGATAAAAAATTACCTCGCCTTCAATGTTTTAAGCGAACAAATTCTAGGTTGTGGTATTAAAAGTCAACAGTAGTTTATGCAGTGCACCTCATTAATCTCTAGTGCTGCCATTTTGTCCTACAAAAACGGCGTTTATAGGGTTTTATGAGTGGGGACGTAGTATAGGCAGTGAAATATAATTTAATAATGGTTATATGCATTTTTATTTTGTTGTATTTTGAAATGTTGTTGATTTGTATCTGTAGATTTTCCTAATCTGTGTTATCGTTTAACGGATTGCGGAAAAACCCGCTGCTCAAATCACAGGTTCCTTGAAATTCCTAAAAAATAGTAATGTTAGTTAGGAGGTCGTCTACTTCAACTTACCTGAGGTCCAGCTTACCGTTCTGGAGTTAGATTAGTATAGTCCGCGGCGCGGAGTGCAGGGCACACCTTTAATTTAAATGTGGAAAAAACTTATTCCCGGCGGCCGCCGGAAACAAATTCAACTACATTTTTTCAGTTTACACTAACCTCTAAAAATTTCCTTGCCTGCCTATCATATTTCCTCACCCCCTATCCCCAAAACCCTATAATAACCGTGTCCGTAGGGCAAACTGCTGGGGCTAAGGGTATATGACGTGCAATATATAAGCTACTTTTGCCAAACAAAGTTTCCAACTATGAGATTTTTAAGACCACGAAACGTCCCTTCATAATGCATTGCATCTGTTCATTTATTAGTGGAGCTTATAAAGTATTCAACATGGTCCACCTCCATTGTGAAATTTTATGTACACCATGTGTCATCTCCTTCATGGCGTAGAAGAATGCGTGATTTTCCTCACACAGATTGTATACAGCATGCAGTTATGAAACGCTGAATGCAACTGTGAGCAGCAGGTCGGGTTTGCGAGTATTCGGCAACGGAAAAAGCTTGTCAAACCGAAAGAGACTCTTTCTTCAAATAGAAATGTAGCGAAGACGTACTTTTTTAACAACCAAGTCCTGAAAAGAACACCTTCGTGCATATTTTCTTTAAAATATATTTTAACTTACAAGAAACTCAAAAAGCAATGAGAAAAGGGTAGACTACGTTAGTAGCAATTTTTTACACGGTAAAGTGTTTGTTGGCAGCCGGAAAGAAACTAGTTAAAGGATCGGCATGCCGACGTGACTGATATATTTTGCTGCATGATAATATCTGTAACAATCCTGCTGTAGTAATCCTTACTTATTCAAAAGGCATTTCAGAATTTTGATTAACATTTCATGAGATAGCAAATTTACTGTACAAACAGCGACCTAGAAAGCATAAAATGGACTGATTTATGGAGGATTAGCGATTCATTTCTGAGGAAATTAAAAACCAACAAGATACCACGGTCTTTCCTTTTTCACCCACTTGACTATGATGGAAGGCAGGGTCAGGACGAAGGGGGACGGACTAGAGCGCTGTGTCTGAAAAAACTGGGTAGTGCAAGCGAACATGCAAGTCCCAGGAAGAAATTGAGATGGAGAAGATTCGATCGCTGGAACAACACTTTTATTGGCTTGACGTTTCGACATCAGTCGTCAATTCTTCGTCAGAGGCATTAGCAGAAAATAGTAACAGAAGCGGGTGATACATGCACAGGGAGTGGCAGTATTTATAAGGCCCGCTTCTATGGGTGCTCCTCTCCCACCCATCGTATCACTGAAAGGCACTCCAACGTACTGACTGGTAAAGGGGTTGTTTCGGCGTCTCAAATCTATGACCACTGATTTGGATACCACCGTCCGTTCATCGACCCAATTCTTTGAAAAAGTCAAAGAGGTAAGTCTCCTGCTAAGTGATTTCATTGTTTCCTTCGATGTCACGTTCCTTTTTACTTCTATTCCTCAGGATCTGGCAGTCGAGACCATTGAACTACTCCTGCGAAGCAAATACGGTGAGACGGAGAATAGCGTCAGACATGTCCAAATCCTACAGCTCCTGAACTTCTGCCTCAGGCCGTACCTCACGTTTGAAGGAATTATCTACGAGCAAGTGAAGGGAACACCAGTGGGTTCACCGATTTCGGGACTCATACCCGAGGCGTTCTTACAGCGGTTAGAGTAGCTGGTCTTCCAACACCACAGACCGAAATTCTGGGCACGGTATTTAGATGATACCTTCATCGTCATCGAGGGGGACCATTTTCTCACATTCAAGGAATGTCTCAACGGCTTCTATTCGCATATACAATTTACGATGGAGGAGGAAGAGCACAACCAGCTGGTCTAAGGACGCGTAAGGATGCTTTACCGGCGTGTTGAGACGCACCGCAGTGAACCAGAAGGCAAAGTTGCCGAAATACAATAGCTTCGATGGGTGTTCAGAGAAAATGGCTACCCGTGCAACTTCCTCAACCGGTGCTTTCGCAAACGAGATAGGCAACAAAATCGCAGCGACCCTAAATTTTGGTGAGCGATCCCATACGTCAAAAACGTCTCGGAGGCCGTCGGCTGCCTTCTCGCACAACTTGGAGTTGGAGTTGCACACCGACCGGAGGCAACCATAAGGTGTCAGCTAATGAAACCGAAAGACCCACTGCCACGGAAAGAAATGTCTGGAGTCGTCTATCGGATTTGTTGCCTATGCAGACAAAGCAACTATGTTGGAGAAACTGGCAGACTTCTCAAGACGCGAATTGCCAAACACGCAGCAGCAGTACGGCGAAATAATACAAATTCTCAAGTTGCGGCTCATTTAGCGAGACCCGGCCACACATTCAAATTTGATGAGGCCGAAATTCTCGCACGAGGTGATAATCGTGTGAGCCGAAAAGTATTGGTTCGACCCGCAGAGGACTGTCACGATCTAAGCGAATATTTCTGTTTTTCCAATCTTGTCCGCGGACTCTGCAAACAGCAAGGGAGTGTCAGGCCACATCTTCCACACTTCGCTGATGATTCCGGTGACCTCTGCAAAGCCCCCCTCCATTGGACCCTCCACCCAAGTGTGATGTTTTTTTTCTAACTCCCCTCTTTTTATTAAATCCCCTCCTTCCAAAGGGCGACAGTTTTTTCTTCTAAAAAATACCAAGGACTTTTACACTGTCTGCTCTTCTTTAAACTTTGTTCCACCTCATGGCTCGTGTCAATTGGCTTCGCCAACAAACCTAGATACTGTTTTTTCTGATACCACGTTACACATGTAAAAGTAGGGAACTCAAAGGCAGTCCACCAACATCTCCCTCAAATATACCGATACTGAACACCGATATTTGAGTCATGGTTCACGGACCCCTAGTTCATAAGCAAGTGTAATGACTTGCCCAACCCATATTCGGTGCTGAGAGTCAATTTGGTCAAAGCAAGTGGCCACTTAGGGACCGCACAAGCTACCGCGTCGTCTTACGCCAATACGGGGGTACCAGACGGCCGAGTAGTCGTCACCTTCAATTCAACCATGTGTGATGCAAGTTCAATAGGTCATGACTCGTATGCCGGTCATCAAGCAATCTACACACAAGAGGACAGTTATCGCTAATTACCGTCATTCGACATACGTGTGCAGTAATGACTGTGCCCTATAAATTTTGCAATTTCCTGTGCATGCATCGTCCGTTTCCGCTCTTATTTTCTGCTCGTGCTTCTGATGAATTCTCGATGGATGTCTAAACGTCAGGCAAATAAAACTATTGTCCCAGCCATCGAATCTACTTCTCAAAGCTGGGTATCCCGCATACGCTTACCACCCATGAGCATTTTTTCCCGCAGGATATGGGTGGCTCAGAGTTCTCATGCGCGAGGGTGCCTTCAGGAATATTTTGACAAGCAGTCACTGAGTCTGACTGTTAGCCCTCAGTTCAGACGGCTAATGGACACAGTACTGGCCACGAGGACCAAGTTGGCAGGCTTCCAAGTTATGACTTTTACCGCTTTGTGATTTATTCGAGCACATAGTAAAGAGGAAAACGCTTAATTTCCATGTGGAGGGATTCCCTCAGTGCTACCATCAGGCTTTCTTCCCCCTCTAATTAATCAGTCCACTGTTTGAGCCTATAAGTCAGCTGGTGATTTAATTGGGGCAGTTGATGACAGAATTAGGCAGTCCACCCGACTATTAAACTGCACCTGATCCGTCATTTAATAGGATCCATCAGAGACCATACCCCCTATCAGCGTGAGATATGCACGCTGTTACATTTCATGTGGCACTGGCCAATCCGCCGATGGCGAAACAGGTCATATGCTTGTTGTCGGCTGAATGGTTATGCATGTCAAGGGGTTTGGCACGTGGTGTGCAGGGGGGGGGAGTCATATCGAAATCAGAGATATACGTGTGGGCAGGTAGTGCGACTTGTGTTGACGTTGCTTGGGATGCGATTTTATCGAAGATCCGCATGGAGACGCATATGACCTAGTGGGCCTGTGCGCTAACCAGATATTCTACGGCAGTGTAGGCAGGAGAGACGAGTGTGGTGGGTCCTGGGGATGCTGCGCCTGACTTTCCTGGACAGACCCGACAGGCCCGGCTGGCCTATACGTGGTACAAATGTGCAGTGAAAGTAAGGACAAGGTCGGACTGTGACCGTTGACTGGGTGGTGGTTGGTTTGGTAGTGCTGGTGGTGACATTGCAGTTAATTCCGCTGCTTTTATTACGCATACCACCGGGGAGACCCGTGAGGCTTCTGAATGTCCTGGGATATTTTAAGCAGACGAGGCATCCGCGATGGGTGTTTATGGGGGCTACAGGCAATTATTCCTCGGTTCTGGAGGGGGGATTCGAATGAGGAGGCCTCTGCCTGATGAGAAAGTGCGGTCGCAATGGGAACCGGTGGGATTTGAGTCAACAGTGGTAGTGATGGGTGCAACGATGATGTTTTACAGGACAGTACTCATGTCCTCATTGGTGTTGCTAGCAGTTATGATGGAAGATTCTGATACGAAAGGCGATGTGGTCGTGCTGATATCGAACTGGATCCGCAGCTGTCTATTGATGCCTTTTCATGTCCAGAATTTCCGCCGACAGTGTGGACACAGTGGCAGGGGTAGGGTGCATGCGTCATTGACCCGCAGTGCATGAGTCTTGCGGGCCTCCCTCTCTGCCTTGGCAGCGGCTACTCAGTTGGTCTTAAAAATGGTTTTTCCAGTCTTTACGAGAGTAAACCACGCCTTTCGACATTGAACGAGGTCCCCCAGGGTGTCTAGGTTGATTTGCAGGTGTGTGATGAGGTTTACATGGTCACCATACGGGGATGCTATTAACGGGCTTATCTGTGAACATCAGAATTACGCCACCATAGAGTAGCCATTTCGCCAGGCGTTTATTATCCAGCCGCACAAGGTGGCCACCACATCACTATTATATCTGTCTCAACAACTGGGGAGTCCAGTTCCTTTATCGCGGAGGGTTAAGTGAATTAAACCCTAACAACTGCGATCTTCAGACCACAGTTACTCAGTACAGAAGAAGCCGGTTGAGGCCCGAGTAGAGGCCACAGTAGTAGGAACAAAGAATAGATGGAAGAAATTTGGTTTGGGAGCACATGGCCAGCCAAGAGGACAAGCCCGGTCCAAGTGCCACTTTGACAGCAGTCAGGGCAGTAGGCAGAAAGAGAGAGCAATTCACGCGCGCATGTTTGCTATTCGTCGCCGTGTTTAAGGACCAGCATTGTGGCATCTGTGTTTGGCTGTTCGCAGACGTCGAGAACCGCAGTCGCGAGATTCTAGAGGAGTTCACTGCGACACGAGCTAGTCACTTCACCTTCCGAAATACCAGTGTCTGGAATCCTTGTTTGCCACTTAAACTTCACCATTCTTCAGCGACAGCTGATGCGAAAATTGCTGAGCCATTTTGCATGGCCTTCTTAGAGGGTCAAATTCTTTACCCGTACAAGAACATTGCTAGAACAACTGCCTAGTATATGCTAAGTTTTGTGTTGATTAAGATGACTCAACGGTTCCAGGCAAAATATTTTAGCCGGTCGAAGGTTTAGCTGTTGCTGCAGACCTGAATTGTGCTTATGTCGTCGATCTTGTTGGCTCCTGGAATTGCACTCTCAAGGCTCGCGAATTTCTTCACTGGCGTAAGGACAGTTGGACCGACATTGATACGGGCTTCGTTGAAGTTATTATTTGACATTGGGTGTTGAAGAACTACTTGCTTCTCCACGCTGACCGAAGTTGAAGCAGTCAGCTGGGAAGAGATCAACACTGCATGTTTTTTTCCGTTGTGCTATTTGGCATACAGTTATCCGCGAACAATAGGTCGTGGACTCTGGCCTCGTATACCCTCAAAAACGTTTTCATGCGACCGATTTCGAAAATTTATCGTAGGTTACGTCAATATTCGCTTGCATCTCACGGTAGGTGTCCATCAGCATGGCGGAGAACACAAGACTGAATATTGTGAACCGAGTAAGCAATCCTTCTTCATCCCATCGGTCACCGCGAATACTTCGACGATTTTCCCATTTTCAGTAACGCGAGTCACGATCTCGTCGTGAATGTCTTTTCACAAGAGTGAATCACTCATGACATCGAAATTTCAGCATTATCTTCCAGTTTACCTCATGATGAACTGTTTTGGTCTGACATAATTAGTTAAGCATTTGATTTTTCACTTAAATACTCCCTCAACGCACAGAGAAACACTGTGCATTGCAATAATAAGGCGGTCTTAAATGTCTTTATCGCTGTGACAACATCTTCAATGAGTTTAACCAAGTCACGAAATGGCCCACTTGTCGCATGTATGCTAGCCATTATGGGCTTTTAGTTGCTGGATGAAACATTAAGTAGGGTTGCCGCGCACAGCATTCACTAGAACCTTCAGATTGAGTATACATCGCATAGCCTTAGCCGCATAGCAAAGTTTTTTGTGCGATTTAGTAGTTCTATTTCGTTGCTATTAGGTGGCGTAACTCTGTAATGCGTGCACAGGTTGATAGCATATATTCGTTCGCGGTCATTAGCATTAACATGATACCCGTGCAGTTTCCGATCAATGTGTAGCATGCCTTGATTGGGTACCTAAGTACCTAATACGACGCACTTCGCTGATGTTTGAATTACCCGGTCTTTATTACCGCTTAGGACTAAGAAATAGATGTGATATATGGAAATTCTAAAATTGAATTTCGTTTGTCCGCCCAGAATCGATATTTATATTGAACGTGATGGCCGTCAGCACACGAAATCAAACTATTCAGTAACGATGGCGTTGACCTTCTCACATTTATGTGCAAGAAATACACAATCATACCGGTACAAAAAACTGAAGTTAGAAATTCCTCGTTACCAACAGGTGCCAACAAAATGCACTGATTTGACAAAATAAGCCCAGGGGCGTAAACAAACCCCCCTCTTCAAGAGCACTAATTGGTTTTGTGAAAAGAACCGAATTATAGCTTTCGCACTCATACAAATGCTTGCCATTTATCACGAAGGATACACGCGCATTGGCAAGTAGCCCAATATGTCACACAAATTCTGGCCAAAAATTATTTCTCTAGTCGGTGAGGCCGTGGCCTATTCATTCTATTCAAGCCACGAATAATGACCATGTCATTTCCTGGAAGCATGGGAAGAGTCAGTTATTGACGTAGTGACGTCAATGACATATCTGCCACTTTCCGAATGTATCGTAGAAGTTCCAGTTAAAAGACGAGTTTTGAACGAAAAGGCTTAATACACCGACCAGCTAATGATTATTTCACATTGGATCTTTAAACAAACGGACTGATTTTGATGACACCAACAATCTGATTCACTTAATGCTACGGAACAATTATGAACTGTCTCTGCTTTGCAAGTCTGCAGAAATTTAAATAAATTATATGCATTATATTGGATGCTAGCTGCACGTATGCATAAAAGCGACTGAATCCACGTTGCCTCATTCCTTGGTCCTATCGAAAAAGGAATATGTGTGGATACATTGGAGAGTTATGAGCAGAGCCCTTTATGGTGATTTTGATGCACATTTAAAATTATAAATTCAATTATATATTGTCAGCCTAAAATAACGTCGTTCACTAGGTTAACAGGTAAACTTTACGTCGAAGGCGTCGTGGTATGGTACATACATGAACGTGTACGGATGACCGCAAGGGTCACTCATGTTTGAAAAGTGGATAAAAATCTTAAGTTTTGAGCAAATGATCTTGTTGACGGATTATGCGGAATGTGCATTGCAAGTCGCATCTTAGTTGTCCATGGAGTGGGAAAATATATTCGGAGGGCAGCAATTTCAACGTTGAGCCTATCGATTTTTAAAGTTGAAAACCATTCATGCAGTAATGGTATTTTGGGACATTTATCTCACCGGGTCTTATGAATAAGGCTATATATTTGAGTAAATTAAGTAACCTTGAACATGGTGAACCAGACAGCCAGTTTATCACAATTTTCTTGCAGGTTTCGTGTGTCTTCAGCACAGTTAATTGTGCTGCGGATCTTGTTGTTAATACCTAACAGTTAAGGTATGCTGTACAGTCGTCTACGTGAGTGATGAAGAGAAGGGAACTCACAACCGAACCCTGTCGGATATTGTTTTCTACTAATACCAACAGGGTGTCCCAAAAAATGTATACACATTTTTAATAATTGTAAACTTGGTGTTTATTATAATTTTATTATTTCAAAAACATCGAAATAATATTTATCAGAATCAATTTATTGTTTTTTCACTGCATTTGGACTACTGCAACAGTGGCTGAATTAAAAGAAGCCTCTGAACATGAATGCACCCGAATATCAAAGGGCATCGTTTCACGGTATGTATGATTCCATTGCTTCGCGTTGTCAGCATTGTTATGATCAAAATGGACGACAGTTTGAGAAAATTCAGCAAAAAAACGATAAAATGATACTTGTGAGTATCCTTACATGTATTTGATGGTAAAATTATGAGAAATATCAATTTTACAATTAGGTAAAATGTGCATATATTTTTGGGACACCCTGTATTTACACGCTATGTTGCAGATAATTACTCTTTGCAGGCTGCATGATAGAAAATTTAATCCAATCAAACCCTTTGTCCTGGATCCGAAACTCCTAGGTCTTATGTAAGAAGCACCGACGAAATACGTTATCAGATGTCTTCTTGAGATAGAAGAAAATAATATCAACCCCACAGTCCTTATCCATGGCTATGATTGTTCGGGCCTCCGTTTGTACTGAATGCTTCTTTGTCTTATTTTTTTCCCTTAAAGGTGGCTTAAAAAGTCTTGAATGATGCATTTAGACAGCTTGTTTATTTTCGTTCGTCTGACAGGACTTTATACCTCGCTAGAACCTTCTTCATAATTCCGTAATTGCTCCCTGCAATGTGGTTTTCCACGATATTGTTCAGAATTCTGTTTGCATACAGGAGAAGCCAACCTACCAGATATTTATTTTCTATTGTCTAGTTGAGTCTGGTTGGAAGAATCTGGTCGATTCGATTATCACTAAATGCAGCAATACCAGCAACTGAATAGCCGGGCAAAGAAGTAAGATGTCAATGAGATACTGGGCATTAATTGAGAGTGTAAGGAACCATTAAGAGTTCAAGATATACAAAAACTTGTTTGAATCAAAATAATCACACTTTTTACCAAACTAGTTTGATAGGAGGAGGGGAAGTCTACGGCATAAAGTAGGATACAGCACATTATAAGACATTGCAGTCAGAAAGATAGCAAAATGTGTTTTGTGCAGGGACAACGAGTAAAAAGCAGTTGTATTCTGGACATTATATAAAAGAAGCAACAGACGATACGACAACGCTTAAAGGGGCAGTCAGCACCATCCGTATTTAAGGCTGCAACAAACCACAAAGATGAACTCGGAAATGTACTCTGAGTACTACACATTAAACTGCTACAAGTGCGCCA
>JAYGXS010000001.1:63407373-63426068 GCA_036362985.1 Ligula intestinalis
TAGCTTATTGAACCATTTTCCCGTTCATGCAAGAGCGTTGCCTGGACCTACTAGACACTTCTTTCCGGTCCCAAAGTTTGCTTCAATCTCGCACGTATGTATTATACTTGTCCAGTGAAATGCCCCACCCCGATGTTTTGTGTTCGGAACTTACGCCATCTCCAACCTTTTTTAGTTTCTATTCATAGTAATTAAAATTTACTGTGTCCATTATCATCCTGCATCATTCTCCTTCCCAACGTTCACTTGACGCTCTAATGGGACAACTTAAACCTATTCGCACCTGAATGGGATAGACTTATAGACTCGGGACACTAGCAAGTATTCGAGGGCGCCATAGAGTAATAGCTTCTGCAGAAGTATTTTTACCTTTAGTGAAACTTGACTTGGTACACCTTCTCTTAGAAGAGACTTCATCATTCGTAATTTTTTGTGATTGCTCATTCCCACCGTTTTGGCGCACGTTACCTTTATTCACTAGGATTATCTACGGTTAAATAGACTGTAGGTTAACGTCAACTGAAGCTCCCTTAATGCTTTAAATCTCACTACCCCAGACAACCGGTCCAAATCGATATGAATGTTTATGGAGCGACTTCAGTGTCATTTTCCTATGTCGCCAATGCCGTACTTTCTCGGCAATTCTGTTATACTTCATGCTTGGCCGAGTCCTTTAGTATGCGTTAGCGGATCATACGGGTTTGGCAGTGGTCCATATCCTGCGGGTCTTTAATAAATTCACAGAGTCACTGGCCTGTCAGTTGATGATTTCTAACTGTATGAAGCCACTGACCAGATCCAATAAGAAATTACCCTACACTACTAGTGCTCAGGGATCTTATTACTCACTCAGTAAGAGCTCAAGGACCAGGGTAACAGCCTAAGTAGCTGCAGCCAAACTTTTAACACTGCTTTTTGCAAAAAAATATTCGGTTCAAAATACACCAGACGAGGTGAACCGATCCTCAAACGTTGAAACTATTCAGATCGCCCAACTTCAATCTGTTTCACTGCCTTTAGCGAATTTGATTATTGCAGTCTGTTTCATGATAACTTTTGATGTTGAACACTTTGAATAATTCATCAGTCCTCCCCAAACGTGCCATGTATCTAGCTGCCTGGTGCTGTGTCTGCGGTGAATTAAGGTAACTCTTAGACCGATCGAACCTCGCATACAATTGCTTTTATTCTCCTTTCCTTTCAGTCGCATTAAGTCTCCGCTCTTGACTATACTCTATCGTCCGTTATCCAAGTCTGAGTAGTAACTTGACGCATTCAAACAGCCACAGGGAGGATGCAACGTCCGTTAACATTCATAAGAGTTGTTCGGCTTATGAATATATTTCACTGAATATAATGCGAAATCTGCCTCAACGCGGGAGTCACAAAATTCTATGCCAAGACGAGATTTTGCAACTACAGCGACCAACGTTGCTAATATTACCGCTGAGATCCTTACCATTTTCAAGTACTGACTGTTATACCACTCGGGCGCAGAAAATTTCGAAAGTCCGATGAGTTATTTGTAGTAGTAACTGCTAGCAGGCCTGGCTGCTCTCCTACAAACCTTTTGTCCTAACAATTCGATAGCTTCTTTTGTCTTCCGTTAATATTGACCTAACCAGGTCTGTTGTTCGTTGCATCACGAACTTGTGCCGCCCATGGTCCGCGATAAAAAGCTGGCCCCGAATGGTAGGTGGCAATCTGGCATCCTTATCCGATGTTATCAGGTTAAACATATCTAGACTTGTTCTTGTCTTATTAGTTGCTTTTATTAGCCACTTAAGAGAGGTTGCTAATATAAATAGCGATTTCGAAAGATGCCTTTGAAATGAGTTTAGCCTCCGCCTACGGAAAGTTATATCTAACCATACGAGATAACTCATTACCGACAGCTCACTGAATTTAGCAGACAAGCCTGAACATCTGAGAAAGTTGATATTTGTCCCAATCCACGCCTCCGGTTTCAGACATACCGACATGAATCTTCTTCCTCTTGAGGGTTCTAAGCACGATGTTACGCCCGATTTTTCCGTTGTCCTTTCTTCTTAGTCGAAAGGAAGCTAGCGTCTCTCCCGCAGAATTATCGTAGGCCGAGAGCTGATCGGTTAACTGAGATTTTCCAAAGAAATTGAAATCTTGTCCAATAGACGATCCAAAGCGTACATGGAACTTTCAAGTGGCTCCATAGTTGCTTCTCAAAGACGGCGAGGTTCACCACGGCTGCTTAAGGTGCATACGACTGTGGCTTGCATGATAATTTAAGTAAAGCAAGTTTGTGCTGCATGTACCTCACTCCGTTTTATGGTAAAGAGGTTTGGGTGGACACAGAGCTCGACAAAACCAAATCGCTTGCCCACGTATACACGACTTGGACCCTAACTTAGCACGTACCCAACCCCCTTTCGGAGGGTTTCTTAAGTATTACACGATTGATAGTGCTATAACAGTATAATTTATGAAGGTTTATTATAATCCGACCCTCGTTGTAAATGTCTGCCTCCTTCCAGCAGCTGTCTATCTTTATAGTCCGAACACCCAATACATCGTGATAGATTGAAGCGCGTCACGTCCATTGTCGCGAGGAGTGCGTTGTTTTGCCAAAGTATCTGCTTATCACTTTCCTTCTCCACAGTTTGTTATACAATTTTTTAGCCAGTGGTACTAAGCCTTAGCCACAAGGGGCGGAGTGGTGTCCGCCTCCGTCTGAAGTGTGATATGCAGGCGTGGCAGTGGTAAACGGCCAACACAGACCGCGCGGCTATAAAATCGCATGCCACGGGTTAGAAGCATTTCTGTTTTAGTTTAATGAAGATTAAATGCAGACTGCTTGGGCGACTTGGGATACATTTGTGAAGGAGAGGTATATGTAAGCTTCAAGCCTCTAAAATAAAAGATTGTTTTCGCGCCTACACTACATTTGCCCAGGTACATTTTTTCGTAAGTTTGTTAGAACAGAACCCTTCAGAAGTAGGATTAACGCATACTGGAGGTTATAAACTATTAGTCAACGTGTTCAATTCCTCATATTTGTTTTTTGTGACCATAATCACATTTTAATCAAACATTAATGGCAAATTTTCTAGTTTTTTGCCTTTTGGGTAGGAGGTAGTATTACTGTGAGCTGCGTTTCCAACTTATGAAATGAGCTTGCATCGGGCGATTAATTTGACATATAAATTTCACAAGAGTAATTGAAAGCTTGTCGGCGCAGAGTAAATAGGCAATATCGAACGAATTTGCTACGGAGACCCAAGTCAGCATTTTAACCTTCCAAATTTTGTCGCTCCTTTTTGTATGTAAGGCATCAAAAAGCTTAAGAATTTTTTTGATGGGACATCTCATTTATCGTTTCTTTTACGTTTCTGTTTTATTACAGAGAATATGGCCTCGGTCATACAAAAGAATTTGCGTTTGACAGCGTCCACACCTCTTCCTGCTTCCTCGTCAAAACGACAGTTAGCGAGGAGATTTGGCGAAGGCCAGCTTGAGGATTCGATACTCAATACTCCGGACTTCAAACTTAATGATTCTCAGAAAAAGATGTATGTCGCCCAACGTACTCGAGCGATTTTCAACATAATTGCCCGCCCACCGCTCCTCCACTCTCCCAGTTTTGGCATTGAACTCCCTTTTACACCAAAAGGCTCAAAAGCGAATGAATTAGCGAAGGCCAACGGCGAAATAAGAGACCTTGCCTGTTCTGATGCATGTTTCCTGTCTATTGACGGCCTGCTAGACGGAATATTTGTCGCCCGAAATGCCATCGAGTATTTGTATGACGAATGTACTTCCGCCCATGAAGGCTCAGATAAGGACGATGTCAAGACCGCAACTCTAAGTGTACTGGACTACTTCCTTGGACGAGGTGCGTACACTGATTGAATCCGTTTTCGGCTTTCATGAGTTTCCATGAACATTCTAATAATCGATTGTTCTGTTGTTGAGCTTTCATTAGGGTTATCGCTTAAATCTTAGCCATATAATTTATTGTTTAAATTATTTGAGCTGTTTTTATGTTTAGGCTCTCAGGTGCTTTAAATATTCAGTCAGTTTTTCCGTATACTTCTACCATGAACCTTGTGGCTATAGAGCCGCTCCTCTTAAGGAATTATTTGACCTGTTTGCTTTAGACTCGGCCTTGTGGCTTAATACACCTCGACTGAGTTTTTTCGCCTAGGTTTTATAGTCTGTAGAAGAATATCGTGTTTAAATAATCCTTTTTAGTGAATCCTATCCTTAAAAAACTTGGGACACTTCGTGTCGGTCTCAAGGATTTCCGTCTGGGAGAAATTATCGGCCGTGGAGCCTGTGGTGTCGTCCGTGTGGTTAAGGAGCTTGCGCCGCCAAACTCCGTCTTCGCTATGAAATCCCAATTCAAAGGCACTTGGCTTTATCATGATCCTGTAAGCAAAACATATCTGTTATTCCTCGGCTTTGTGTTTTCGAAACCTCGTTTATCACTGACTCATGAAAAGCTGATGGCATTGTTTCAGTCCTTTGAGCGTTTGTAAAGTGTTCAAGTTTAATTTGACACTTATTTTAAAGATCCTTAAAATGTCACAAGAAATTTGTGTCTTTTCATCCCTGATGGCCAGTGAGTCACTTCTTGTTGGCTACCTATGTTTGATTCGAATCTAGCCAACGAGTGTTCGCACCATTCTTAATTATGTTTTTCGGTTCCTCCCTACACCGACGCTGGCCAGCTGTATCACATGCGTATTGTATTATTAATGGAAGTGTTTTATTGAGGGCTCTCGTGTATGCGCATGCGACCACGTAGATTCCTGCGATGCTTAGCTAGGACATGGCTCCTGCCAGCCGTTCTGCAGTCGTGCTGTGATTGATTATCAGACATCAAACCAAGCCAGGGTGGTTTTGGCTGTTTCACTGATAGCTACTTTTTTCACGGCAATAGTGAAGGTGAACATCAAACTAGTGAGACTTGTCGGGCATTTTAATGTTGAGAAGCGTGCATAGACTCGCACTTCCTAGTTGCCTTAGCCCTGCACCCCGGGGTACACGATATCCTTCAGTCAGCTGTGCTATCTATGAGGCATAGGCCACCACCCAAAGAGGACTCAACCGGACCACTGCAACTGGGATGCATAAACAAGTCCTCAATCAACGGCAATTTGCAATTTACCAACAGGCGACATTGTTCAACCAGGCCCGAATTCAGACGAAATGCACAACTGGCGCCGAGAACAATAGAAGTGACAGATGTAGGGGGCAAACAGGAGAGCATGACTTGGGTCTTAGTGCCTTTTAGGCGTAATCCGATTGATCGTGCACGCTCATTGATCTTGTCCAGCGCCTGCTGAACTGCAATACAGTTGTCGCCAAAGAGGACGACGTCATCAGCATACGCCAAGTCAGACCCATTTCGAGCGATCGAACTGCACTCCTGGGAAGTCATCCAGTGCTTTGGTCATGATCCAGTCCATTGCATAGTTGAACAGGGTGGGTGAAAGGGCACAGCCTTGGCGGATGCCCGTCCTGACGCTAAAGGCTTCCGTGTCGCCGTTCTGCGTCCTCACCTGTGTGGAAGTGCCACGATAGTATGCCTGCGTGAGAGTGAGAAGTTTAGGGGGTAGGCCGTCCGTCCTCATTATGTTCCACAGCGAACTGCGATCAACAGAGTCAAATGCGGCAGCAAATTCGATGAAGCATAGAACAGTGGGTTGTTGGTGACCCCATCTCAGTTCCAGCACACGGCGGAGATTGAAGATCTGGTCGGTGCAGCCACGACCTGGTCGAAATCCACTCTGGTTTGGGCGGGTGCGCTGGTCTCGCAGTTTGGAGACGTTTGAGAAGAAGAGACATGAATGTTTTCGCTGCTACATCGATAAGGCTAATGCCTCCGTAATTGCTGCACGCTCGTCTGTCGCCTTTTTAAAACAGGGGGAGGATCACTGCTTTACTTTAGCCAGAGGGCACAACTTCGCTGTCCCATATCTTGGCAAATATTTGTTGTAACCAGGGCCCAATAACCTCGGGCGCACATTTGAAGAGCTCCGGCGGGAGGTCATCTTCACCAGGTGCCTTGTTGCTGCGTAGCCTCAAGAGAATGGAGACAACTTCCTCTACACTGGGTGGCTCTGTGTTGCACCCATACATATGGTGAGGATCGTCCGCATTGGGCGACAGGTCAGACATCACAGGGGGATCATGGTTAAGGTGGTCACAGAAATGCTCGCGCTATCTCTCTAACCGGTCATCGATCTTAGTGATGACAGCACCGTTGCGATCCAGTAAAGTCTCGGTGGTGTTCCCCGAACCTCTGCTGGCCTGCTTTAAGAGTCGGTAGAGCTTGTGGGTATCACCTCTGGTAGCTGCTCGCTCCGTTTCCGTGGCAAAGTCGCTCCAGTAGGCGTTCCTATCGGCTCGGATTGCCCTTTTCGTTTGGCGCCGCAGCTCTCTGTAAGTGGGGGAGCCAGTGAGTCTGGCTCGGCCGGTCTCCTCAGCTAACTCAAGCGTGGGTCTAGTGATCCAGTCGCGATGTCGCCGTCGGGTTTTGCCCAAATGGGTGTATGCCAGCTCTGATATCGCGGCCTTCAGAAACTGCCAAGTGGGCTCTGGGTCCGCTCGGGCGTCAGGGTACAGGCCGTCGAAACGGTTCTGGAGTGCTAAGTGGAAGGCGTCGCCAGCAGAGGACTTCAGCTTTGCGGCATCGATCCGCTGTGGTCGAGAGGGTCTGTGAATAGCTCTCAAACGCAAGCGAACGGTTGCCCGCGGTAGGACATGGTCCGATGCATGAGCGTTTCCTGTATCAGCACCGCGGTAGGTTCGACAATCAAAGACCGAGCTAGCCCAGCGTGCTCGTACGAGGATGTGATCTATTTGGGCCTGGGTATGCCCGTCATTTGAATACCACGTGACAAGGTGGTGGCGCGGATGATCAAAACGGGTGCTTGACACAACAAGGCGGTTCGACGATGCGAAGTTGACAATGCGCTCACCGTTGGCACGCTGCGCTCCGACAGCAAATTTGCCAACCACATGACGGGTTCCAGCGTCACACACACCTGGTCGGGCGTTCCAATCACCGGCAATGACGAGTAGATCGCTTCTTGAGATGCGGTCAAATGTTCGCTGGAGGTTGCCGTAGAAGTCATCTTTTACGCTGTCATCAGTAGCCAGAGTAGGTGCATATACCGAGATGATGGAAACGTTGACTGGGGCTTTTTTCAAACGGACCCAAGCGATCCGCGATGAGACAGCCTCCCACTCTAACAAACTCGAGCGAAATTCATCGGCCAAAGCTATAGCGACACCATACAGTCCAGAGTTGTCGGAGACACCACTGTGGTAGAGATGGTACGCAGAGTCAGCTCCTGGTACTTGTAGCAGTTTGTAGCCAGTGCCAGGTAGGCGGACCTCAGAGAGACACGCCACACCAACATGGTATTCAGAAAGGGATTTGGCTGTTAAAAGTTGGGCGCCGTCATCCCTCAGAGTTTGAACATCCCAGCCTGCAATTCGCAATCCGGCATCAGCTCGCAAATTTAACACCCCACCCGCGATGCCAATTGGATGGGGCGCGTCGGTTCCCGCGGACGCCGTAGGTATTCTTGTGTTGTGCTTGTCCGCACTTCGCAATCCAGCATCAGCTCGCAGATTTAACACCCCACCCGCGATGCCAAGAGGATGGGCGCGTCGGTTCCCGCGGATGCCATAGCAGAGGTCTTATTTTGCGGATGGTTTTGATTCATAAGTGTAGTGTGTAGTGTAGTGTAGTGTGTCAATTCTGTGTTTCGTGGAGAAAAGGGGATTGGCGCTAGGTCCCCGGTCTTGCTCTTCTACCAGAGCCCCGTTAGCCAAGCAAAAGCAAGTTTCCGACGCGCACCAGCGTGGAGGTGGGGTTGGATTTTACGCACCAAGGATCGTTGCTGGCTTTCCGCTATAGCAGCCTTCTCTGAGGAATTGAGTTCTTCGCCCAGGTAGCTATTGTAAACTTTGCTAGCAGACTTTGCAGTCATTTTTGCGGATTTTGGGCGTACACTT
Source organism: Ligula intestinalis (assembly GCA_036362985.1). Lineage (NCBI taxonomy): Eukaryota > Metazoa > Platyhelminthes > Cestoda > Diphyllobothriidea > Diphyllobothriidae > Ligula > Ligula intestinalis. Next base: position 63,415,381 of record JAYGXS010000001.1, read on the forward strand.
GTTGTGTGATTTAACTGGAGCTGTCTACCTCAATAACTCTACGTCCTTAGCTTGTCTTGCCATTACAGCACCCATACCTAATTCGAATAATGGGTTTGGCCGCCTCATGATGTGCGTCTGCTATTGTGCTATAGTTCTTTTCGCGAACTGTAGAGTAGAGCCTCGTTTCCATTTCTTGTACATTAATTATATAGGCCTTTTGTCCCGTCAAAGTCCTGGAAGTAAAGAGTATTGCGGCACGTAAACGTATTGACATCTTTACTGTATCTTTCAGGCTGTCATCAGGATTATTTATATTACCGGTTTGAAACTATTTCCTGACCACCTCCCTCTCTCTCTCGCTCCGACTATTATCGCCGTTGTCTTGTGTGGTTGCCGCTCACTTTTAGGAAGGAGCACAGTTATTGCTGGAACGTACCGTCCTAGCACAGGCCGCCATGATCGACAATCCGTGGCTGCCCCACCTGTACTACGCATTTCAGGATGAAACCCAGCTGCACTTGGTCATGGACTACGAGCCTGGTGGAGATATGTACATTTTCTTGAGCAAGTAAGTACGCACGCATGCCTCCCTACCCCTCCCCCCCCGTTCCACGGAATTTTTCGAGTCCAATCTGATACCACCTAATTTTAATTTGGTTTCTTATCAGGACAGCACACCTTCTGGACCCTGAGATGATTGAGTTCTACGCGGCTGAAGTGGTTGAAGCTGTTCATTCACTTCACCAAATGGGCTACATTCACTGGTAAGACTCGACTCCTACAATATCTCATAGATGGTCTGACTAAATTGTTAGTATCGTAAACCACCAAGTGCCTGCCACCGACCATGATAATACTGCCTTATTTTTTGTTCATGCGATTCCACTTTACGTTCCAGTGATATTAAACCCGAAAACTTTGCAATCGAACGAAGTGGACACTTGAAGTTGATCGACTTCGGCTCTGCAATCCGCCTAGACTCTGATGGCAAGGTAATTTTCGGTATAATCGTTGGCCTTTTCTCGTCCTTGTTGCCACCTGCAGTCTCCCTGAAGAGTTTCAAGGCCACCTCTTACGATTTGAACCTTGATTTTTCTACTCTTTAAAAAAATGTTCATTAACAGACCGACTAGATCATAGACTGGCTTTCTAAAATTCTGAATCTGACATGCCCTAGTACGCTCTACTCATCTAACTTTTCTCTTCACCTCACGTTCGGTTTCGAACTTGAGCTTTTATATGATCCTTCTGTTGCATGCAATTAGTTTACGCTTGATAACATAATCAGGATTGGCCACGAAAATACCTCCCTGTTGGACTGAATTAAAAGTATTTCTGGGAAAATTTTAAACTGAATAACCCAAGGTCCGAAAGTTCACTGCGGCAAGTTAAGACACCGGTAACTCGAGCGCGTTATACAGTAGTCGCCGGTTAGTAAGCCCACGGCTAATAAGCCCAGCCGCGTACTAAGCCCAAGTCAGCTTGGGACGGAATTTTACATAGCAAAATCTGCCGGCTAATAAGCCGAGTTTGCAAACAAGGTAGAGTGTAATTCTCATCTCTCTGTGTGCGCAACTGGCTACGTGTCGCAAATATTTTTGTTTTTGTTATTACGTAAAATACAGACAAGCAGCATTTTTTCTTGTACATAACCAAGCTCTACACATAATACAGTACGTATGTAATGTATAGTGCCTATCCTGCGTTTGCTAATCAAGAACTAGGACTCTCCGCTTATTAAACCGAATTTGGTCTGGACCCGAGGTGGGCTTAATAGCCGGTGACTGCTGTATGTTCATTTAGTATTTAGGTGTCCTAAATATGTTTTTAAAAAATAACTGTTTTCCGAATAATCAGTTGTACAAAGAAATATGGACCCGCCTACTACAGAGGGCCTCGCACTAACTTACGGGGGAGTATCTACTCTCGCGTCCTAACGCTAACTCTCCTAACCCCAACCCAAGCCTTCCCGGCATTTAGCGCAATATCACCTATGATGAGCTGCGAGGAGGGTCCATATTCTCGTGCCCTACCACATCCTCTGACTTTGAATTTTACTTTGCAGTGTGTCTGCCCAACCATGGTCGGTACAAAGGAGTACCTCAACATTGAACTGCTGACGCAACGCAAACGCAGCCAACAGAACGCACTGCGAGTCGGTCCAGAATACGATTACTGGGCTGTGGGTGTGTTTATCTACGAAATGTTCTATGGGTATACACCATTTTACGATGAGGACGATGACAAGATGATGGATAATATCCGTAACTTCAAGGTAATGCATTTTTCTACGGTTTTGATTGCCTTCCTTTCCATAGACCACTCTTACATTCCCTAAGGAGGTACAAATTTCGGATTCGGCTAAGGATTTAATTCGCCGACTCATTTGCCAGCCCAATCAACGATTGTGTTATAGCGACATTGTTGAGCATCATTTTTTCCAGGACGTGGACTTTGCCACGATTCGCCAACGTAAGTTTTTAAAGCTATATATTATGGGAATTCTATGATATACTTTTTGTTCCTTATTTGTGTTTTATGTGGATCAAGTAGACTAACAGTTGGGTGTTTCTTGCAACCAATTTTGCCGTTCAAATAGTCTATATCATGGAAATTTTGACATCCAGCGATTTGAATCTCACAAATATTAGGATTATGGTAAATTCGTTTGGGCGCGAATTGTTAGCCCGCGTCTTTCTGTTCGATAGTGCAGCAGTTGTTGTGATCTTATTTGCTCTTGGCTTATACCTTAATATTTCGTCCACAGTAAGCCTGACCTCACGGGGTAGACGAGTGGGCGTTCTCAGGGATTTTATCATAGTTCAGACTTTGTCATATCCGTTAGGTTTTGCTTATCTTTTGATTTTCTGCATTACTTCTTGAATTTTGCGTACTCTATGGTGATTCCTCTTAGCTTCAAATGTCTAGCAGACTGGCGGCTTAAAATATTGACCGGTCATTTTCGGCACACCTGTCGCCGTTGCTGCTGATAAATGTGATAGTATTGATGGTGGGAGAAGTAATGAGTGGTATGGCTGCGATCATGTCTGCTCTAGCCAGCCTCGATGATGTCTCGAACTGTACCTCTGCACGCGTGACGATCCCTGGCAGCAGAACTGGACACCGCCGTGACACAGGGTGAAGCGTGCCTTGGCTCCCGGAATTTTTATTTCTCGAGCACCAGAGTCGGAAATCTGGACTTCAGCAGGCATACTGATGTTCTGATAAGGACTGAGAGCCGCCAGACTTTCGGTACAAATGTTCCAGAGCGTCCACACCTTCCACACTCAAATACCAAGAGTCCTTTCCCGGTTTAGCAGTTCAGTTTGCATACTATTCGCCTGCACCCCCCTCAACCAGGATTACGGAGCGCGTCAGTTTACATAGACGTGCGTCGTAATAATGTACTCGGATATTTCATGAAGTCAATACAAGCGAACATCCGTGTCCCAGGAAGCAATTGAGAAGAAGAAGAAGAAGAAAACTTGATCGCTGGGGCAATATGTTTATTCGCCTGACGTTTCAATATCGAAACGTCAGGCGAATAAACATATTGTCCCAGCGATCGAGTCTTCTTCTTCTTCTCAATTTCATGAAGTTTCTAGAAGATTGTGAGTATGGATTGCTTGTTCGAAGTTGTCTTCTCTGGTGCTTTGGTTCAAGATTCTAACAAAAAGGAAGCAGTGGCAAGCGAACTTATTCAATGACCGTTCACAATCACCGTGTGTTAATGTGTTGCGTACTCTGGTAGCACTATAGATGCTTGTCTGCGACTACTTATTCGGCAGACCCGAGATTGATTATTTCACAGCTAACCTTCACTAAAACCCGTTCTACCTCCCGCCACCTGTGGCCGGGTCTGGTAGCTAGCAGTTAGGCTAACGGGCAAACTGTCTTCTCGGCGATTGTGATTGTTATAAAGAGTAGGAATGCGATTGTTTGACCTACCCAGTCATTAATTCGGAAATTGATCACTTAAAACTTAAGTTGCATGTGTGGCAGTCGTGCACTACGGATTATAAGACGCTTGCCAAACACTACATGACTATCATCATTTAATTTCCTTACAGACACCCCACCCTACTTGCCTCCTGTCGGCGAAGTTGATGATGTTTCAAACTTCTCCGGAGGTGCTTCACGTATCCGCGATGAACAGTTGTTAGACATGTCAACTGATCCACCTTCATCACCCTCGAGGCCTGCCAATCTGCGCCATTCTGAGGACATAGAGAACATTGATCCTGCACCCGGTATGGAGGCAAATAAGTTGAAGAAGCTGCAGGCCATTTACGAAGCAGCCACCGCGCCCATCAAGGAGGATGTGCAGGAGGTGGAAGACGTTCAATGGCAGGGTCCGACTTATGCGCAAGACCTTCCCTTCGTTGGATTCTCCTTTACTCCTGGTCTTCTCTTAGGTGAAGCACGCTCTCGGCAGCTCAACCCGGTTGCCAATGCTCAAACGATGAAGTAGGTTTTTTTCTAAACCATTTCAAATTTCTCCAGCTTTGTGTACAGTTCTAGTATTCTCAGCTATTTCTGTACGATAGAAAAGTTAATTGTTATCTAAATATACCGACTTTCCTTCTATGAATGGTTTAACAGACATCAATGATTTAACAGCTATTTGAAGTTCGGTACAACAATTGGAATATCTAGTTTGAATCTTATAAAAGTTAAATAGTCTCTCTACAGCCGTTCGTCCGGTCGTTTGACCCGGCAGACCCTTCAGTCAGTATCGAGATTTTCTATACCTAAAGGTCTTCCTTTAAATTGCATATTTTCACGTTTTCGTGACTCTTTGATTGTAAAAAAATGAAGCACCACTACGATTCCACCCGACCGTTTCGTCGCTTCGCCGAGTAATTTGTCGTTGGAGCTGACTACCCTGGAGCCAACCTGTACAGATGACGTGAACAGTTCTCTCGCGGAGAAGGGAAAGATTATGGATTTGACTCGCCGCAATCGTTTTCTCACCAATCAGCTGAACAAGTTACGCAGTCGTCATGAGGAGGAAGTCAAGGTGTGTACTTCATTTTGCTCTGAACTTTCCGCTATTTGCCCAGTGTTATGTCGTTTCTATACCACACACTTCAGATATTGAAAAAAGGTTTACTCAGAATGACCTAGGTAACAAAAGGATTGTAAAGAAAGCAAAATGAACAACCACGTATTCTTTAAATACTAACACTGTCTTATCGTCATTGATAATTTTTGAGGCATTGCTCGCCCCCTACCATTTAGTCTTCCAACCTACTCTGAACATCAATGGTTCAAAAATGTTTTCGCTTTAACTGTGTGGCAGTTTTTGCCTTCGGTTTATCGTCGAGGCGGATGATGTCGAGAAGTTACAAATGTTAGTGTCGTCTCCTCAGGAGCACATAAAAACTGCCCTATCAAAAGTGGAAGGCTGTATTAGCGTTGGCATTTTATTTGAATGCGGCCGTCTCTGGCCGACAAGGAAGCTTGCGAAACTGGCAGTATCGTGTCTGCAAAATCGAGATATTCCTTACCCAAACATAAACCCAAAGACGAACGAGATCCCCGCACACGAATAGTCTATTCCTTATGGCGTGAACTTGGACCCATTGTCTGGCCGACCAGCATAAGGTATTTATTTTATGGGTCTGGTAGTTAGTTAGAAATTTGTGCGTAGAGGTAAGAAGTGAGTTCAAAACAGCTCGCATTTCTGGGATACTTGCCTGTGGTCACTCCAGCATTATTCTGCAATGATTCTACAGAGATTAACGTTGTTCGGACACTGTTCGGGTCATAATTCAAATCAGTCCATCGTAATTGCCTCTGTCGAAGGCTTTTGCTATATATGTGAAGAAAGCTTAGGTACAAGTCCCTATTTAGCAGTATATTTGTTGCTGTTTATGGGCTGGAAAGATGATATCCATTGTCCACAGTGTTTTGGAAATGCAATGCAATGCCTTTCCCAAGTTGTGTTCAGGCGGTTGACAAAGACAAGGGCCTTTCAGAAGAAGGAGAAACGTTAATCGAGAGAGATTTATTGCATGTCCCACTTTCCGGATGGTGGTTTTGTCTATCTATCCCCCCCCCCCCTACCTAGAGACTGGACAGTCAGGCTCGCAGCCCTCAGTATATGCCCCTCTTTGCCTTGTGCGTAGCCTGCCAACATTGGCTGTGGCTCTGCGTCTGACCCGCATCTTACTGCCCCCGTTGACCGTCGACCGGCTTATCACTATGGCCAGTTTCAACTCCTCCCGCTTTGGCAGCAGAGACAGGCTACGCCTCCGATCTGTTCACGCTTCGACTGTCTCCTGACAAGTAGACTAGTAAAACCAGATAGGAGGCAGGCGATAGCGGTTGACTGAGCAGACGGTAGACCTCCAGACTTCTTTTATGTGCCTTGACGAGTGACAGTCGCTTCGGCCGACAATTTCAACAGCGTCAAAGTTTAAGATCAGCCCCATAGGCGCAGCGTAGTTTGCTACTTCTAACTTTTTATTCAAACTTCGAACAGCCAGCTTGTACTCATTTAGTCGCGTTTGTATCTCTTGGCCAGTTTCTTCAGCATAGTTGCACAACCCACATCTGCATTGTAGTCAGTAGACAATATTTAACTTAAGACTAGAGTCTTTTGTCCGCACCACTTGCTGGCGAATCGTTAAAGTAAGCCTGTGCGCAACTCCTATTCTGAGAGGCGCGGGAGATCTAGTCGTGGTTTCGAAGACACAAAACGGCACTTCGTTCCGCGTTTTCTCTGGCATTCCATTTCGTTCAATGAATGCTCGTAGATAGTCGTTTGCTCTGAAGAGATCCCACAGAAGCTTCACCTCGTGCCCTTTGGCGGCTGGTGTGCTGCAGTCGGTTCCTCTCCGTAGGCTAGCATGCGTATACAACTTCGTTTGTACTTCAGCGGGTGACTGCTGTTGTAAATCAAAATTTGCGACGTTTTTGTCGGTTAACGGTAGACAGACGTCGCCAGCTTGCCGTCCGCTTGGTGGCAGACAAGAAAATATACGATCGGAAGCCTACCCATCATTTATTATTTCAATGTAAACTGTAGATCGGATAAAATCGAGTTCAGTCGCTTTTTATAGGAGGTGATTCCATCCTGATGGTTGACGAGGAAAGTGTCATCAACGTAGCGTGTCCAACATTGATGTACGTACTCTTTGAGCAACATTCCAGTTTTTGCAGAATAACCTTGACAATGAGCCCAGATATTCATGACCTTGACAGGGTTCCCTTAATTTGCTCATATGTGATACTTCCGAAGGTAAGGCCTATGAGTGCAACTTATGCCGCTGTTATGAGAGCGCGCCGTATCGATTCTTCCTCATACTCTCCAGCCTGTAATAAGAGTGACTTGCTGTAAAGTTCTTCATGTGAGCACATGCTCTCTCTCTCCCTCTCTCTTACGGAACCTGGGTACCGTTCGTACTACAGTAGTCGCCGGCTATTAAGCCCACCTCAGGCACAGACCAAATTGGGCTTAATAAGCGGCGGGTGCATTAAGCAGAGTCCTGGTTCGTGATTAGCAAACGCGGGATAGACACTATACATTACATACGTACTGTATTATGTGTAGAGCTTGGTTATGTACAAGAAAAAAATGCTGCTTGTCTGTATTTTACGTAATAACAAAAACAAAAAATATTTGCGACACGTAGCCAGTTGCGGACGCAGAGAGATGAGCATTTCACTGTACCTTGTTGGCAAACTGGGCTTATTAGCCGGCAGATTTTGCTATGTAAAATTACGTCCCAAGTTGACTTGGGCTTAATAACTGGCGACTACTGTAATAAGAAATACCAGTCACGGGGCGAACATATAGCCGGACGAAAGATCTGTTCTTTCGCATATTCATCCTTTTATCTCGCTGTCCTCGTTTTCGCTTCATCGGTACACTCTGGACAGTCTGAACGTTATTATGTCAGTTTTGTCAGTGAATTTTGCACCAGATAACAGGCTTTGTATAAAGGCCAGCGATCCGATGAACTAAGCTCGGGGTCGCTATTATTTATGATGCCCTTCGTCCTGTGTGATTTTGAAGGTTAATCGTACAGTACTTCGCATTGTAGTGGTTTATCACAAAACATTTTCAGTTGAATGGTTGTTCCGCGGACCTAGTTACTTTTCATTCTATTTCGTACATAGCATTTTCGTTTAGCTTAAAAAGTGCTCTGGAAACAATTATTGCTCATCTTATTAAGCGTATTTTTCTCTTTTTTAGCAATTACTCGCATGCCTCAACACGTCAAGAAGCAGTACAAACACTTTGCCTAAGTTAGATCAAGCTGTAAGTGATACTCTGGAGGAACAAGCGAGAACAAAGTGAGTCTCAAATTCCCCCTACCTCTCTAATTTTTACTGCTCTCCCTTACTAACACAGCTTGTTTGTCCTTTTCAGCCAAGAGATTGCAACACTGGAGATGCGAATCGCGAACCTAACTGAAGATAATAAGCGTTTAATGGAGGAGCTTACCGCAACACGAAGGTCCCTTCTTGACTTTGGCGAACTGAAGTCCCTTGTGGTAGGTGCATAGCCCTTAGAGGACTCGTCCTGTTTGGATCTGTTTTTTTTTAACGAGTGGATCATTTTAATTGACGACTTGCTCACTGAACTCCGAACGTGCTTATTGTTTGGTGCGTTGCGGAAAGTGGCTTAACCCTCTTACAGAGTGGACCTAAACCCACCTCAGTATTATTCCCCATGCAAGCGTGTCGATTATTGACCATACCAGAACTTCTTACTACTTCCCTTTGCATGATCTAGCCTACTTTTTAGGATGATTACGTCTCCTGCATTAATGCAAACTTCCGAAGAGTTGTGGGGCACTCAATGAAAATCTTACTTCACTCGTCTTTGCCTTGTAGGCTTCAGTTGACAGGCGCACCGAGGATGAAGTCCGCTTCTTACGGGTCAAACTCAATGTGGCAGTCGAGGAGGCCCGCACAAAAACTGATGAGGTACATTTTTGCACTGCCCAGTCCTAGGTTTTCCCTATCTACCCGCTCCTTTTCTCCCGTAAGCGATGGTTTTCCTTCTGCCCAATCGTCCCCACATTAAATGTGTACAGTGGATTTGCTAGCCCATGGCATGTGCAGAAATTTGCCAGACGTTGGTTATCACTCGCAAAATAGCACCAATAGAATGACCAACATTTGGAAATAGTCATGCGCAACTTTCTATGAATCGAAAACATAAGAAAATATAAAATGAATAAAACGCTTTCAATTTTTTGTAATTTTAAAAATTCCTTAAACATGAAAAGTCGTTGTACCTCAGTTAATGTAAGTTTTGCATGTACATAAAGCTTGTCCATGCAAGAAATCGAGTAAATAAATCAGCACAAGAGTAATATGAATTTTGCACACAGAAATGTGTTATATATAAAATTACCGTGAGCAAGCAGCCTAGAGTTCGAGTATTAATTTGCACCATGGTTTCGCGAGAATTAAGTTATTTTCTTCCGTTTCCACATTGTTTAAGATGTGTTTGACTAAAGTAACTAAGTTTTTGCTTGATTTTACCGGTACGGACATCACAGGAAACAATATATTTTCCGTTAGTCAGTGATCAATAAACTGAAACAGAACTATCACGTGAAATTGTACACAATTTGCCGAAGTAGTGAGCGACATTCTTTCTTATGCAGATGGCCGTTTTAGTCATACTGGTAGCCTCACTCAAACATAAGACCTCATCCTACACAACAAGGGCCGGCGATGAATATGCCTTAAACCAATTACACAACTTTTTTCGAACAAGTTATGGCTTCAGAAAGTGCTTTTATTAGGTATTTCGCCGATGGGTGTCTGCGTACTTGATCATTCTCAAAGAGTAAGTCAAGGTTAACTTTGGGAAATTTGACCGGTTTTTCGATTACCATCAAAAACGCTTGATAATTTTTTTGTCGCAAGTAAGGGAACCCATATTTCTCTTTATATTTGAGCCTCATTTCTTATATTTATTTGCGTTAAGGCTACGTTCTAAAATTGTGAATGCACAACAGGGTCTCTGTAAAAGTACTAAAAAGTTGGGAGAACTGTTACGACTTAGCGGGAACTAACTCATGCAAGAAGTATCTAATTGCATATATAAAATTTCACATAACTTTTGTGTAGGGGGAGGACTATCTGTAGTAAGATACAACAGCATTTACGAAGTGCACAAAAATGTAAGGACAATAAAAACAAAGGATCGTAAGGATACGTTATTACTGCTTTGTTCATAACACAGATTGACAACTCTTTATTTTTAGAATCCACAAAATGTCAGTTTTTTTAAAAGCAATCACCTTCCTGCATTTGATTTACGTAGAGAATAATATTTTTTAGCATAGCAAATTCCGTTTGATGGGCATGCAAAGATCCACAAACTTAGTCTTGGTAGCTAAAAGCATTGGAAACCACTGGAATACAAAGCAAAATATATTTCAGCTCAAATTGGCAGACGTTTCGATTCATGAAATTACTTATAAACATTATGCATACAAAAAGGACCTTTTTCTGAGTAGGTTAGGAAATTAAATAAAAGTTGCAGCATTTTCTTTGCCCACAATTGATCGACTCATTTTTCATCATCAAATTCTGTAAATTCACATGATGCCCGACTTAATTGTACTGTTCACTTTAGCAGTAGATTTCTTTATAGGCAGAACTTTACCGACAAAGACAAATGAAACTGGAATGGTTATTTCTAGCTTGTTAGTTGTCACCAGCCAAACATCCCC
>JAYGXS010000001.1:63426168-63533227 GCA_036362985.1 Ligula intestinalis
CCCCCCCCCCCCCCCCCCCCCCCCCCCCCAGATTTTTCGCCACCCGAGGCTCAAACCTGTGACCGTTGTATTCGAAGTCTAACGTTCCAACCACTATTGCATGTTTGCTGAGACTAAGAGTTCTCTTTCCCTCTTTTCCTTCCTTGTTGGTCGCTCAGGATTTACAACGGTTTCATTGTGTCCGAAGTTCGTCATTAAACGCGACCACATGGCGAACCGACGACTCGAGCTGCATTATGTTTGCTGTCTAACAATTTTTTATTCGAAGGTACGCCGAAACGGTCTAGCCTAATCCCATGGCAGCCAGATAGTCACACTTTCCGAAGGATAGGATATATGACAGTATATCTTTGCGTTTTCATCTGGCGGCCTTTTCAGAATAAGAAAGAAAAGGATAAATTTAAAGTGCATGAGTTGCATGCCCGCTTAGGCATTACATTGATTGCAATATGTGTGAGTTGCGGCTACTCGTACAGTTGGCTTTTACGTCGTAGTTAAAGTACTGGTCACGAAAACAGAGTTTCTCAACTGCCTCTTCTAATTGGCCTCTTTTAGTTGAGCCAAGTGCGTCTGCAGCTGGAACGACTTCGTGGAATTAATGCCAAACTGGTGGCCGAACGCGACGTGGCTCTGGAGCGTAGCGCCAAGGCCGGGGAGCTAGCAGCAACGCAGGCGGATGAAGCGGAGGCGGCACGTCTGGTTGCCCAGCGCGAGATTCATCGTCTGACTACAACCACGCAACAGCAGGGCAAGCTGATTAACCACCTCTGTGGCCTGCTTCCGCCTGAGCACCGGCCTGCCGTCGCGCCGGTAGCTGCTGCAGCAGCGGCTGGCGGAATGCCATCAAGCCTTCATCTGGGTGCCGGTGGAAAGACCACTGGTCACTCGGCCCTCTTCCTGAAAGCGCGCAGTATGCTGAAGAGTAAGAAATCTGCGTTCAAGTCCTCTACTGTCCTCGGCTCATCCGAAGCAGCTGCCGTGACCGGGCAGACTAGGTAAGGTGGAATTGCTCTCAGGCTCTTGCAGTTTTAATTTAATATACCTTTGAAACGTTGTTGCTGTTGGATGTAGGCAGTGACTGGTCAGTTGGGCCCGACAACTGACAGTTGATAGGGGATAGGGGCCTGTACAAAACACAGTCTGCATACGGTTTTTGTGCTTTTTGATAATAGAGTCATTTCTAATACTTGATTGTCAATTAGGAGCCGAAAAACTAGTCGAACTCTGACACCGACAGTCAGATTAATTGTTGGCACAGGGATGGGACAGCACGTGTGTCTATTACTGTCATTTCCGAAGGTTTTCTGTTTGCCTTAAGATCCCTTTAGCACCAACCCCTTGTTCACACTGGGCTTGTTTTATTTCAAGAAAGGTTTGTATAAATGGTCCTATGGAGAGCTAGCATTTGCAGCTTTTCCCCTGGCGCGGTGGAAAGCCCAGTTGTACCGTCATTTGACAGTTTTACCAGTCACGACTTAACGCGTCGTGAAAAATTTAAGACAAGACGTTGCAGTTTACGAGATCTTCCACTGTGAAGCAATGACGAATTCTAAATCAACGTGCTTATTTTTAAGCATAACTTAAATCCATCTACTCTCCTCTGTCTCTCTCTATTCCGGCACTCAACATGTCTCAGTTAGAGGGCAAGAAAAACGGATGCTAGACGTATAAGTCTTTGGTGACGTAGTTAAGGCGTCCGTTTACGTATGCTGCACTTCATCTGGTTTCTAACTCAACACTAGCCCGTGTCCTATAAGGAAGTCCCGGATCATAAATTAGCGGGAGTGCCACCAGTGCTACATTAAGGCGCAACAATCACGACCTGACCGTTTGTTCTTCATAGACGTGAGTTATCCAGTGAAGCCGAAAACCGTGTCGTTATCGATTGACAGAACTATTGACTGCCTATAGTTATGAATTATGTGCTGTGTCTGGGTTGGAAGGATCTCATGCCTTTCCTCGTACTTCTGCAAGGTGGTCGAATCAGCTGTGGCAATTTGTAGTTCTTATACAATGTTTTTGTGCTAAAATCTTGATCAAGTCTAGCTTCTGTGCAGGTGGTGTATAATTAAGTGCATGACACTGAGGCTTAGGTTTCGTGCGCTGGGATCTGTGTCGCCGCTTCCATCATCGTGTCAAACCCTGGTCATGTGTTTGTTATGGACCAAGGTTACCGTCCCTGCGCCATCACGCTGTTGAACACATGGTAAACACCGTCATAATCGACGGTGGAACTGTCGTGTTATCAGATCAAACATGTGGTTTAGGTGAATTCGGGGACTGTGATTCACAGGTTTTTGCAAAAAAGTCCACTAATTCACACCTACCACCTGGTTGTTTGCATGTCTCCTTAAGCGATTTGCCTACATTCCGTTCTTTGTTCTTGTGACGAACAATTTTTGATTTAAAAAGTTATAAATTGTTGTAACCTTGACCCTTCTCTCTCCCTCCTCTCGTCTGCTTTCTCACTCAGCAGCAGCACCACCTCGTCCGTCGACTTCCGGCCAGTCAAACGTTCAAGGCCTAAACGCATGCACTGGGTGCGCAACTTGTCCACCTTGCGAAGCAAGGGTCGAGTGCGTGATACAACCATTACCGCCGCCGGCTGCCCCGCTCATGGGCTCAGCATGAGTGATGACGAGGCGTACGCGGCGCCGCTTTCTGACGAGGAGTCATTCCCGCCGGACGATCATTTTGACGAAGAAGAGGCGCGCAATAGGACCCTTTTTAGCGGATTTACCTCAGACGTTGACCACCCACATTCCTCGATCTCCAGCTCAAGTGTGCAGAGCAGCAGTGTCGATCTTCGTACGGAACCCGGCCCCAGCTCCTTATCACAGCGTTCGCAACCAGGACGTCGCCAGGCGAAGGTATTGTGGGCTGAGGACATAGGCCATGAGGTAAGAAAATGATATACTCTCTGCATCATCAAGGCTCCCTTTATCTCAGTTGATTCAAAAGGTAGGTAGGGTAAGAAGACGACTCTTTCGCTGGGACAATGCTTTTATTTGCCTGGCGTTTCGTCGCAGATTCGTCATCAGAGACATAACCATAGAGCAGTAGCAGATACAGGTAGCGTATGCACAGGAGTTTGCAGTATTTATAGGATACAGTCATTACTGCAGACCTACACCGACAATTAACGGTATTTGCCTTTTTGTGTGTGTATAATTTGTTGAATGGCATGCAAGTTCTGACCTGGTGAACTTTCATGACGCGTGGTGGACTCGGGCGTGATGATTGCTCGGCCATCTGGCCCTCCGGTGTTTCGAAACGTCAGGCGAATAAAAGTATTGTCCCAGCGATCGAGTCGTCTTCTTCTCAATTACTTCCTCGGACTCGCATATTCGCTTGTATTGAAATGGGTATGATGTCCAAGTACTGATCGTGCGCAGCGGAATTCAGTCGCAATCGTCGACCGTTTTTATGTTGAAATTGTAAGAGTTAGCCAGATGTTGAGGCATCGTTGCATTGTTACAATCATAATTTTCTGCCTTCGCAAATTAAGGTGCAGCCTTGGAATTAATTCCTCCAGGCAACGATTTTGGGGCTGATAGGAGTATGGTGCTCGACCTCCTGAACCACATCTGAAGGAGCGATTAATAATTTTGATTTTAAAGATCTTTCGCAAGCTGTTTGTGCACGCAATTTTACTCTCCCGATGGTTTCGTTTGAATAGCCTCTATCCCTCTTTGTTTTTCTTTTTCAGCGGATCGCCCACAAACATAAACAGGTGAGTTTCCCCTCTCTTCAGCCCACATACTACATTGTGAACTGTCTTTTCCAAGAGTACATTTAGTCTGCTTTGTGCCTCTACAGTAATTCACAGTAACTGCGAGAGCATGGGCAAAGCCACAGTCAAACAGTTTTTTATGGGCCATAGCATTTATAGTTTCGATTCGTGTGACCTACGTCCTTAAACGAGTGCTTCGAATACTTTTTTCGGTCTTATGGTATGTCAAAAGTGAACCCTTCCAAACTTATAACGTAGCTAACGCGTTCCAAAACCATGAGTCTGAAAGGTTATTGACTGTTGAAATAACATATTGTGGTCTACTGGTGCTCTACCGTGAATTATTACAGTGCACCTAAGTGAGACCTAAATTAAAGTACTTGGGTCTTCTGCAATGGACGCCCAACAAACGTTTGGCGTGCTCCGATAGCGGCATTATGTAATTATAGCCATTGCCCCACAGCGAAAGCAGATGCGACTCAAGACATCACTGTCCTCGCTCGTCTTCAGTGCCAACTGAAGAGCTACCAGCACGATTGCAACGACAAAACTGGTAGTTTTTAGTACCTTCTTTTCGATCTGCGTCTTAAGATGTTTCTCTCTGAAAGACTGGAGTGCTTGTTTAGTAAGGTATACACGATGGGGATAAACATTAAGGTGCTTCTCAAACTCTCGTTAGGCTATCTGTGTAGACATTCAGTTTCTTTTGTCTTATCTTTTTTGTCTTTTTGCAGCCCGGTCTGCTCAAACAACTTAGCAAAGTGCTCGGCAAGGGCAAACCCCACAACCCCACATAGTCAGGAACCAACGAACCGATGTCTATTTGCCCGTATGATTTGAGTATGATTCTCTGTCATCCCCAGCATCGAGGGTATATCTTAAGCCCTTTCGCACACGCGAAACTCAACGTCCCACTCCTATCTTACCCCTTTTGTTGACAGACCCCATCGATGGTATGCAAGTTGACGTTCGTTTTTTATTTTTGTATCTTTCTCATATCTCTGGTATCAAATGTGTGCATCGTTGTTTTCGTATGACTTCGACGATCCCTCTCACCTAATAAATTCTTTTTATTCTAACCTCTCACTGTCCCACAACTCCACGGAGAAATCAATTTCAATTAATGTGTCTCTGGGGGATTATAGTCCATTTAAAGTACTTATGCCAGTTATCTAACATATTTTGTCCTACCTTGCTCGCATGTTCCTTTCTGAGTGCACAAACGTTTGTTGCGTTGGAAGCGATGCAAAAGTCTATTTTTATGCTTTGCTCAAGAAGCTGTCGACTGTTTTGACCAAGCCTTCGGGTGTGACGATGGTATCACCGACCGCATCACCCGTCGAAGTGACACCGGAGGCCAATCGGGAGAAAAGGATTCAATCAGGAAGGCATCTCCATTCGTACACTGAAATGAACTGAAAGAAGCCGTTAATTTAAATTAAGTTTACAGTCTGTGGCAGAGAAATGATAGAAGGTAGGGCATTATGATAACGCCATACTTCTGGTAAACGTACAATTATTAACATGCCTTTGCACGTGTACAAGGCCTACAGGATTAGATTTCGCATATGAATTTTGACGAGGTCCGTCGTGGACTTCACGATGGTGCATTGTGTGAGGATTAGTTTATAGTTTATAATAATAGTAGTATTCGTTATTTCCGCACCCCCTGGTGTGGTGTCAAAAAGATCGGAGAAGGGGTTGAGTGCAGTATTATTTTGAGGCTGACGTTTCAGACGCTCCTTCGGTTCCATCTTCAGAGTAACTGGGTGGTTGTTCCTATTTGCCGGGACTGCTTCAGCCTCGTTATTATATCTGTGCTTGACGCACGAAATTTGACCTGCCCGTTCGCTGGTGGGCTCGTGTGACCTTTGCCCTTTTTGCGGCTGTCCTAAGTTTGCTGACCGGCCTGCTCCTCGTCGACCGACAGACTAATCAGTTCTTACTGCCCGTGTGAGTTGATGTTATCCCACGGGCTCGGTGGTGAGGTATAGTTCTGCGGCTCTGCTACGTGTGCCAGTCAAAGACCAACTTTCCAGCAGCAATCTGGCCATCTTGTCTTTTGCTCGGGCTATTAACCTTGCTTTGTCAGAGGCGAAAACGTGATACTTATGTTGTTCGTGGTCATAAACCATAGACAGCTTATCAGTGCGCTTGATTGTCTGTTGATGTAAATGTAACCTTGTGCCAAGGCGTCTGCCCGTTTCACCAACATACTTTGCGTCACAGTTTTGGCATGGTATGCTGTAAACCGCAGCTAATTGTTCCGTCAATGGTAGCGGGTCTTTGAGCTTTATGATCTGCTGTCTTTTGGTTGACTGCGGCTTATAAGCCACACCGATCCCAAATGGTTTCAGGATTCTTGCAGTCGCCTCTGATACATTCTTCACATAAGTGATTGCGAGCCGGAACTTGGGTTCCTCTCCTTTCGACGGCTCAAGGTCGGGCTTCTTAAGATACTTGCGTACGAAGTACTTTCGATAACCGTTGGCTTAAAATAGGGCAACCAAGTACTTCATCTCCCAAAGGGCAGTATCAAAAATGTGTACTAAGGTGAAATAATAGCCCAGTGTACATTGGTGCTATAAGTGGGCGGCCAGATATATTGCAAAAATGAATAATCATGTAAGCAGAATATTTGATATCTACCAGACTTTGTCCTTTTATAACACTAGTTAACGATCAGTAGAAAAAATTGTGAACTGAGAAAGAAACAACGAAAAAACTAAGACGCAAAATGAGGCAGAGTTCAGCGAACCTACGCCTTAAAAGAACTGTGGGAGAACAAAAAACTTGGTGAGTGTGGTAGGCTGATACTATAAAGAAAGTCCACAATGTTACAATAAACCGTCGGTATAGTGCGCCAAGTATCGCTGGTGAGTATGATAGATCGCGGAGATGCGTCGACGGACTTGGGATATCGATATCTCAAGGACCAGAATGAAATATTGGTGATGGTTTGCAACGTGCGAAACGGGAGTGGTTTAAACTGTATGTCCATCATTTGACTGAGAGGTGCTCTCTGGTGATAGTGTGGTTCCAGGGGGACAAGAGGCAGAGAAAAGTTATTTTAAGTCTGTCTACCAAATTTTCGATAGTCCTTTCTGAGTGTCTTGGAGAAAGCTGCTCGAAAAAGGTTATATAAAAATTAAATCAGTGTTACAACAAGTGCTTTTTCTTCGCTTGAAAGCAGATAGACTAGCTGTCAACCTTTTTTTAATTGGCAAGTTATTTCAACAGAAGCTATACCTGGAAGTAAATTGTAATTGTACTAATTGTAAGGAGCGTTTAGAAGGGGAGTATACAGGGGAAGTATATTGAATTTAGAACGTAGTAAGGATTACTCACTGAGGTAAGGATATAAATCATGAGGTCTGAATTATTATAAATGCGAAAAGAGAAGCCTGCTTCCGGTCTCATCCCTCGCCGACCAATAAAAGTTTGTTTGCCAATTTAATACTTTTCGGGTGCTTTCCACGTGCATTTTAAATTCAGTAAAACAATTACATGTGGTTTTAATTTATTTCCTTTTGCTCTTTTTCCACTTGCAAACACACATTACCTACTCCTTAATCAGGCGTTAAATCATTAACTACGATTATCGACATGAACATAAGACTGAGGATATTTTATTTTCGATTAAATATCATTTATATAACGCGAAGACGACAGAGGACTTAGCATGGTACCTTGAGGGTACACCATTTGCAATAGGAGTCTCAGATGAAAATGAGGACACAACTGAGGCCTTTTGTTTTCGATTGGATAGGTATGACCTAATAAACTCATCGCGGGGACTACGAAGTCCTCATCAAGAGCTCTCGAAAGGTCAAAAAAGATATCGGCCATAGATAGGTGGTCATCACGCAGAGAAGTTAGTAGATACAAAAACGAAATGTGTAATATTTCACAAAACCGATCCGACGAATATCCATTTAGGCAAGAAATGAGGAACTACAGTGTTACAGAAAAAACTGCATATGTCCTGCTTCCTGATCACAGTGTAGACGTAGTTGCCAGAAGTTCGTACTCGCGTGGAATACATCGTTATGGCCATATTTCCGGCCTCTTTCTTCAAGTGCAGTGAAGTAAGCTCACAATAGACAAGTCATTTATTCACATCATGTACGATAAGAGCATGATGTTGTTAGAAAGTGTAGCGGAATAATTCCTACAAATATATCTAAAGCGTCTTAGTAAAAAAATGCAATGGAAAACTTTCTAGTGTAGATCTAACTGCTAGTGACTAATCTACCAGACTACACTAGTGGAAAAAGGGTGTAAAAACTGTATACGAGAATGGCAATGAAAATTAAGAATGATGCAACTCAGATCCTCCACGATCCTTGTCAGCGGTAGCCAAGAGATTGACTTGCCAAAGGAGGGGTTCGTGAAGGCCTGGATCTCAATTCGAGTTGTAACCGGGAGTGCCGAGAGGAATCTCTTTTGTAAGTCGCTGTTAGTTACTCCTGAGCCCGGAAATGATCACCAGAGAATGGTGTCGTTGAAGGGCAAAGAAAACAGCGGCTGGTGAGGCTGGAATATTATGAGGGGTGAGGTGGCGTACGCAAAGAGCGATAAGAAGTCTGCACGCCGTAATTATCGAAAGTGTATTTTCGAGCGGCTTGCGTTAGAACAAAAATTAATTTTGTTAGTAAATTTAAACAACGTACAGGCCGGGCTAAGGTCCCACAAAGGAACCGGGCGGTGGCCATTTCCAACTAGAAGTCTTTGTAAACTTGTGAGTTAATCGAAAGTCCCATCATACGTAGAGATTTGTGAAACCTCGTTATGCTTTCTCATTTCTGCCTAGTATCGGTTAAGAATCGCTCAGCTCATTTTTATTCAACTTTATTGAAGGAAAGTTGGGCAAATGCCTTTGAGCTCTCTGCTGGTCACACAGTGACTAAAATGCTTTCATAAAGTAAACAAATGCGAACAATTACTAACAAAAACAGAGTAGCCTTCAGTTAGTCATAAATAGTAAACATATAGAAAGTACTTACTTTATAATGAGTAGTATGATTACTTGGGAATGTAATCTCGGCTTATTGGCGATGCCAAATGACACGAGCCAGTAACTGAGACCAAAGCAGCCATTTAAAACCTAATTACGCATTTTTCGGAAATGTACACGGTTGAACGCGCTTTGAGGGGTTTTTAGGAGCAAAAACTGTCGTCATGGGCGAAGAATAAACGCAAGATGGAACCAGCCTGCTGCTGAGAATGTGTGATGCAAGACAGGGATCCCATCATAAATATCCTCCATAAACTAACGGTCGCAGCCGGGAAGGTAATGTTGAGATCATGAGCGAATTGCGAGGATCTAACTTTCATGCGCCCTTTCTGATTGCTGAGTCTGCCGAATAGGGACGAAGACAAAATTACCTGACTCGGTCAGCAAAAGTTCGTTTTGTGTTGACATAGGGAAGGTGAATGTATAAGTAATGAATTTGATGCAGCCCACAGTGTTTGAATTCCTACTTTTTTGATTGCCCCTTGGCCCATTCTAGTTACCTTACTGTTTTTGTATCGCTTTTTCGATATGAATTCAATTCTGTATTTTCTCATTCGTTACTCAGTTTATGAAGCGAGTGGATGCAGCTGATGAGCGCTCGCGAAATTTATGGTTCCATTAAATTCTGCTATATACGCAATCTTCAAATTTGTATCTCGGAAAAGACGCTTCAAATTTTAGAAAATAATACTATAAGAATGTGATTTTGTTTCGCATGTGGCCGGACGACAGAGATGGGGTGCTGTTGTAGTGGACATTACAATACCGATCCAGTTTCCTCTTAAAACTTCATCGGAAGCGGACATAGCAGCATCCAGGGGCAGAGCATTTCAAGCATCGACCAATCTGTTGCAAAAGAAGAACTTTCGTATGCCCAGCCTGGCTCCAGTCACATGCAGTTTCAACTAGTCACCGCTCAACCTCCTAGTTGTTGATAACTCGCCGAACTCCCCAGGTAGAGAGCAGCAATCCTGAGCGCTTATGCTATAAAATTTTTGCATCAGGTCACCTCGTCACTGTCTGTAAGTCAAAGGAAATAGATCAAGGTTAGACAAGCGTGTTTCATACGGTAGTGAGCCTTGTCCGGTCACAAGTTTCGTTGCAAGCCTTTGAAGTTTCCGAGGATTCTGAGATCTTCGCGGTCCATTGTTTTCAGGTTTGGATAGCAAACTCTAGTTGCTGCCGCACAAAGGTCCCAAAGATTTAAGCGAAGCAGTCTTCACTAAGGGGGGAGGTAAAGCCAGTTTAACAAGGTACAGAACTGACTTTTTAATAGTGCAGCGAGGATTTAAGTGACACCATGATTCAAAATCCTAAGTACGTCGGCGCCTTCACTTCGTGCAGATGAATTCGATTCAGGTAGTAACCCATGGGATTTTGGTAGCTGGGTTGAGTAACGCGTAGTATATTGCGCTTGTTCGCATTAAATGGCGGGATCCCGTCTTTTAACCGTTCTTGAAGTCAATTCAGGTTCTCGTGTAAATTCTTTTCAGAGGCTGCAATTCTAATGACACTCCAAAGCTTAATATCATCGGTAAACATAGCGGTGTCATAATTAGCTTCACGGATGCAGTCTTCTACGTAGATAACGAACAGTTAACGGCGAAGAACGGAACTTTGGGGAGCACCGTTCTCAATGGAAACCGACGCCGGGTCACCGATATAGACAGTTTGTGAGCGGCTAAATAGGAATCTTTGTATCCATATTAGGAGATTACCTCTAAAACACATTCGGTTAAGTTTGTGCAGGTGTCATTGATTTGTACCAATATCGAATGCCTTCTTGAAGTCAATGTAGATAACATGAAGTCGATTTCCTCCATAAACTACCCGGATGCAACTTACCAAACAAATAAGTCACTTCGTCACGCAGGTATTGCCCCTATGGAATTCATGCTGCGTATGGGATAGTACGGTATGTTGCTCTAAGAAGCACGTCAGTTCACGCTTCATTACCTTTTCCATACTTTTGCAGCAGACCGAAATGAGGCTGGTTGGTGTCCAACTATTCGCGTACACTCTTCTGCCATCTTTGTGCAACGACGTACTTTGTGTACATTTTCAATCTGTGAATAAATGACCAGCTTCGAAGGCGGCTTGAAAAAGCATAGAAAGCGGTTTAGCCAGTTCCCCAGCAAGCTTCTTCAGTAATTTCAGCGGGATATCATCTGGACCGGGCGATTTCGAATCATTTTGCGCCAACAACTTCTGAAGAACAGTCCTTTAGGCGAAAGATCCATTATCAGTCTCTGTACCCTTTCTGAGCTATAGTTCGCAGGGATAAATTCGTCTTCAATCGTAAGGGTTGATTTGAAAAATTGTGAAACATGCTCAGTGTTTGCTCCTTCTTCACATATTCATAGGTCGTTGCTTAACCCCAGTAGGGGTGGCAGTGTCTCTGTTTTGTGTTCTCGTTCGTAATTAACTGTACAATAACTTCAGATTTGCAGCTGTCTGGTTCAGCAGGTCTTTTTTTCAAAACCTTCCCGTGTCCTAAAAATAATTCGCCTGACGTGGGTGCTTTGAGATTTAACCGCATATAGGGATAGGAAATTGCTACCAGTGAGCGATTTACCACAACCTCCGTTTTTTATTCACTTCGTTCTTTACTATTTTAGTCAGTCACTCGGCCTTTTGTTAAGCTTACTGCATGAAATTGGACAGTAGTTCCTGGGGAGAGTATGTATCGCAGGGGTTAAGTGAGTTAAACCCAGCAACTGCGATCTTCAGACCATGGTTACTTAGTGGAGGAGAAGTCGGTAAAGGCCGGAGTAGTTAGAAGAGTATATTGTGTACACAAAGGAAAGGAGAATAGATGGATAGAGATTTGTCTTGGATAGCTCACGGCCAGCAGGAGAGCCAGCTGCGATCCAAGCGCGGTTTTAGTAGCCATCAGGACAGTAGACAGGGAGAGAGTGGGTTACTTGGCTATGTCGGCCTGTGATTGGTTGGATCGCGTGTTGGGTGGTCCACGTCACGCGCACTAGTAAGTCTGGCGACCGCAACGACCTTGAGATCCAGACAGATTGAGGCCACGACCAGAAAGGCCGACATCGGGCAGGCGGCAACCACTATATATGCGGTAATTCACGGAACCGTTTCCAATCCTCAAACATCTTGTAGGAAAACCCAATTTCCAATTAATTTTCTAACTTTCGGCCTTTATGTAATCGAGGTCACGACGCCAAATATTTCGTTTAATGCTTTTTGGCAGTTCAGGTACCGAAAATATTGAATAGTCCCGTTGAAGTATGGTGTGATCACTTCGACCTAGGAAAGATAGATATTGTACCGCGCAAATGCTGTCCAGCAATTTCATGAGCACTAGGCCCAAGTAGTTTGTTTGCTGCCCCTCACACAACCTTGTGGGAAATAGGAAGTGTTGAATGAGAGATGAACTGAGTGTCCGGCTCATTTAATATCGATCGATGGATGTTAAACTCAAATCGATGAGTGGAGCATTTAAATCACCCACAATTAAGACACCAGTCCGAGTAGTAAATCTTACTACCTCCTCTAACAGCATAGTGTCAGCCTCGAGGTCGCTTCTTGTTGGTCGGAAGAGGGTCAAACATTTCAGGCAAGTTTATTTCGGTATATTTAGAGAAAGCTAGATCATCTCAGCGCTCCACGCAGACCTTTCTGTTTTTTTCTGGAACTAACAGTCCATGTTTTAGGTAAGTAAAAACCTCTCCCTGACGTCTTCTCATATCTCTTCAGAAAATACGAACTCCTGGTAATGCTAAATCGCTGTCATCCACATTTTCAGACCACCACGTTTCTGTCAGAGATAATTTCGGAGAGATATTGCACTTTCATCTCAGCTAACTTGGAGAGTAAACTTTGTACGTTGGTTTTAATATACTTTAGCAGGCATATTTTCGGTGACGTCGTTACGGTCCATTTGGAACTTTCATTTAAGGAAGCAATTGAATCTGCATTCGAATTGGTTCCGTCCAACGAATACGAAGAGGATGCTGCATTTTGTGATCGTTGTAGCTCATCAACTATAGTCGGCGTGTAGTCTAATGCTCCTGTGGGGTCGATGTTGTGGGATAGCTGGTATACACTGCGTAACGTCTAATGCCGGTGGTAAGCACGGTCTAAAGCAGGTCTGAAAGGAGCTGTCAAAGTCGTCATAACGCATCCATACGATGGAAGGCGATAAGACTGGCGAGGAGGTCAGACATGTAATAGGAACAATATGGGGAGAATATCTTGGGGAAGGGGCGTACAAGAGGACAAGTTACGGCGTCTAGATGAATGTCGATACCGTCGAGTAAGCTATATAACCGGTGGGAAACGCAGAGCACGTTGCAGCTGCAGGTAAAGGATTGGAAACCGGAGTCGTTGGATTGGCATAGTTTCAGCCATTTATGGGGAGGCGCGATGAGAGCCAGTTGGAAACAGGACAGCCTGTATAGAACGCCTCATAGAGCTTATTCTGGGATTGCGGGAAGGGTCGGCAGTTGAAAGGAAGGGGCACCGGCCATTTTCCCTCGACCTCGAGCTTCACACCTTCATCCCAGATTCGCGCGTAACCAAGTCCCTCCTCAGTCTAACAAACCCATTCAGTTCCCTGGTATCGTTACAATAGTTCGGTTAAATAAGATTGCGATTGGTTACCTTAATTCTGCATCAGTGTAAAGGAAAAAGCCCGATTCATTTTTGGTTGGTTAACACTAACTTGGGTGGCCGGGGGCTTTGATGTTCTGATATGTCGATTGAGTGCCTTCCAATTCTAGGGACCTTGAGAACTGGAAATTCCTCGGTAGACTGCAGAAGTCTTTTGAGAAATCCTTTGAAGATTTATAGGTGTACCGAGACTCCATCCTTGGGAGTAGTAAAATGGTGTTTGTGGAAGTCCTTGAATTATCAGATTTCGGTTTCTGTTTAGCAAATCTCTCGTGATGGCAGTGAGTTCATTTCCTGAGGAAGGTAACACGTGGTTGCCATAATTTGAAGATTGTGCAGGTAGCGTTATAGTACCACTCTCATTCGTCCGTGTTTTGCTGGCATTATCTGAAACCTGAGGTAAAACGAACTAGTTTGATCTCTAAAATGCTGATGTCGTCAGCTGAACACCTGCTCGTGCCAGCTTCATTGTTAAGCTCTGTGTTGTGTTCCATCGTACAGGATATCCGGTGTTGCAGATTATTGGACACATTCGAAGAAGTGCACGCTACAGTATGTGTGGGTGTAAACACGTCGGAAGTTACGCCAAAAACACTCATTTTTTGTTGACCATTCTTGCTCAATGGACCCGATCGGCTAACTGTGGATTACGTTGCTCTCCATGACTTACATATCATCGTAGGATTTTTTAAATCGAGTTGGCTGGAGCACCCGACTGCACATCCTTCCTCCAATATCAGACGTGTTTCTGAATGATCTGTTTATGGTGCATAGGAACCTTCGCGTCTTGAGAAGTCCGCCACTTTCTTCGAAATATTTGTATTGCCTACAAATTCACCAGATCCTGCAGACGACTCCATATGTTTCTTGCCGAGGCAGGGGGTCCTTCGGATTCAGTATCTGACACCTTATTATTGCGTCTGGCCCATATGCGACTCCAACTCAAATTGGTGGGAGAAGGTTGCCGACAGCCTCCGAGACTCTTTTGACGTACGTTTTCGCTTGCCAAATTTTGGCGTCGGTGCAATATTGTTGGCCATCTCGTTTGCCCAAGCACCGGTTGACAAGCGTGCACGGGTGCCATTTTTTCTGAACACCTGTCGAAAGTGTTGTTTTTCGGCAGCTTTGTCTTCTGGTTCACTGCAGTGCGTCTCAACATGCCGATAAATCGTCCTTACGCAACTGGGTTTGGGGCCGATTGGGTGGTTGTTGTTGTAATTCAGTAATTGCATCATGTTTGTCGCTTTCCTGAATACTAAGGTCTTTAGGCCACCACAATCTTTGCGACGACGAGGAAATAAAGGATAAATTGGATGTCCGGGAAGATGCCGTTGAAACGTTCCTTCAACGTGAGCACCTGATTCCGTTCGATGGCGACGAAGGTGTCATCCACATACCACGCCCAGAATTTCGGTCTGTTGTGTTGGAAGACCAGCGACTCCAGACGTTGTAGGACTGTCTTGGCTATGAGTCCCGAAATCTTTGAACCCACTTGCGTTCCCTTCACCTGCTCGTAGATTTTTCCATCAAAAGAGAGGTACGTCCTAAGAACGAACTTCGGGAGCTGTAGGATTTGGGCATGTCCAACGCGATTCTCCGTCCCATCGTATTTGATTTAAAGGAGTAATTTGACAGTCTCGACTGCCAGGTCCTTAGGGACAGAAGTAAAAAGGGGCGTAACATCGAAAAGTCAGGCGAATAAAAGTATTAACCAAGCGATCAAGACGTCTCCTTCTCAATTACTCCCTAGGACTCGCATGTGCGTTGTATTGGCAACAGACACGAATACTGGTGCAAAGTTAATATTCTAAATTTCTGTCAGACACTATTGGCTTCAGCATTATTTTAGTTATCCTCGTTTTTCCGCATTGATTAAGTTCCAACTTTGCTAGTTTTTCGTCGTTTTTAATGAAAACAGCGTCCGTATTCAGCAGCTACCGAGCTCGCCGTAATCTTCCGTAGTCTGCTGTCATAATTAGCACCACTGGTCTTCGTCTTCTGCAGAACACTCGGAAATTTCGGTGCAGCTTTAACGCAAACTCTGGGGAACGGAATTAACATGCATAGAAGTCTCCGGATATTTGGATAAATGAAAGGATTTGAAGGTGTGGTGGCTATCTACCGTAAATTCCTACAAATCGAATAACGGGTGCTAAAAACAACGTGAGCACAAAGGTTTGAAAGAAGCTTATGAAATACTATCAACTAATGCGATAGAAAAATTATGGAAATTTTTAAAAATGTCAATGAGGGAAATAGAGCAGCAAACTCTCTGAAAACCCGACTTCCTTCTTCAGGAGAGTCGAAAGTATACTTTCAGGGAAGATCTTTTTAAGCTAAATTTGGTGGCAAAACTTGCATGTTCAGCAACTCAGTGATCGAGATAGGGGTTCTTCACGAGTGAGTGCTAAAACTGAATGGTACTTTTCATCGCTTGTTGACCTCATGCACTCGAAGCAAGCATAGGAGAAATTCCCTTCCAAGCTAATTTGCGTAATTCACCCTTTATGTGTTTTTCCCCTCCCAACATATCATTCGTCCTTCCCGAATTCGTGGCTTATAGTCCCCGTATTTCACAGATCGCTGCGACTATCTACGACCTTGACAAGAACTTTGGCTTCTCGAGGTCGTTTTGTTTGATTAAGTCACGCTCGCCCCAGATTTTTTCATCCCGGAGGCATCTTCGAAAAGAATGAGTCGCGCACACCAGCCTGACCTTAAAAAGTATATTCATATTTATTTCCCCCTTTTATTATTCGTCATTTAGGTACCTGGACAAGAGGCTTAGACGTACGTCCATCTTTTTTACCCGTTTGCGTTTATCCCACACTTAAATTAGAGATCGCGAAAGCAGTTTCATTTTTAGTCCTTTCTCTACATCAAGCATGTTCTGCCTCCGACTACGATCCACTGAGACTACTGAGTCCTTTCGGCATAATTAATTTGTGTACAATTTACTTGCTAACAGGACATGTTCGAAAATAAACGGCGGCCCCAATGCGCATCTTTACATGGTGTAACCCCAAAAGTGCACCGGCACGCGCCTTCTGATAGAGAGTAGTTTTAGTAGTTGCCAGTTACATCGTAATACATTCAATGCGACTGGTAGTAAAACTGTTGTGAATGAGGTCCTTTGGGACTCTGACAGCTAGGGAATCTGCGACCCATCGGTCGGCTCGACTCCAGTTATCTTGCCATGTTGTGTTACTGCAGCATTGTCATCTACCGCATCACCTCTGCACTGCCTGCGCGGCTTACGCATGAGGCTTAAGATCCTTCATATGCAATCAGTGCGCAGAAACTCACGGACGGCTATGAGCCCATCAGCAGCATCTGTGAGAATACAGTCAGATGAGTCAAAAAATCATAGGAATAGCACAAATATACCGTGTAATGCGGAATATAGGCCTACCGTTTGACAGTTTTTTGCCACCTGGAAGGCTTGTACAAGTATAGTTGCAGATGTGACCCCTGATGATGCAAGTAACGTAGGCTTAATATAGTAAACAATATAGACCTTTGCATGTGACCATGGTACTTTATGTTGTTATCGACGTATGTCGGGTAAAAAAGAGTGTGCTAGATTCTGTGCGTTTTTACCTCACTAAACAGATTTACTCGTTAGTCACGGGTTCTGTGATCAAAAATGAGACCCCCGGCAAAAGGTTGAGCTTACAATGATGGAAACTATATTTGTGCATGATTTATTTTCAAAAAAATTCCGCACGGAATCAGCGTCTGGCTCCTGTTTGCTTCTTTTCGCATTCAATTCAGAAATTTCTCCTTATTTCTGTGCCCATGTGTGTGTTGGAGCTGTTATCGCGCCAGTTATAACTATCTTCTTTTTTGCACATGCCAAAATAGACCGCAGCGTTTTAATGGGTTTGGCCGACCCTCTTGTTCAGCGGCAAGAACCATATGCCAGTGGTTGGCATTAAGTTATGTTTTGAACATTGCTCTTCGTTACTGTCAATGATATCGCTAATTTAGGTTTTGCAAAACGTTGCAGACCCATAAGTTGGGTGACGGAGATTGTTTTAAAATAATTTTGGCCGAGATACTATCATAAATAGCCTGGACTGTCTCTTTGGAGACGTGGGTGTAATCCCGTGAACGGATCTTTCACTAACAGTATTTGTGAACCCTGTTTGTTGCGTTTTCTACTTAAACTGCTCGTTATGCACAACAAGCGAGAGAAATTACTTGTACAAGTTTTTGGTACGCAATTTCTTTGGGCTTTGAGGGCTTCTTAAATTGTCCATAACCACCTATAAACACTTAAAACTTGCGGTTTGCATCTTGTTGACCCAATTTTTGTCTTGATTAAGGAGATTTGCTTTAGGACATTTGAAATTAAATATCCCCTGGAGTTGACGAGTGCCCATTAGGGGCCTTGTTAGCTCTTGGTATAAGATGCAGTTTCAGAGTGCATTGACCATCACAGTTCTGGTGGCCAAGTTGTTTGTCATCAGCGAGTCAGTTGATCTGTCATGCCTTGTTGCTGTTTAACACTAGCTAGGCGATATCTTTCGCGTTTTCAACCCCGTTGGTTGGCGTCCTAGTGACGGTCCGATATTATCAACCGCACGTGCCATCAATAACAATACGTTTATAATAGGTGAACATTGGATCGCGTGTCAACCAGTTGATAAGAATAGTCCTTGGCACAAATACACAGGTGTTGCGCTCTGTTCACAGCGATGCTTTTGGCTCTCGAAAAGCATTGCCGTCGTGTGTGGTTCAAGCAGTTAATTAAATTCGCGAGTGCGTTCGTGCATGTCCCCACCCATGGGATCGTATGAGTCGGAAATGCCCAAAACCTCTTCTGCATGGACCATAAGACGTCTTTTGGTATGTGGGCTGTGTTTTCTTGTTTAAGAACTCATTATGACACAGTCACCAGGTACAACCTTATCCCTATTGTCGTCTCAACACCGGATTTATAAGTTAAAATCAGACTTTGAGCATCCATTCTAATAGTAAGGATTCTTTACCTACTGAGTGGTCTTGCTTGTTTACTGTTTCCCGACCAGTAGATCTCAAGTGTCTACCGTGTCAGTTGTAGCGGACGCCGTAGAAGTACAATGCTCTTATATAATGACCTTCGGTGCATGAAGTATTTTCGAACGTCTACATGCAGACGTCTCGCCAACAGTAGTTGTATCAGTTTGCTCGATTTTGCGCTTTGACTTGCTAGAGGCTATCCACAAGGTAACATGCGTACTGGTGGTTCGTGCCTGTCGTGCGGTAACGCCGCTATTAATCCTTCGAGATTCTAAAGTGTAGTCAGCAATCCAACTTAGAACCCTCCGCGTTGCACACAGCCCTCCTGTTGCAGGTGACCCTTTACTCCTTGTTTATCAGTCTCGGCAGCCTGCTCATTTGAAGTGCAAACTTCCTCGAAGAACGCGCCCCTAAAGTAGGCCTGCTAATGTATGGCGATTACGATGTTGCATTGAACCATCCCTGGTATCAGTTTTTGCATTTGTGATCCCCACACCGGCTATAGTCAGTGTTAAGCCTTCAAATTAGGTACCTAGTATTTGGATGCATATCACCAATTTAGTTGAAATTTCTCAATCCTTTAAAGCTTTCTGGTAGTATCTTCGATTATTTTGACTTCAAAATACGCCTTTTTTGGACATTTTCTTTTTAAGTTGATATCACAATCGTTTGTATTCAAGGACTGACCTTTGTTTTGACCATGTCCCTTTATAATTTACTGTTCTTGTGTAGTGAAGCTCAATGGAAATCGCGAGGTGATTGGCTTACTCCGGGGTTTTGATCCCTTTATGAATATTGTCCTGGAGGAATGCGTGGAGGTGACAAAATCAGGCCAGCAAGTTGGCATTGATACCGTTGTCGTCCGGGGAAACAGTGTGAACGTTGTAGAAATCCTTGAACGTGTATAAAACTTATTTTGTGAAAAAACTTTTATATCTGCACGTTCTCCTTTTTGAATAACTTCGACATCTTTGGCGAGTTTCCCAATATCAAACGAGATGGACTTTGTGATCCATGTATTGAGGGGCCTTCCGTGTCCGATTATGGCGATCCATGCTTATATGAGTTATTGTTTTACAAAATGACTTTTCTCTCTTATACCGTCAGTTCGTTGCTACTTTTGCTGTTATTAGTTTACAACTTGGTTTAGCTGGACACAAACAAGGTCACTTACCAATTATCATGCGATACAGAGAGTACACAGGGGCAAATAGATGAGGTGATCTTAAAACCAAAGGTTGAAGTAAGACTTGTGGCGATTTTCACCAAAGTTCCTAGTCCATTCGAACTTCATTAATGTGCGTAGGACCCTCTGTGGTTGATTTAACTAGACACATTTGGATACGTGGTTTGTTAACTGTCTAGGTTGTCCAGGTGATAGTTCGTGTAACTTATATTTTGACGTGGGTTTTTCTTGCTTCGATACTTATTTCTATAGTGACGCACTAGTGAGACTTATGTTTGGAGATTCATTACAAAGGAGCTTTATAGGTTCAATTATTGGCCATAAAAATGGATTATATTTGTACTTGTTGCGGTTGCGATCATGACTGATCTAGGCGACCTCGATGATGCCCCGGTCGGTAACTTTCCACATGTGACGATCCGTGATAGCAAACGTGGACAGCTCGGTCCGTTCTCTTCGCCAGCGCCGAAGACGGAATGTCCGAGAAACACTTCCATGTCCTGACGGACTGAGCCAATCCAGGTTTTGAACCGACCTCTTCGACGTTTCCAATTAGATAACGGTTTCGGTCGAGGGCAGTAACACTGTATCGTGAGGTTGACGACGAAGGCCAGGTTATATCTACCAGGCGACGTTTGATAACTTGTGGGAATTTAGTGCTCTTTTCTGTCTAGTTTCCCGCGTTCCAGCGGTATTTTAATCTCTATCACCTTCAGTGGTATTGCACACAAGCCTTGCCTGCCATTTATCTCTTATATTCAGAGGTCCTGTCGCAAACATTTCGGAAATCTGGGCTGCTTGTTCACAACCAATAGCTGGATAACGTATTAATACTACCTTTGGTAAATTATGAGCGATCAAATTCGGTATTACATACAGCGGAAGTTCGTCTGAGCTAAAGTTTATTGGCGTGGCAGTTGCAATTGCCCACCTCTTGGGATATCAATCATTTAAATATGTAAGTATGCGAAATGGCCTTGGAGTATTCGTTAATGTCGAGTTAAGCGTAATACTCCAGTGTTATAAAGTCTTAGCACGATCAATGTCAACGAACTTTAGTTAAAATGGATGCAGACATCTTCGGTCAGGTATATAAAGTGTTAATGCGGCCGTACCTGAAGAATTCGGTCCAGGATTGGCGGCTGCGAGTTCCTAACGTCGTAAGCTTCCTGGAAGGTAGGCAACGACGTACTATAAAGGTTGTTCTTGAGGTCAAACGTTCGACGTACGAATGAAACTAGACTATCTTGAATATCCACTATAGACAGGGCGGAGGCGACCTTAGAATAACTTTTTAGTTGTTAAGGGGGCTTGGTATTGAGATTAGCTGAAAAATTTTTTTAAAGGGGTACCAAAGACGAATCCCAGATGACTCGCTAGCCAAGTTAAAAAAGGGACTCTGTCACACCATTCTGAGTTCATATTTCCCGCAAAGTAGCTTGTCAAATTAATTTTTTGTTGATATCCGTCATGCCGTCATCCATCATGAGTGTGTTCAAGAGGTGTCTGGATACTCACTTGCTAAGGGTCAGCCGTAACTCCATTAATCCTCATTTAGTGAGATAGGTATAACAATAAATACTACTAACTTGATTTCAACAAATCATTTTACTACATTAACTTTGACACTGCTGGACGCGCTGCGTGCAGATGCTGTACTTTGATTTCACAGGTGCCCCATTTGTTTCATAATATGCTTTATGCACATGACCTACTAGAAGCACCTGTAAAATAGTTGTAAGTGATTTACTTTTCATGCAGACCTGTATCGCTTCAATGGAGTTTTTAAAGGCTTTCGCCATTTTCCCCAAATGTACTAATGGTTTCATTAGGATGGTAAGTTCTCGCTAAAGCATAGGTAGGATAGACCAGGACACCAAAAAAGACGATTGAGGTGGCCCGGGCATGTTTTGTGTCGTCCTCTCTAATGGTATAACGTTTCTGCCATTGATCCATCCCGGAGGGCCAATTGAAGGCATCAAAGGGGAGGTCACTCAAGACCTGTAGGTGGTTCTTAAATCCTCAGTATTTAGTCTTCTTGGCTAGAAATAGAGGTTTGTCTACTATTCAGGTCGGCTGCCGCAGATCATCACGTGTGGAGAGCTACAGTCTGTATAGCGAATATCCACGGTCCTTCCCAACAATTGTGGAGTTCTGCAGGGGTCTATATTATCCCCTCATCTTTTTTCCCTCCATACTTATGACCTACGGTCTCGAAACGCAGGTCTGTTTGTCAAATATTCCGACGATATGGTTGTCGGCCATCCTCTCAAAAGCCAGACCCATCTCCAAACACCGAAGGATGGACTGGACCATGTCACAGCATGGTCGTCAGACAATGGCCTTTTACTTAATGAGCGGAAGGCAGTCCAGTGTATCTTTCGGCTGCGACCCTCTTCCAGTCCTGAAACCATTGAATTTTTGCTCAACAAGGTATCCTCTTTCCGATACCTTGGTGTAATACTAGCTTCCAACCTCTCATTTATTCTTCATATTGAACACCTTTTTTATAAAAATCCGCAAACTTTTGTATTATGTCCACCGCTTGCGTTCATACCGTACCCCGCAAGCCCTCATCTGACGTTTTATAGATGCCTGTATCCTCCCTCTCATTCTTTATTGCTCTCCAGTTACTTTTCCAGCATTACTTAAGAAAGACTTGCTTATTATTTAACGTATTCTCCGCATGCTCATTTCAGCTGCCGGTTATTCTTATGTTTTTTTAGCTAACCTTATAATTCAGAGACATTTCAAATCGGTCAAGAATTTTGTGGACCGTATTCTTAGTGAGGTCGCTCACCCTCTCCACTCTGAATTAATGGCTGCAAAGTCTTCTCGTACCATGCGCCGAAGCTTCCGTCATATGACCTGCCGTACATCGGCCTACCAGTATTCGGTACTCCCATTCTTAGCACGATTCCTCACGTGTGAATAAACGGAAATTGGGAAGCTGAAGGCAGACCTGTCTCCATAACAGATGTGGTAACCGTGTCGATTTCTTACTTTGAGTATTTTGTGGTCTTTGACCGTTTACTCTTGAGCTTTTTGGACCCCTTAATTTACCTTATTTTTGCTCTCCATGAATAGGCCACTTTTTGCTGACAATTTTGATATTATCATCAAAATATATTTCTCTATCTATCTATCTATCTAAATCATAAAGACCAGGTAAATCACGCATGATTACAGCTGTACCAAACAAAAATGTGCATTGCAAATGAGAGATTGGGAGGAATTTTCACCAAATCCAAGGCACTGAAATTCTCAGAAACACTGAATGTCAGACTAGCTTGCCCGTAGTATTGACGGGGTTTACATTGACTGTTCATCAAAGGCTATGAACGGTGGAATAGCCATGCTCATCCCAGTAGTTGTCTGTGATTTTCATAGGCCCACAGTTTCCGCTTGATTTGCCAACTTCTCTCTAAGTGTTTGAGGGAGGCCTTGATTTAGTCCTATACACTCAGCTTATATTATCGTTTGGAACGTCTTTATTTGGAGCCTAACGTACCTGTAAAACATACATGGACTGACAATTGCGATACGTAGAGTATGCATGTTTGAGACCTCAGTTCAAGGGCTATGAGAATCGCATGTTCATCTTTCTGTTTTTCACAACACAAATAATTTTTCGTCGATGAAGTATGTAGTGACACCGCCTTCTGCAGTATTTTCGAGCGTTCATGCTCGAAGTTCATCCTTCCGTCGCTTCATTATAGCGGCTCCCAATTCAATTTTGTAGGTGTGGAAATTGTGCATTGAGTAGTTGAACATCCGTTGTGGAGGTTGTTATCCTCGGAGTGCTGGAACAGTTAGGACTGCTGGGGTATTTTTTCGCTGTAGAAATAGATACCGTCGGAGGTTTGGTGCATTGCATCCGAAGATGGCCAATCAAGTTGATGCATGCGCGGTGGGTGTGCTGGCAGAGCGGACATGTTGGGTGGGCGTTGGTAGCGTTCGTCCGTTGGGTGTGTAACTTGTGGATCGTCTTTTTGGCCTTGGTGGCGGTGATCTGACTGGCTTCGGAGATGAGTGCACCAGGTTTTACTGTCCTTCTTCATGCTGGGTGAGATCCTCTTAGGCCGTCGTGTTAACGTGGAGGTGCCTTAGGGAGTTCTTTAGGGTGCCATTGTAACGCCTCTTTTGTCCTCGTCGGCACGCGGCCACAGCAACATCTCCATAGAACAACCATTTCGGTATTGGTTGGTCGTCTAACTACACCAAGTGGCCGCTCCAACAAATGGCGTGGATGCTGATCACTCCTGTTTGCTCCAAGACTTCCGTGTTCACGATAGTGTCTGGCTATCTCAGCTTGAGTATTCGGTGGAGGCAGCCGAGAGGTAAGTGGTTCAGTTTGCGTGCTTGGCTGGTGTGGATTTTCCAGGTTTCTGCGCCGTACAGAAGTGACTTTGGGGCGGTGGCCTTGTGCATCTTCAATTTCATGGTCAGTTGGGGGCTATGTAGGTTTACAGCCGGTCGAAGGCTTACCTGCCTGTGGCCGGCGATCTCATTATCGATTCTCGAGCTGCACGATATTGTGTTGTCGAGATACGCCTTCAACTCGGCGCCGGTGACGTTTATCTGGGAAACGTTTTAGTCGGTGGCACATGGCTACCGATTTGTCCGTGTTGACTGTAAATCCGAAGTGGGGATAAAACGATACAGTCTGTTTCGGGTTTACTCTGCCTTAATTCACCCAATCATAACCTTGACTACCAGCTGGGACTGGGAACACAAACATGCGCTGATAGTTAATATATTGGGTCTAGCAGACGGATAATAAGCACTTCATTTTCAACTTTATCAGTGTCCCGCCACCTGTCATTCAGATTTGTTCAGTTCAATTCGAATTAATATAAAAAACAATGGATTAGACCCTTATGTACTCATCAGAAACTACAAAGACAACGCCGGAGATCCACCGGGGAGTCCAGGGCTCCTTTCTTCTGCTTTGACTAAGTATTAGGCGCACTCGTTGTGTTCGAATTAAAATAGTCCACTTGGAAATTTGAGTATAACGAATAACTTTATATGGGAGTGAAAATTAATGGTCAAGAGAGTAATTTGGGCGATTAGGGGACACAATCTCCCATTGCTCATGGTGAGATAAGTCAGCGAGGCAAGATCATCTCGCTGAAATGCTTAAATTCTGTATTAAGCCAATGAGGAAAAAGCTAAGGTCAACCCGACGGAGTTGTCACTGACTGATTTCATAGCTCAGACGAATCTGTAGACGAAACACACATTGCTTTTCATGATGAGCTTTCGGACTTGGCATATCAGCAGTACTTTATTTGCATCTGGAGATAAATTAACTTACATTTATGGACAGAGTACATTTTAAATATCTGGAAGGTCCACTTCACTTTGCAGATCGTGGCGATAGCCTAGTAGTTGTTCAGCCTGCATGGTGTTATCCACTGCAGAGCAGATGAGACGATAAAGCAGACGGTACGCAGGAAAAAAAATAAGTGCACGCCCTACTTACCACAGCTGGCACTCGTTACCTTCGAAAAGCAACTAGGTGTATATAGCCTTCTATGCCTGAAGTCAATGAGATTACCTCATTAAATCTCAGAAGAATGGCAAGGAAAGATATCAGTTATTAACTGATGGTGCACAATTACACGAGAGCCAGCAAAACCAGAAGAGCAAGACTAACGATGACCGTTTTCTGTTTTGCCCTCTCATTTCTGGGTGGCTAGCGTATCGAAAGATCTCACGTCTGGTCAATCCAGGCGTGCCGCTAGAGCGCCGGCTCAGACAGGCGTTCAATATACGATGACCGCATGAATGCAGATATGACCGTGGGATGACTAGGCGAAAAGAAGGCGAATTGACACACGCTAATTGAACTACTCTCATTTATAAAAGGATGCACTAAATGACATTTTTGAACGAAAGTAGATCTGTAGTGGCTTGCTCTGCGCAGAAGCCCACACGCGAACGCTTATTGTTGCTAATGAGTGCACATGTACTGCTGTCGGCCTCTGAGACACAGGTGTGTCTGCCTACACCAGTCTGGCCAATCACCTTTCATTGTTGACTTGTAGTGGCCCTAGCAGCCACTTGGAACCCAAGACAAGCCGCTGACGCATGACTTATCTAGCCTGCCTGTGTGCCCACCGCCTCTTGGGGCTAGCTGCTAACAGTCATTGGCCCACGCTGTCATTGGCCCACGCTGTCATCGGCCCAGGCTTTCATTGGCCCACGCTAATCTAGACATCAGCAGCCCCATTGGCCCGCGGGACAAAGCATTCGCCGGCGGTTCCTGATGCTCTAGTCACTCCGGAGCCGACCCGAATAGGGAACGGACGCACCACTCCGCGAGTCAACATTCTCTCCATCTAACTCTCCGTTCCATTGTGTACACAATAAACTCTTCCTTCTACTCTCGCCTTCCCAAGACTTCTCCTATCGCCTAAGGAACTGGGCCTCGAAGCTTGTAGGTGTTAGGGTTAACCGTCTTAGCCTTAGCTCCTATAGACTCACGCAAACACCGCTCTATACGCTTGTTAAGCCTCTCACGTTCACTTCACTTTGGATGCGGTCCGCTGGGCTGCAGTTTCGCGTTCCTTAGACAATCGATTTCCCCCTACCTAGTCTCCAATCCTTCTGTACAGAATACACTCTTCATTCCACCTGGCGTCTCACACTTCTTCACTTTCTCACAAGTAACCGTACCTGAAGATCGCCTTGGCTAGGGTTAAACCTTATTAACTTAACGCTCTGCAATAGATCACAGAGGTGGGACGGATGAAAAAGCCTCCGAATGTCACAAAAGCCGGGACAGGCTTAGGACTGAAGGATAAGAGCGTAATTTTGTCGAGTGTTATGGACGGCTTAGGTCAAGGGAAAGGCTAATAAATGACCCAGAAAATGATGAATTTCGAACTTACGTCGGTAACTTCTCTTAGAGAATCATCAGCCGGCTCGATCAAAATGAAGCGCTGCTCCGTTATACGTGGAAGAGTTTACGTTTTGAATGAAATATAACGACGCTGTACCTGCCGCGCTTTAAAGGTCACATTACACTAAGCATTATCCGACTTAATTAGTGCGTACTATAACGTAAAATGATAGGTGTTGAGGTCCAGCGTACGTCCCGCTGATTGCCAACTATTTAAAGGAATATATGTCAAACTAAAAGTGGCAGAAGTGTAAATTGTGCAAAACATTTAAAAATCTGGGTAACTTGTGTATGAATGGACTACAGGAAATTTAACCTAAAGGCACATCAATTACGTAAAACGTACGAACTTAAGTGGCCTCAAAATATTCTGCCTAGTGAATTCACAATCGCCATTTTAAAATTAATTCAAGATAAGCTCGAGTAAAAGGTGGCAATATTGTATACTTTTTACGCGTGTCAACCCTTAATGACCTTATTCATGTCAGTCTAGTTAAAATAACCACAATGGCTGTTTCGGGTTTCTTGCCTTTTCCGACTCTTGAACGCATGCGTCAAACTCCAACGATAACAACTATCAATTTGGCACAGTACTATTAGACAACTAGTAAAGGAAGAAAGAAGTACAAATCTCAACAATGGATACACACAGTCAAGAACAAGAGAGTCGGCAAAATTGTCTGACTCTAGACAAGAGAACGACGCATGGATGAGGAAGAAGGGTTATCGAGCACCGAATCAATCAATGTTCTGAGCTTTCAGACCCTCGCAGGAGTCCATCATCAGAGATAAAAGTGTCCACGAAGAACAAGCACCAGTTATAGGGGCAGGAACCAATCAACCGCTATGTGGGGTGGGGGCAGGGAACTCAGGAATCACCATTGTCGGCCGTGCGAGCATGCCTGTGGACAGTGATGTATTCCGGCGACAGATCGATCGATCGATTGGCTGAATTCTCATCCGAAGTCCAGACTCCAATCGATTCTCGGCCTGTTTTGCTGCCAGCGTGGACGATTATCATCGCAGCTGCGAAATTAAACTCGTACCCATCTCGTAAATGTGGGCCGCCACTTGCGAAAATATGTCAACCCGTCTGACAGCCATTTTATATTTATGCATGCGCGAACCGAGCATGCGTTCAGTTTACCCTGAATAGTTACAAGGACAGCTTAAGCATGAGATGTGATACAGTGCCCCGGATTGTTCACTGGGGTTTAGCCGGTCTTTTATTTTCATTACCTGGTTGTGCATAGTAGCCTTGGGACGGTGTGCAATTCCGACGCCTAGTCCTGCAGCGATGCGCTCGGTTGCTTCTGAGACGTCCTTGGTTTATGGCGGAGCGTGCCATATCCTCGGTGGTTCTTCTGTTTGGATCCTCCGGGGCTGTACGCGTAGGCATCGATTTATAAATGCTTTCGGATAACCACTCCGAATTAACTGGTCGTGGAGATGTCGAGCCTCGCGTACCTTTTTCATCCGGTCTGCTGCAGTGAGTCTGAATCCGTTGAAAGAGCGTTTTTACACAGCTTCGTTTGTGGGTACCTGAGAAGTTGTGTTGTGTTCGGTGCCTTCCTGTAAACTTTCGTCTCAGTTTCACCGTTGGGTGTTCTTTTGACGAGGACATGAAGGAAAGACAGCTGCTGCTCTTGTTCTTCCTCCCTTATTTATTGTATGTCAGGAAAGCTTCCACTGAACAAGTTATGGAACTTTTGCAGCATGTTTTTCTTGATGATAGCACATTTGTCGTCAAATTAACGACGACAGGCTTGTGTTGGATGAAGGTGGTGTTTTCTAGCTTTTGCAGGACAAATTCTGCCAAAAAGCCGAAGATCGGGGAGCCCATTGGAGTTCCTTTGATCTGTTTGTAGGTTTCTCCAGCAAAGGTAAAGTACGTTTTCTGACGAAATTCGAATAACCTCATAATGTGTTCAGTTTTCAATAGACTTCGAGCCTCATCATATGCCTCCCCAAGCTTCTTGCGCAAGAACTCCTGCGCCAGATTTGAGAATATGGGTGTGAATAAAGCAGTCACATCGAAGGAGACCATGATTTCGTTCAATTGAATCATCCGACCTCGAAAGTCTTCGAGGAAGCGAGAGGCCGATTGAACTGAGGTAGTCGACTTGTCTTGGAGAAATTTCAGCTTCATGTTCACCCAGTTTGCCAAATTGTACATAGGGCTGCCTTTACGGATAACGATTGGCTGTAGTGGGACATTCAGTTTGTGAAATTTGGCCTACCACAGAATCGCGCCAGAGCGGTATCTGTTACTTTCATAT
Organism: Ligula intestinalis; assembly: GCA_036362985.1. NCBI lineage: Eukaryota > Metazoa > Platyhelminthes > Cestoda > Diphyllobothriidea > Diphyllobothriidae > Ligula > Ligula intestinalis. Next base: position 63,454,933 of record JAYGXS010000001.1, read on the forward strand.
GACGCCACTCATTCACAGGGATCACATTCTTGCGCCTGTATTTTCTGAGTAGTTTAGTCAGTTGACCGGATACTACTTTGGCTCGGAATAATCAACAGATTGATCTGGTGCTCGATAACCCTTCTTCCTCATTCATGCAAATGCCTGGAATGCGAACGTTTTCATTCATTCGAGAACGACGCACGTTCAAATACGCCACCCAGGCGAAACCAGTCTTGGGAGAGTGTGTACGGCAGTTGGAGAGGATGCGACCGCTGCTTATACGTAACTTCAGGAACCAGTTCATGTGGCATCTGATTATTTTGAACTACCAGCGCGAATGGAGGGGTTTCGTGTACAAAGGCAGTAAATGTGTGAGCAAGGGGGGGAGGGGGTTCGAGTGGTTCACGGAGCAGCGTTGGCTGGAAGTGGGCTTCGTTTGTTCAAGCGGTCCTTCGACGGCCGCGTCTATTTGCAAGCATGTCCTAGCGTACGTAAAAGTGGGTTAATAGTGTTTAGGCTAACCAAGCTCAACAGCTGCTGCTTCTAGTCCACTTTCCAGTAGGGGCCCGAGATGGGATGGTGTATTCAGTCGCCACTTTTCTGGGGGAGGGCTGTTTTTGGACATGCGTTTGCATTTGACCGGAAAAGGTCAAGCGGTAAGGCAGCCAGCATTATTGGAGGAAGGAATTCACGGGCACGTGGCTCAGAGGAAAGGTACAGCTTTCGGAGGAAGGAAACAATCATTGGTCGGTCAGATAGCAGAACGTGGAGAATTTCAAACTTGTTCAGCCGGAAATAACAGTGGTATAAATACAGTATAAAATATAGCAATGTGTAAGGTTTGCATGATTATTTTTCGAGAAAATATGTAGTTGTGAAATACATTGTCTATTTCATGATATGTCAGCCGAAATTCTGAAATGTGCTTTCGATTCGAAAATATTAATTAAGTATGATTGTAATCTTGGTCAACATGCGACTTAGTGTCGATATGTTTCAGTCACCTCAGGATGCCGACTTTTGAACGAACTTTCCTTTGACCACAAGCAAGAAGTGCGTTCTGTAAAAGATGAATACTTCATTAGCATGCTTTTTTTATAATTGATTTTCACTGCCCTACTAAATTCAAATATATGTTTTCGAAAAAATACACAAAAATTTACCTTGTACTCGTTTGGCAGCAAAACACGTCTTCTTCAAATGTCATACATTCTTGTATTGTATTACGATGCCTTGCGCACTGGCACTGCTAAGTAAGATTACTAGTATTTTCACCACTAGCATTTAAATATTATTGCCATCTTGTCAACTTAGTCTTTTCTCTTTAGCCACATCATTCATGTTATTTGTTACTTGTTGTCATTTTTAGTACTATTGACCTCATTGGCGCTAAAGTTAGTGGTACTATTAGTCGTGGTCACAATCGCAACCATCTCTATTTGAGCTTAGTTATGGCACAAACACAAGTCCCATCATCGAAACCTTTTAGCACTCCCAAAATATCCTCTACCGAAGGGTAAGCTGTGTTCTTGCTTCCTCTCTCTTTCTGTGCTTCTTCTGTTTCCCGACCTGCTTTATAATGCTCGACTTCAGCTTGTTTCCTTTACACCACTGCCAACTGATGCATTAACTAGACAGACCATCAGCCGAGTGTGTGTTGTGTGTGAAGTGGCTGATGAATAGAATGGTAGCCAGGATGTGCCGGCTCCTTCTAAGCCCCTGGTTATGTGAACCTATCGCGGTGTGTTAAGGTTAATAAGGTTAACCCTAACGGTTGTGATCTTCCAGGCCCGATTCCTTAGGAGAAGAGAGAAGTCATGGGAAGACCAGAGTGTTATGAAGAGTGTATTCTATACAGAAGGATTGGATAATAATTATGAGGGAGTTCTAAGTCTCGGAGTGCACGTCTCCCCGTGAGAGGGGCCAGGTTCGAAATGATGTCTGGGCAACAGTCGCGACATTGAAGTCTGTGTCCAGACGGATTGAGGCCAACCTATAAAATTAGTCTAGCCAACTAACGCAGGAACGCGGAGTGAGGTAAAGCCACGTTGGATTGCGGTCAGGGCGGGAAAGCAGGGAGCACATGTTAGTGTCTGGTTCGAGGAACACCAAAAACTGCCTTCGTGCGAGGTCCCATGCTCTGAGGGACTTCGCCTGTGGCCTATCGCGTAAGGAGAAGGTGGGCTGCAGAAACTCTACTTAAACTCGTGCGTGTGTCAAGGGAGCCAGGTTGTGCTGTGGCGCGTGCAGACGGGTTCGGTCACCTAGTCAGCTACTGCGCCAATCTCACATTAGGTGACCGATCGGCTAGGCAGTGGCTTGATACGGGCGGTGGGGAAGAGAATGAGGTTGATCCTTTGCGCATTTCTTTCATCATTTCAAACAATCTAACGCGCTTGAAGCTATCAGGGTACACTAAAAGCAGTTAGCTTGGAAGGTTATCAACTGACGGTATAACTCAGACCACACAGTCAATCCAGTGGGCGTATTGTTGTGCCTGTATGTTTGACCATCGGTTTCGATTAGGTCCACCAAGTGCACCAACAGGTTTGTACAGAAGGTGACGGTCTCAGGCGTTAGTTTAAAGTAATAGAGGAGGTAGGTTTAGCTTCCGCACTCTTCACCTTCTTCCGGAGTCCGGCCTGGGCTGCCGTACCAAAGGCAAGCCAATACACCGCATAACTTAGTCTTAAGTGACAGTAAAATTTATGCGGTTACTACTGTCCTTTCTATCCTCAATCACCCGTAGTTGGTGTCGTTCCAGAGTTTTGTAAACCAGGAATGGTACTGCTTACTTCTACTATTACTTACTAGGTGCAACTTAGCGATAGTACTTGTTGGTAGTAGTACTGACTGTTTCCTACGTCAGAAGTGACGCTGAGTAAGTCAGTACTGTGCTCGTATCCCCTAAATTACGGCAGGAAGTCTAGTAGTCCTGGTGCTGGCACCGACGCCACCATTTATCAGAGGTGACGCTGATTTAGCCAACGCTAGGGCTCATATCTCCTTGGTCTCAACAAGGAGTGTGACTCTGGGTTTAACTATTTCGGGTAAATAAATGCTTAGGGTCGTGAACACAGCTGCGTTTGTCATGGTTTCCGCACTCTTATTTCGCTCCATGAAGCTGTACGCACTAAGATGATGCCGATATAGCTGCTTATTCTAGTGCTTATTCTAGTAATCGTGCTTACTAAGGGATGTACTTAGTAAGTACTGCCTTCGTATGCTTTTTTGAGGAGTCGCACCCAGTATGCACTCCCAATCTGTGTAATGTAATAGTGATAAGCATTGGGCTAATAATATAGCGGTTGTAGAGTAGTGATTAAAGTCAACGCTGGGCTCATAGCTCCACAATGTCAACAATACGTGTAGTAGAACTTGTGCTAGCTTTGACGCCACCATTTGTCAGAGGTCAGATCATCATCTTTCTAAATAGGTGGGCTACAAGTACGGTAATAGAGGACAACAGTGTAGCTGAGACTGCAATAGGCTAAAAAGCTTGGACTAAGCTTTGAGGACTCGACTGCACTATGAAAGCACAGCAAATCTAAACTAAGAGACACGACTGCATGAATTAAGAGGTACATTAGTGTATAAACTGAGTAATGAAGATACAGCTAGTTAGACTTTAAGGTAAGGTAGATTGGAAGTATATGTAGCTAATAAAGCAATTTTACTGCTGCTGTTAGGAGAACTAGGCTATAATCAAAGAATTAAAAATAAATGAGCTTACACTCGTCACAAGCTTTCATCAATCAATAAATAAATTTTATATTTAGGCCCGGAGAGCCTCGTAATTGCAAACTTAGCGCTGTGGAAAAATAAATACAAAGTTTATAAGTGCTGCTCTCCGTGAGCTACCACATAGGCAATCGGACCGTTTACTTATGTAGGCAGATAAATTCATATTCACCAACATATCGTCATTTTAAGGTAATAGTCAACACTCTCTGGAACGCCTGGTGAACTATGGAGGAAGCAGTGAAAAGGCGGGGGCAGAGTTCAGCGGACCTCCACTTTAAAAACAAAACGTTAGATAAAAAATGCTTTCTTAGAATTTAGGAGGTTGGTTAAGTCAAGTCACTTGGTTGATAGGAGAAGAGTGTAGCTCGTCAACGAAAACTAGTAAGTCGGCGCGTTGGTGGGAGAAAAGAATGTCCTTGAATAATTCCGTCGCCATTACCAGTAAGTCGGCAAGTAGATATGAGGGAAGGACATCCTGTCAACGTATACCAGTAAGTCGGAACGTTTGTAGGAGTGAGTGTTGGAATTTTTAGCAGGTACAGGGAATTGAAGGCGCGATGAAGAAAATTGGGTCACCATTGAGATAGATAGACGTCGGAGTCGACAGTGTAGAGTAACATGGAGTGAACGAGGAGTCAGCAATGTGGGATACGATGTGGTCCGGCCATATAAAGGACGACGAAACGTATGTAAACATGCATAAGCTAGTGGAATAGTATAAGGCGTGAAAGGCCAGATTAGTAGGAAGAATTTATTGTGTACACAAAGGAAAGGAGAGTAGATGAGAGCAGATTGACTTGGGATAGACAGTCCGCTCAGAAAGTTGACCGGGTACCAAGTGACGTCTGAGAGTAGTCGGGCCAGATGACAGAGAGAGCTTTCATTTGCTAAGTCGGCCTGTGATTTGTTGGACGACATGTTGTTTGACACAGTTGATGGACAACGTGGGTGGCCTGTGTCTCGCGCCAGTAAGTCCGGCGAGCTTAACGAACTTGAGTTCTCCACACGGACTTAGGCCACGACCGGAAAGCCAGACATCGGGACATGCACCTGTTAGAGTACAAGGTCGCTACACATGCACTGAAAAACTTGGGATTCCGCCTTCGCGTGGCGCGGTCGCGCCGACGCTGTCCTCTCCCACTCGCCTCATGATCAGACGCCCTGCAAGACCAATTGGCAACTTTCCCTCTAACTATTCTATGAGCAATATACTAGTCCGTCTACTCTGCATTCCAAAGACCTCTCCCATCTCCTAAGGAACCGGGCCTGGAAGACTGTAGGTGTAAGGTTTAACCCTCTTAGTCTTAACACGCATACCTGGTCCAAATATTGCACTATTCAGCGCCTTTTAACTATTATCATTGTACTGTCATGTCATTCACAGCGTGACAACTCTAGTATGTATTGCAGGACGCCTGCGTGCTTAACCCCTGCAACAGAACACCAGGGTCCTTATAGGTCGTCGAACAACTCTGAAGAACAGCAAGATGTGAATAAGTAGGCATCAAATGAATTAGAAAACAATTGGTTTCGTATAAAAATAAAAGAATAGCAATTTCAATAATGAGTTAGTAAAACCACCAAGGAATACAAAATGGACATAAGCACTAGAATACTTATAAGAATTACCGTGTGAAGTCTAGATTCACAGTGAATGCAGCCGGCTGCGAAAGTGGTGAATAACTAAATTTATTTATTAATTGCTAGTTTACATGCAAGGTAAAAGGGGAAATACATTATACGACCCAGATGACAATGGAAAAACTCCTGATCATTCTTCCCTCGTTTTTATCTGGAGAAAAGCAACAGCTTGTTAAAAGATAGAAGAAGGACTGGGGAGGTGTTGGCACAAGTGCACAATGTTGTCAATCGTCCTTCCATATCATGGAACCGGTAGTTTGCTCCTGGGTAGGCGCGTCGGCTAACAATTGCTCGCTGTCGGCTGAACAGTAAGCCGGCTATGGGCTGCTGGGTCAGTGCGATTGCACTTAGCATAAAGCCCAACACAGGATTTAGAGTCAGGGAACGCCATGAGAATGGAAAAGAGATTCCATCAAGTCAGCACACAAAATTTGTGAAAGGTGTCCTGCGTGGGGAAAACTAGTGCTAGTTCTTTTAAACGAAGAAGAGGTTAGCTGAATTTTAATATTTCTGGATAGTTTATTCCAGATTGCAATGGATGTTACTCAAAAACTGACGATATCTAACTGTGCATACCAGAGGAGAAAATAAAAATAAATCTCTATGACTGGCGCACCGAAACAGATGTCTTCGAGTAGTGAGGGATTGAAGGAACGATAGTTTAACAGTTTGAGCAGTCCCGGTCAGTATTCTAACGGCTGGTTCAAACGATGTTTTCCGCCCCTTATCTGTAATATATTTAAGCTTGCTGTTCAAAATGAATTTTTTCTTATATAATAGAAGTAATCATCCATTCTGCCTTTACACAATCACGGTCGAACTAAGCCATTTGATGACTTTAGGTCAAAGATACACTTCACGAAAACTCATGGGTCATCTAACAGAGAACAGCATGCAAAAATGTGGCTCAGCGTGAGATCCTCAAAAAGGATACTTTGACACCTGTGAGCTCTCTTTCTTTGATAGTGTGCTACAAAGTAGGGACTGTGTCTTTGCAATTTACACCTTCTATTTAGATTTCACGAAGACGTCATCGTATTGACCATGATTTTTCCACCTGAATCTTACTTCCTTCGGGATATGTAACAAGCTTCTGCATTTAGTAGCCTACTATTTGGATGCTCGCACACAATGAGATAAAATTAATAATTTACTCTCCAACTCCAAATGTGCAAAGAGCGGAGTTATCCTGGATAAAGTGCTTGAACCGCTGTTATTTTGCCTTTTTTAAGCGATGTTCCTGGTGGTTTTTAATACGGTATGTCTTTTATGTACTTCAACGATTTAAAATTTGCCTACCGATGTAAACCTGCACGCAGCAAAATCGTGCTTGAACTCTTAAAAAGGATCTTCAGGCCTTTGTCTAGTGATACTGCACCTGACGTCTTTGTGTTGCTTAGCACAAATGAAAATTATGATTTTCGCGACGTTCGTCGGCCTCAACTGAGCATAGACGGTCACTACACAAATGTACCAAGAGTTATAAACGATCTGGGCATATCATATAATAAGAGTCTTGATCTATCAGAGCACTTCACCCTGCTTACCTCGAAAGCACACCAAACTCCGATTTTACTCCCAGATATTTTAAAACCACCAATATTAGTACCAACCATAAGATAAGGTACGTTAAACCTAGTATACAATACTGCTCATTTCTATTTAACCTTCTGCACGCTTATGAATGGAGAAAATAAAATCAAACTTTCGCTCATACATGCTCATTTCGTGCGGAATACTGTAGACATAACACCAAAGGGAGACCGATGCCACCATGTACCTCTGCCAACCCTTTCCCTTCCCCATCCCGAACCCTCATTACAGATTGCGCTGCTACTTTTCCTGAAAAACACTGTACCAACTCTTTTTGTTGAGCATGGTTTCTGAGCAGAGCTGGCTAAGTTTCTGTATTGTTTAGCTTTCGAAACAATCTTTATGCAGTGGCAAAGCTATCAGCGTTTACACAATCACAGCAAAACCATCGGCGCAAATTGCAGTTTTTCCCACCTAATAAGCCAAGGCTTGCAGGTATTCGGCGCCACCCATTTTTCTCAGGGATTGGAATATTGGCGGCTTTGTGCCGTTGGTTTATTTGACCAAGACAATGTTTAATAATCGAGAGCAAAATGGTACTTTTGTTTAAATATTTAAAAACAGTTTGGTGAATTTTGAAGGCTATTCGGCGCATGGTTTGTCTTGTTTTTTTTCTGTTTCTGCTCGCGTGAGTGGTGTAACTGACGCAGCCTCAACCGACGCCCTTCCGTCAGTTTTTTTTAACTGTTCTGTTGTATAATTCGCGCCCCCCATATCGGACTTCGTGCGTCCGTTCTACAGACTCTGGCATTCTCGTACCATTTACCGTTAACAACAATACTGTTAACAATATTTGCAATATTCACTATCTGTTTTATGTTTTTTTTCCGCTTTATGAAAGTTTTTGCATAATATCTCAGTTGTCTCCCACCTTCTACTTTTGATTGCAGTCATGGAGAACATAATTTTATACCCATCATATTACTAAATTACGCTAGCAATGATCCTTGCACAAAGACCAACTTATAAGACTATGGCAGCGGCATAAACACAGTTTTTATTAATAAATTAATGAGGACAGAGCCAAGGTCTTTCCTCTTGCCTACGCCGATTTGCTAGGGCGTTGCTGACAGCTTTGAACGTAGCTCGTAACGTAGCAACGAATTCCGTCATCATGTTGTGTTCTACAGACGGAAAACCCCTGGAAGAATGTTGGTTACGTGGACTGTAGAGGCTTATCTTTGACCACCTTTTAGGTGTGCGTGACTCGGAAACTCTTCCGTTGTCACCATTGAGGTTGAAGTGACATATCAGTTCTTTAGACAATATGCAACTTATGATTCTTCCAAGGAGCTTTACGAGTTCTACTATCCTTACCCCGCCGACTTGATACAAGTACCGATCCTGCAGAAATTATTTTTAAGAAAATACCCGGTTACGGTCTGTTAATGGACTTTTGCTTCTTCAGTGGAAGCATCAAACTGCTCGAAGTGCACCATTGACCTGATAGACAATTGTAGTGCCTCGTCTCTTCTGTTATCGATAGTGTTGTTCGACGCATTAATCACTCTATTCAACGAGTCTCTGCCATTTTCTTTGACGGCCGTAAGCCGTTTGTCCAGACGCTCTACAATATTTGTGGAAGTCAGGTATCATACGTCAACCTACCGAGTGTTCTTTGCTGTATGCTTGTGCCATCAGAGGGTCTTCGTTTTCAGTGATGTTAGCGGCGGTGGTTGTCGTGTTGGTGCGACCGTGATCCTTCTGTGGTGGTGTGGTGGAGAAAGTCATAGCTTTTTGTTTCTCCATCATTACGTATGCGGCTTATGAATCGCGTGGATTGCTGAAGTTGACAACGGTAGAGTTGATCCAGGACCTTGGCCACTTGTTATGGATCTTTCGACTAAAATCAAGGTGATCATAGCATTACTACGACGTATGCCATTGGTCGAGGTGCAAACAGTCAGATCATATTCAGTGGATTTATGTTACGGTTGTTACAAAGCCGACATAGTCAATAATCGCATTGTGGTTCGTTAATTGCCCTTTGTTGTCTACAATCAGACAGCATGTTTCATGAAGAGGGAATGGATCTAACTACAAATGCGTTCACGGTAAGACATGCAGCTAACAAAACTTTCTATCGATTGTTTGATTTTATGGTTCGTGAGTAGCAAAGAAGGCGTATCCGTGTCAGGAAGGAGACAAAGTACGAAGAATATGCCTTCAGCATCCGTGTACCACATCTGGAAATGGAAACTCTGTCCACCACTCCAGCACTTTAACTAAAATGTCGTGTTTATTTTGTACTTGTACTTGTTATGGCTGCGATAATGACTGATCTAGCCGGCCTCATTTATGTCCCGAATGGCGCTTCTCCAAGCGCGACGATCCATGGCCACAGACCTGGACAGTTCAACCCATTCTCTTCGCCAGCGCCGGAGACCAAATACCGAAGGTCCGAGAACCACTTCCATGTTTTGACGGACCGAGTCGAGCTAGGTTTTGAGTTGACCCCTCTTCAACGTTTCCAGTTAGGCAACGGTTTCATGTCGAGGGCACTAGCACTGAGCTCTTGAGGTTGGCGACGAAGAACGTGTCCAAACCATCTCAGCAGTTCTTCCTGAATGGCTTGGGATATCCTTGTGATTTTTTCACAGCGAGTGCAGACTGTCTCATTGGAGACGAAGTCGGTGTACTTCACTTGAAGGATGCTCCTCAGACAGTAGTGGTCGAAGATTCCAGTTTGTTCATTTTCCACGCGCATAGCCCAACATTCGCATCCGTATAGGAGAACGTACCGCACAGATGCAAGGTACGCGCGGATTTTTGTTGAGATAGAGATATCGCGTCGGGTTCATAAGCAATTCCGGAGGCTGGATAACACACGTCGTGCTGCATTAATTCGGGAGACAATGTCATCCTTACTCTGTCCATTCGGCACCAATCTCGCTCCGAGGTATTTGAAACTGTCGACTTCTTCTAGTTGACAGCCACTAATCTCGATAGATGCCTTTGCTTTGTTTGGGATGCAGCATGAAAACACTTTGGTCTTCCCAGCGTTTATGGACAAGCCGACCGTTTTCGCGACTTCTTTCACCCGTGACACCATAGACTGGAGATCGCCAAAACTTGATGCTAGTAAGGCGACATAATCGGCTTAGTCAACGTCAGTCAACCGGCGTCTGGGTGCAAGCTCAATACCGTCACCTTCTTGTAGGGCCTTCTTAAGAACCCAGTCAATGGCGTAGTTAAAGAGAATGGGCTACAGGACACAGCCTCGCCAAACGCCTGACGGAATAGCGAAGGGTTCTGGGAGGTTTTTGTGGACTAAAACCCGCGCAGTGGTAAAGCGGTAGTATGCCTTGATCATGGCGATTAGTTTTGGTGGTTCACCATCAAATGCCATTATCAGCCATAGAGAGTCACGATGGACGAGGTCGAACGCAGCGGCGAAGTCACAAAGCAAACGGCCGTTGGTTGCTGGTAACTATGGCGGAATTCAAGGATCTTTATCAGAGCGAATATCTGATCCACACATTCACGTCCAGCACGAAATCCGGCCTGTTTTGGTCGCGTCCTGGAGTCGCGCACAGACTGGAACCACCTGAGGATAACGATAGCGAAAATCTTCGCAGCAATATCCATGAGACTTATGCTACGGTAGTTCTCATATTTTGTCTTTTCTCCCTTCTTGCGGACAGGCACAAGGATGCCTGAGCCCCAGTCATCGGGAACGGTCTCGTCTCTCCATGCTTGTCCAATCACCTCATGAGGCCAAGGCGCCAGAGTTTCGGCACAAGACTTGTAGATTTCAGCGGGGAGGCCATCCTCTCTAGGTGCCTTATTGTTGCACAGCCTTTTTATGGCATCGGCGATTTCTGCTTCAGAAGGCGGGTTGCATGATATCGGATAAGTGAACGATAGAGGAGGCTCTACTGTTGATGGGAGCAGGGCGGCGGTGGGCTCTGTATCGAAGTTGAAAAGGTGCTCGAAATGCTCACGCCAGCGTTCGATCTTAGTCGCGTAGTCAGCAACGAAGCTGCGATTCACATCACGAACTGAGTCACTCAGTGGAGGCAGTCTACCACTAGCCTAGCGAATAAGTTGGTAGAGCTTTCAAGTATCACCAACGTTTGATGCCTACTCCGTGGAAGTTGCAATTTCAGCTCAGTATTTCTTTCGATCCTCTGGGCGATTTTTCCGTAATTTTTCTTAAATGGCGAAAGGAATCGTCATTACGGGTCCTAGCTCGAGCTGTCTCCGCAGACAACTGCAGGTTCGTCCGCTAATCAAATCACTGTGGAACTGCTTGCTGCATCCAAGAGTCTTCTCGGCTGCACAATAGACTGAAGTTTTCAGTAAGGACCATGGGTTACCCCTTCGTTGTCAGCGTGGGTCGTGAAACAAGATTGGATTTCTCTGCTTATGGCCTTAGCGGTGTTGAGTTGCCGGATTTTGGTGACATCGAGGCGTCTAGCGCGGTGCACTTTGAGTGCAGATGATAGGTGAGCTTTCAAGCGTGTGTGAACAAGAACTTGGTCGGAGCCATGGTCATTACCAGTCTCAGCACCACGCAGCGACCGACTATCATGAACCCAGCTGCGGAATCTTGAGCTGACTAAAATATAGTCAATCTGACTGGCTGTATGACCGTCGTTGGAGTACCAGGTCAGCAAATGTTTTTTTTGCGGTGCTAGAAGCACGTGTTCGTTACAAACAGTCGGTTCCGTTCAACAAAGTTCAGTAATCTGTCACCATTCCCACATCGAGAACCAAGCCCAAAGCTACAGATAAGATGGTTGTTTGTGGAGTCACCCTGCCCATTTCGGCCATTCCGATCCCCGGCAACAATCAACATATCGCGACAAGGAAGCCTTTCGACCAATGTCTGTAGTTGTTGGTAAACATATCTTTATCACGCTGATCAGCAGCGGACGTAAGTGCATATACAGAGACCACATATGTTTGTGAAGTGGCCCTCCAAGCGCACATAAGCCATGCGTTCATTGACTGGTTCCGAGGCAAGTAGTGCACGGCTCGCCTGTTGCGAGAGGGCAATTGCCACACCATGTCTGCCGGAGGAGTCATGGGGGCCACTGTGGTATAAAGTGAAGTGGGAGTCAGCTCCAGGAACTTTAATTTCCTGAGCGCCGGAGTTAGGGAGTCGGACTTCGGACAGGCAGCAGACATCGACGTTGTACTGATTAAGACTGCGCACCGTCAGGCTTTGGGTACCAGGGGTCAGGAACGTTCGCACATTCCAGCATCCAATACCAAGAGTCTGATTGCGATTGAGTAGTCCAGCTCGCATAATATTCGCCCTCACTACTGGACAAGGGTTGCGTCTGTCAGTTCTCCCTTGAAACCCCGTTCTAAGTTACAGCACTGCCCTCAGTGCCGTAGAAAGTGGTGTTTGCAGGGGACAGGTGTGTGCTACTCTTACTGTCGCCGCTGCCACCAAAATAGTGCCGTGAGTAATGGGGGCTTTCGGAGCCTGGGGCAGAGTATAGTCCGATGTGACGGGTGGCTCAAGTCTTTGTGGAGAAGTAGCAATTGAGATTTCTTCTCAAGGTCAATCAGTCTCGTCACGCCCTGCAGAAAGGGGTTTCGAGGAATCGGACATAGTAAAAGTATAAGTGGACCTAATGGTCGTAAGTTTACTCTCGATAACAGATGGAAAATGCAAGCCTTTGCGACATGATGAATTTAGTTGATCCCGGAAACTGTGCAATAATAATATGAAATCGGTACATGGGCCATGAAAAGATAACTTTCTCTGGAAATTGATTCAAATGAAGTAAACTTAAGATAAATGCGATATTGCATGAAAATTGTAATAAAATGAAAACAAACACCAATAAAAAATTGTTAACGGTAAATATAACAAGTTCCGGTACGAGAATGTTAGCGTCAGCAGAATGGACGCACGAAGCAGTGATCTAAGAGTGCGAATTCTAAAAAGAGAATGAGAGAGTAAAACCTCAGTTAAAACAACCAAGGGCGGGTCGGTCGGAGCTCTGATCATTACAGTGCGAATATTCCTCTTCCCGGATGGCGGGTCCCAACTCCATCATCCCTGGACAACCGTGAGGTCTGGCAACCATAGTTGGTTTGACTTTTGCTGTGTTCATGTGTGAAAACTAATGTTTCTGTTCATTATAATAAAAATTTATCATTTGAACGCCTTACCTCATGGCACGCCTGGACTCTCCTTTGTGACGATGGCCGCTGAAAAGAACGATGAGGTTTATCTTCCTATGGACGAAGACGAGTCGAATAGAGGTAGTGCCAGTCAGGAATTAAATAGGAGTATGTGAAACAGTAATTGAACTACCTTAAAGCCACGTGACCTCGGATGCTACAGTCGTGTCAGCCAACGCGATGCCCCTACACCCTGTTTTTCCTTCATGCAGTTATATACCTTCCTCCTGAAGTTCCACTGACGGCAGCAACGATTTTGGGTGTTGGCTGCGTCGTCTCGACGCTGTATCGGAGTGAAATATCCGGCTGACATTCAGATAGGATATCGACCGCCGGTCTGTAAAGCCAGAAGCCTTTTTAGGTGCTTTGTGACAAGTTGCAACTCTTCTTTTAGCCGCTCCTGTCTATCAAAATGACGATTGACCGACTACTATATCGTCGCCTGCGAGACAAAAAAACACCACAGCAATCTGCTGATGCGCTTGACTTGCGATGCCTACCCGTCTCTCACCGCTATATCAATATCAGTAGGGACTTTTTTTCCCACGAAGTGACCTGTTCATTACTGATCTGGGTGAGGCCATTCAACGCATCTGTAAGTAATAGCTGAAGAGCATCTCGAATAACTCTACGTAATGACTGAGGGGCTTCCCGAATAACTGTTACTATCCGCTGAAGAGCCTCTTGAATAAGTGTTAATAATAGTTGAAGAGCTGCACGTATTGCAGTGTTTTCGAGGGCAGAAGTTATGTCGAAGGACAGTCAGATAACTCGAATAACTGTAAATACTGCTTGGCCCGAGGTCAGAAGTTATGTCAAAGGATAGTCAGTCAGTCGGTCGGATATTCTTTATATGTGAAGAGACAGTCAGGATACTTCGGTGTGTGTCTATTCAGGCGACGAAACGCAGCACTGCATTAAGAAACACTGCATTATTAACAATTATTCGAGTTATCTGACTGCCTTTCGACATAACTTCTGGCCTTGGAATCACTGCAGTACGAGAAGGTGACCAGTGTTAACAATTATTCGAGACGCTCTTCAGCCAATAGTAACGGTTATTCGAGAAGTCCTTCAGCCATTATTTACAGTTATTCGAGACACTATTCAGTTATTATTTACAGCGCCTCCCACATCTTACAACCCAGGTAACCAGTCTCGTGCTAATTTATGGAAGGCCACTCTCGGGCGCATGCAGCTAAGTTACAACTTCTGGTATACTGCACGCCCGCATACGCCAGCGGTTCGACTATTTTGACTGAGGTGCTTTCTATTGCAGAATCAGAAGAGTTAAGGAAGTCAAGTTAAGTGAACGAACGTTTTCGATCAATTCATCATCAGGCAATACAGTAATATAAGGGAGGGTAGAGTTAACGAAAGTTTAAGGCAAACCAATCAGTAGCAACAAGGGGGAGAAAGGTGTAAAAGGATCAAGGGGGGATCAAGGGGATCAGATTCTAGTCTTAATTGGGGACAAAGAAATGGGGGTGGGGGGAGAGGGAAAAGGGAAGGAGTCAGACAATTAGTTACTATGTCATCCAGTGGTTCTCGTCTCGGGTTTTGTTGGGTTGTGTGAAGACGCAAGGTGTCAACGTCTTAAGACTGTGTCGGTGGCCTTTGGATGCTTGATGCCGCTGTCTCATCATTGTTTCGCGACGTAGTTAGATGCGTGAGGGCGGATGTTGAAAAGGCTTTTGGCCACGGGAGCCTTAGGGCCGCTACAAATGCTTTCTGCGCACATAAAATTGGGTTTGTGTGGCGAATGGCGACTGCTTCTGCCGTCGCAAGTATCCGCTGACGCAGGAACTTAGCGTTTTTAGCCGGAACTTTATAGCCGACTTTAAATGATTGGTTGACGTCTACCCGATGACCGCTGTCTACCAAGTGAGCCAGAATTGCGCTTGATATCGACTTAGTTTCGCCTCTGTTTAGCCACGCAGGGTGGTGCTCTCGCATGCGCTTGGATAGACGTCTAATCGTTCGACCAATGTAACTTGCCCCACAGGAGCATGTAACGTTGTAGATACACATTGATGTGGTCTGGAACGGCAGTCTATCCTTGTCTTCAAGGCGGAGAAGTGGAGTGCTTGAGAGCAATGATCTTAACTTTGCTGCTGGATATGTACGCGCGATTGCAGCGTTCAGGCGAAGCTGTAGAAGTTTGCTTGCTGGATCACCTTGAAAAGGCAATGTAAGAAATACGGTTTTCTTCTCAGCCGTCGGTACCTCCGGTCTTGGTGGACGTTCCTCCATAAACTTATCAGGGAACCCATTTTCTTGTAAGGCATTTTTAAGCAGTGCGAGTTCGTCCCCCAGTGTCTCTGGAGAACATATTCTCCTAGCTCGGTTCGTGAGGCAGCGGACTAGGCCTCGTTTCTGACTTAGTGGCACAAAACTGTAGAAGTTAGTGTATTGTCCTGTCCAGGTCTTCTTACGAAATACACTTCTAATTATTGATCCATCAGATCTTCTACTAAGGAGGACGTCCAGAAAGGGGAGGCACTGTCTGTCCTCTTTTTCCAAAGTTAGGGTTAACGCTGAGTACACTTGATTCAATTTATCTAAGAATGTGTCAAGCTCAAGTCTTTCGTCTGCTATTATAAATATATCATCCACATAGCGAGCATAGGCTGGAAGGTCTTTTATAATAGGAAAAAGTTTGTTGCTCTCCATTTTGCCCATGAAAGTATCCGCTAAAAGGGGTCCAAGCGGTGATCCCGTCGCTACCCCATCGATTTGGCGCTAAAATTGACCATTAAAGCTGAATTGCACGTTTAAAGTGCAGCTTAAGAGTAATTGCTTCATGTCTCCGATCGGCATGCCGATTGGGAACTCTTTTTTAAAAATCTCATCACACAAAAAATCTATGGTTTCTGTGAGGGGAATGTTGGTGAACAGTGACGCGACATCTAGGGATAACATCGTTTTACCGTTGATATAAGTGTTTTTTATGGATTCGACGAATTCAAACGTGTCCCGTAGGCTATGCGGTGCTATTTGGTGCCGAATCGGTTTCAACTTTTCTGCCAGCCACTTGACGCATGACTCAGTACCTACAACGCCAGAGGAGGCAGAGTATTGCGAATCAGAAGAGCTTTTATTAGCATTTACTTCATTATCGAGTGGTATTCAGGTTGGGGTGCCAAATGAAATGGGCTCCCAAGCCTACGCACTGCGCACAGCAGTTAAAATATGTTATAATCTACCAGCGACAGTGTCGATAACTGCAGTGACACCGCAGTCGAGGCGTTAGCCGGTTTCGGCGTAGGTGTATGGAACTGACGCTTTGGGTAATGTATACAATACAGTCCACTTCTTCGTGCAATCAAAGCTCTTTCCAATGGTCAAAAGTGCACACAACACACGAAACCTGCACAAATGAAATTTTCAGTTTGAGTACATAACTGATACGTGTGTAATGTTTTCGCACACCTGCTTAATTTTTTTTCTCCCCTTCAGTTACTGTTCCATGGAGCGGCGCGGAATTTTCATTGTTTTGGAGGGAACCGACCGGATTGGCAAATCAACACAAGCCAAACTGTTGGAGGATATGCTCACTCGTCTCTATGGAACAGAAACATTTTCAGTTCGTTTTCCTGACCGAAGCACACCCCTGGGTCAAAGTCTGAATACCTATCTTAATGGAAAACTTGAGCTCAACCCCCACGCCGTTCATCTGCTGTTTACAGCCAATAGGTAATTTATGTTCCCTACTCGTTCAACCGCTCAGCACTTTCTCTCATGATGCCAGTAGTAGTAGTAGTAGTTCGCCTTGCATACTTCATTTTCTTGTAGCAGACCCAAACTGAAAAGTTTCCTGGTTTCGTCGTGTTTAAAGTATATTTTTTTCTTTATCAACTAGATGGGAGCGGGCTGCAGAAATCAATCAGGCGCTTGAGTCAGGCCGATGTGTCGTTGCCGACCGATATAGTTACTCGGGCATTGTCTACACAGCTTCAAAGGAACCAAATCCACCCAGTTGGGAGTGGTGCAAGAAGACTGAGGACTGTTTGCCCCAGCCGGACTTAATAATATGCCTTTTGCCCGCCAGTATGGCGGACCTCGTAAAACGTGGGGGTTTCGGCGATGAACGTTTCGAAAAGGCTGACTTCCAATCGCGTGTCATGCAGAACTATCGGCGCTTGGCCGAGGAAATAAACACTGAAGCTCTTCAGGCTCAGGAGACCGAAAGGAAGCCCAGGTGGGAATGGGTAATAGCCAGCGACATGACTCCGCAGCAGGTGCATGATGCCATCTGTGTGATCCTTCAGACCAAGCTGACCCATTGTCCCCAGCTGCAAAAAGAGCCTTCTAGCCAGTAGCACTTTCAATTCCCAGACATCAGGATGCCAACAATCGGAAATTAAAAAAGGATGCAACCCGCGTGCATATTCATAACATAGGCCTTCAAAAATCGATTGGACTCCCCCCAGTGACTATATTTTTATATTGGTGTCATTCAATGTATTTTTATGTACTCTAATATATCCGTCCAATTCACAGGGAAAAATATGCTGCCTAGCTGAAAATTTCTACCCCAAACATCTCCTTGCATATTATTTTCTGCAGATTTGGTACCTTTATACGCTGTGCCTTAATCTGAACATATTTTAAAATTATTGTCTCCTATAGAGATCGCACCATTTATACATTTGCGTAATCAATAAATGTATACGAGAATGCCTCTCTTGTGCCATTTGCTCTGTGTGTCGTAGCCCTTGTTGGATAAAGAGCCCCCACCGAAGTCCAAACTGGTTGTAGTTGGAAGACTGAGAAAAGCCTGGACCTCGAGTGGCTTGAGCCAGAGGTCCGCGGGGATGGGTTGGGTACCTGGCCGGGAACTGCAGGTGAAAATATGCTGACAGTCATGCGGAGAAACGCCGCAGTCGGGACAATTGTCGAGTGTGGACGGGTCGAGCCGGTGTTGTTACTGACGGCGGAGCATTGAGTGGCTACTAGCCCAAGTCGGCGGTCACTAACTACCAGGTATCAGCCACAAACACAGGGAGGATTTTGAAGAAGGGGCCCTTTCTGGGATGCAGATGACTTTCAGTACAGTTGACATAAGTAATCGCTGAGTAGCCACTGCGTAGTTGAGCCAGGGTACAGCGAGTGACCCTCGGGAGTTGTTGTTCCGAGGCCGCAATCGGAGGTGGATAACCACCCAAAAGGACCTGGGGATGTTAACTTTCTGTTGAAGACGCTGGAAGCCTGCCATGATGGCAGAGCCATTGACGGGTAGATACGAGAGACAACGCGACAGCTTTCGTTTGAGGAGCTCTGCTAGATGACCAATCGCTCCGGCTCTATGTCAAAGACTCTGGTTCTCTCTAGTGGCTGGCGCCGTCTCGAAACTTTTTGAGCCGTGTCCCGATAAACTTCAGCACCGCCTGTCCTAATTTTCGACCTTGAGCGTCTTAAAAACGACGGACAGTTTAGAGTTTGGTTACTTTGCTCGTTCGTTCTAGGTGCGTACGGACTTTTACCAAAACTGTTATAATGTAATCCGCATTGCCCTCTACACGTGGTTTGTTCCAGGTTCGCGATCCAGGTGCATTTTCTCGTTATCTCAGTTTGTTTCGTTAATTATAACTGGCTGATGCCACGCACTATTGATGACGAGGCCATGATTTCAATTTAATTTTCTTCGATGTGCTATTTGGACCACCACCCCCACAAACAAAAAAACTCATAAATGTCGGCTCCATCCAGCCGATCTGCTTTTTGGAATTTTCATTTTGTCATACAACAATCTGTCTAGTCTTCCGTGTCTCTATGATGGCACCTATCCCGTACACCAATTAGTTTCTTTTCTGAGGATATGGTTGTTCCGAATGTGCATCTGGCCGTTTTTTAGTGTGTATGTCCGACCTGTTGGCATGGAATACCTTCTCATCCAAGTCAGTTTTGAATCTCTATAGTGTGCCTCGTGGGTGTTCATTTGTATACTCCGAAAGATTGATTACTTGCTAAACCTAAAATATAGTTACAGGGTTGTGTTGCTTAGTGGTAGGATGAGAAAGTGGATGATTTTTTCCATCACTGTTTATCTACTGCTTCCGACTTTCGCATTATGGCTTCTAATATAGAGTATGCCCCTCAATTTTCACAGGCAGGACCAAGTCCCGTTTAACGGAAGAGGCAGAAGCAGAAGAAAAAAAAGAAGGAAGACATCGGTTGGAGGGATTGTTATGCGAAACCCCGAAGTGTTTGTCATCGGTGCGAGGTTTAAGGAACTTGTGCGTCTGCGAACGATGCTCGCGCGTTTGTGAGGAACTATATCTATGTACCACCAAGTGAAAAAGATTTGCATGGAGACTGATAGTTTACTTGACTCGTTAATGTATACTAGGACTTGACTGGCCGGATCGGTACGTCTGATTTGTACTCTAAGCTTATGGTTTTTATGTGGCTTGAATACCAACATGAGGTGAGGTGTCTTCTAAAGAGTTTCCGCGGCACCTACAACCTATTTGGGATCCGTTCAGTCGACTTGCGTCTTAGATTGGGCCCAGAACAATCATCTACACAAATTATGTACTCCCGAAGTGAGGCTGATTCTGAGCAATCTGCCAATACAAGCGAAAATGCGAGTCCCAGGACGCAATTGAGAAGAAGACGACTCGAACGGGCGTCAAAGGACAGCTACGAGAAGTCGGAGTGACTTTCCTCATCGGGAACGCAGGGCATCAGGGACCGTCTGAAGCAGCAACTGGGAGTTCTGTACACAATAAATCTCTCTCACACGGCCTTTGAGCTATAGCCTGGAGATTTGCTCTGAAGATTTTAGCTATCTGAATACACCCACAACTTAGGCTCTTACAACCTGGTGCCCCCGACGTGATCCAAACACGTAACTACCGGGAAACACACCCATAGTTTAAACATCTACAGGATCGCTACGAGATTAGCGGCTGTCACAACAAGGGCCTTCTCCTGAACGCGTGTATGGAATGCAATCTTCTTCCAACGAACACATTGTGATTCGAACGGAGGCTAAGCGGAGGCACCCTTAAAGGGCATCACTAGTACCTTCTGGACTGCGCCTTCGTTATGGAGCGTGACAAATGTGACCTTCAACGTTGATGTTGACTCCTGGACAGCTTTTCGCTGCAGCTTATGCCTTAGGCAGACTCTAGTCACTATGACCCTCGGGTCCGGTCCCAAATAGAAAGAGGAGAGTTGAATCGCCAGTAGGTAGGGCACTGCGATTGGCTAATAGGCTGGAAGATGTGAGCAGCCAGGCTATAGCACACTTGCGGTGCCACGGAAACAGGTGTCCCATGTAAGGGTGTGACAGCCGTCATAGCAAGTCAGTCTTAAAGGTTATTATTTGCTTCAGATGACTGTGGTCGTACAATGATCAGATTGTCCCTTATAGGCGCATGCAAGTACGCGCAAAGGGTGTGGCGTTGCAACAGGTGCCCCGAGTACGGGCACTGCGTGTTCATCAGCTTGTTAATTATAAGATGGGGTTCTTGTATTTTTGTAGTGTTATTGGTTCAACACTAGATGGATGGAAACCCTGGGGGCGCACACCAAGTTTGAGATCTACTAGGGGAAGCTGCGGGATAACATCCAAGTCGACAATTCGACTGTTGTCATTGCACCGTACATGGACGAGTTAGGAAAGGGAGAGTGTGGTGGGTGCAAGGCAAGCCGAGTATCATTTAAAACTAACTCAAGTGCAAGTCATCGTTCCTGCCCAACCACCTCGTGGAGTGAATGGTGGACCTCTTTGGATGTGACGGTCAAACTGTCGGTTTACTATTCCCTGTGTGATGGATTCGCAAGTGACTGATCAAGTCAATACGTGAGGGGAATGTGTGATCATGTGGTGACTCATTTTGCGCAGACGATCATCGCGTGAAGGCTCACCACCGCCAACGAGTGCACACGCATCGGCTGCCCACGCCCGTCTGTCTAGCCAATCACTTGTCAAGGCCAACTCATAAGGACCTCAATGTGATGAATAACCTCAGGCCGGGACTTCCGGTCAAGCCGCACTAGGGGATGGACTGGCGTTCCGACAGTCCACTGATTCCTGCCTAGTTTTCATTCCTCCTCTAGAGAATATACTGGTCCTACCACTCTGGCCTTCTATGACTTCTCTGCTTCTAAGAAACCAGGCCTAAAGATTGCAGTTGCCAGGGTTTAACTTCCTTCCTTTGGGTCTACATATATATGCCAACCATAAAGGCTGCAAACACCATTCTTTTTCTGATAGAGAAGTTTGTTTAGGACGTTATGCTCAAATTTCCGCATAAGCAAGCCAAAGCCACACTAAGAGTTTTTTTTATATACATTTTTGTCTAATGCTCCGCTTTTGGCTTATGAGTTTGCGGGGCTGTTTGAGGTTTTAAGCACTGTGCATTTTTCCGGAAAAGAGAAAACAAAATTTTAAGTGATGATTCATAAAACAGAATTTGTGGTCTGTACAATATGCAATTGGACATTTTTAAACATGGCCACCTAGGTGTTTTATTTTTGGACGGAAACTACCTTTAGGGGCCAAACCAAGAGTAATAACGTAGCTGTAAGTGATGTTAAGGTGCAAGTTATTTCAGTAACCAATCCACGAACGTTAGCACGCACTTCGCACTATTTATATTTTTAGGTGACTGTAGTTCAGTAAAGACCTGGGACACCGTTCACCTACAGTTCTTTACATGCACTATAATTCAGCTAATCAGTTCACGTGGAAAGTGGGTTGGCTGATTAGTACTCGGGCGATTTCGAAGAACAGCAGCAACTCGAAGGTAGCACCGTGAAGCTCCATCGCCTAATATTATTATTCATTTTTCGAAATCTAAAACCGAGCTAGATAAGGTTAAGAAATGTATGATACATATTTTGGAAAAAAGGAACCGGTACGCTATCCGGAAGTTGAGTCAGACATTATGCACAAGCCCTAGGCCGGCATGGCAGTTTACTGATTTGGCGACACGCCAGACATGAGGTCACGTGATGGCAGTCTCGGTCGTCCGGTCATGGTCACCGCAAGCTGCGTCAACAATCGCTGCCCACATGGTGACTAACATGCGCACACACCAACGTTCAACATTTGGCCCCTCGCGGCTGGGTGCACATGCGCACAGATGTAAATCTATCCAGATCTGCTCAATCATCTCCCTGAGGCTGACTCACACATAGGCCGTTTTGTAGGCGGTTGTGATGACCCCATGCTCCTACCTTTCCGATACCGGGCGGCCAGAGGCCTGTCCGAATATCAACTTCCTCCAGCCTAATTTCCACTCCTTGTCTACAGAATGAAATGTTCCTATTACTTTGCGAAGAAGAAGAATTATTGAACACTGGAATTATTATATTATTAGCCTGAGATTTCGCGCTCCTACAGGAGCCCATCATCAGAGTAGGGAAAAGCAGCAAATGAGGTAGCTAGTTCTGGCGTGTGCACAAAACAGCTAAAATTTGAATGGGTAGAAAATCAAAAATTGTGTAGTTTTGCCGTCGTCTCGCTACTTTGGACTGTATCAGTATGTGCTAGGGGGCGAGAAGTAAAATCGTCAACAAAAACAAGCAAAAATGTATAGGGGAAAACTCAATCGTAAGTCATAGGGAAGGGGGGAGGGACAGGACCACCAGTGTCATGAGTGTGGAGATACCTGCGCAGGGCAACGTATGAGGGCGCCAGCTCGACGCCCAGGCTTGCGTGGGCAATTATCCTCGCAGCTGCGAAGTTGAACTCGTGACCCATCTCGTAGATGTGGGCGGCCACTTTCAAAGATTCATCACCCCGTCAAACAGCCGACTTGTGTTCGTGTATGCGCGAACCCAGTATGCGTCCAGTCTGTCCCGTGTAATTAACAGGACAGTTTAGACATGGTATGCGATACACTACACCCGACTGGTCACTGGGATTTAGTTGATTCTTGATCCTCATGACCCGACTGCACACTGTAGCCTTGGGACGATGTGCGATTCCAATGCCTATTCCAACGGCAATACTCTCGGTCACTTCCGACACGTCTTTGATATATGGCGGCGTGTGCCAAATCGTGGGGGGTGGTCCTGTTTGGGTCTTCGGAGGGCGGGCACGTAGGCGTCGGCTTATGAAGGCTTTAGGATAGCACATACTGATGAAGTCCACAGTAGCGAGACGACGGCCAAACCACACAATTATTGATTTTCTACCCGTTCAAATTTTAGCTGTTTTGTGCACACGCCAGAACTAGCTACCTCATCTGCTGCTTTTCCCTACTCTGATGATGAGCTCGTGCAGGAGCCCGAAAGCTCAGGCTAATAATATAATAATTCCAGTGTTCGATAATTCTTCTAAAAATATTTACGTTCGTGGGATGCGGAAATTTGCCTCAATTTGCCTCCAATTTCCTCTCTTTCCACAAGGAACCAGGCCTAAAGATCGTTGTGGCACGGGTTTTAGCTATTCACTTATCCCTGTTGCGATAACAGGAGAAGGGGATAACGGACCACATCAGTGTGGTATCGATGAGGCTGGTGACACTTACAAAGAGTGTGCAGCCTAGCAAAGGCGACAAGCTTTTGAGGGAAGGGATGGGTTGCAGTAGGTTGAGCACCTATTGGCGTCAAGTTGGCGTTCGTTGGCTAATCCGGTATACTTTCAGTCGGTCTGATTGCGTGTTTAGGGCACTCGCTCAGTTGAAACCCAAATGCTAGTGATAGGCTCAACCCTAGTTTCCAAAATCGTTCTAATGAACCGACTTAATAATTCACAGCTCAACAGTAAGCATCGCCAGCTGGCAGAGAAAACAAGTGTGCCCAAGTCGATAACCTCATATGAGGCAGAAGACTAGGACGAGTTGCGAGGAGGATGGACATTGTTTGAAAGATTTTAGGAAAAGTCCAACAGTGGAAACCCGTAAAGAAGGAGTCGGACCCCGAGAATATCTGTAATGGGTTGCCTTCTGATGACTGCATTGAATTCCGCACAAATTTTCATCAGTGTCGTGTTCACATTTATTTCGGAACAGCAGTGTTTCCACCGCTAGTTCGTTGATCAACATCGCGCCAAAACTATTTTTATTGCCTGAGTTTGTTAAAGTTTATGACTGTAAACGCGTAGCAAAGTGGTTGAAGTAAACACTTTTGGTGTGTGTTGTCCACTGACTAGAAATGACTGGCTCAGAAACGGTTTAACGTCAGATAAAAATGAACCAATCTTGGCAGCGCGGATGTGATTTTAATGACTGACTAGCCATTATCAGCTAGTCATACGGGGCAAAATTCTAGATTAGATTGTGACGATACCGACATCGTAGCAATTGAGCCATTGGCTCATCGTTCTCTCAGTTACGATCAGACACAGTAGTAATAACTGAGCATTAAATTCAGCATAACACTACCGATCAAGATAGGGGAAACTGAAATTGCCAGTTCTGGTTTATTAGCCAGACATCCCTAACTCCATATTTTGCATTACCCGAGGCTTGGACCAGGGACTTGATGGTTAGAATTCCAATGCTCTAACCATTTTGCCATCGACCAATAATATTAACGACTGCGTGGCCGTCAGCGGGTAGGAGAATGAATCACAAGACACAAAGGGAAGAGTATGTCCCGTAATGCCATTGGTGAGTTCTCCTCTACAATAAGCTGACACCGCCAGATGGACAGGGGTGAGAGGGCGGAACCCAAGGAAAGCCCTCATGCCCTAGTATAACAACCACCAATAAAATTATCAGCATCAATGAAATTGCCCTATTCCTGTTGCATTGACTTAAACTGCCCTGCTGTATCTACCTAATATTGTATTGTAGTCTACCACTTACTGGTCTTACCAATTATGATTACTAGAATTAGCACCCCTCGCATAGGCGCAGCACTCTCAACAGCAGTATACTGGAGATCAAGGGAACACGGCCCCAGACCTAACTCCAATCAGCGATATTGCTGTCCTCGAGTTGGGAATGCGGAAACCAAGTCAAGCACAGCTTGCTCAGGCCCCCAAGCATGTACTTACGTGAAATAGTTAAACCCAGATCGACATTCCCTGCTGAGATCAAAGGGATATGAGCCCTAGCGTTGGCTTAGTCCGCATCACGGTTGGCAAGTGGCGGCGTCGGTGCTCAAGTCAGTACTACTACACTTCTTGTTGAGACCGAGGGGATATGACTCTAGTACTTCTGGCATAGGCACGTATCTATGGCAGCAGCTATAGATACAGCTCGATGGATCGAGTTGAAAGTGCGATAATCAAGTCGCATTCAGCTTTGCTCAGGACCCCCAGCTCTATTATTATGCAAATGATAATCAATTTTACCTCACACAGATTGGGAGTGCATACTGGGTGCGTATCCCTAAAAGAAAGATACACAGGCAGTACTTATAGAATACTATCTACTAGCCTCAGTAAGCATGGTTACTAGAATTAGGACCTCTATCATAAGCACGCACCTATAGCAGCAGCATCTTAGTCCGTACAGCTCGAGGGATCGAGTTGAGCGTGCGGAAGCCAAGGCAAGCACAGCTTTGTCCAGGACCCCAAGCATGTACTTATCCGAAATAGTTAAACCCAGATTCGCATTCCTTGTTGAGACCAAGGAGATATGAGCCCTGGCGAAGGTTAAGTCAGCGTAGACGCTGACAAATAGTGGTATTAGTGCTAGCACCAGTACTACTACACCTCCTGTTGAGATTGAGGCGATATGAACCCTGTGCTGACTTTAACCAGCGTCACTTCTGATTTACAATACAGACTGAAATATTACCAGCGAGCATATCACTCAGCTGCACCCTAATAGTAATATTAGAAATAGCAGTAGTTGTTGTTAGCAGAATGAGCCCTGGCTTCTTAGAAACAGGCTAAAAACCTACTATAGGTGAGTGAGCGTAGACAGTACAGTAGTAGTCGCGCATAGTCTACTGTCACCAAATATGAAGTGAGGCGTCATTTCTGGCTGGACAAAGCAGCTTACGTCTGATTCTTGCTCGGTCATCTCGACTTTGTCTTGTTACTGAACAAAGCTGATGACAGTTAAGAGTGGTATAGATAGCGGCGCGTCTACTTTCACTATAATTGGCCGCAGTCACCGTCCCTGCTCTCGGGCATATGGTGGACATCACCGATTTCGGTGGTCGAACTCGCACCCCTCTACAATATGACCCTGTATTTATTCAATATTTATGAACACCTACCGAAATATTTACAGTAGGCTTATATTATTTAAGTTACCAATACAAGCGACCGTGCGAGCCCCAAGAGGTAACTGCATAGAAAAAGAAGATTCGATCGCTGGGACAACACATTTATCGCCTGACGTTTTGATATTCGTTGCGGATTCTTCGTCAGAGACATAAGCAGGAAACAGTAGCAGAAACAGGTAACATATGCGGAGGAATTCGCAGTATTAATAAGACACAGTCATTACTGCAAACGTATAGCGACAATTAACGGTTATTGTCTTCTTGTGCATTAAAAGCTCGTTGACCGGCTTGCGGGCTCTGACTTGCTGAAATTTCATCACGCCTGGTGGACTCGGGCATGAAGATCGCTCGGTCAGCCGGCTCTCTGGTGTTGGCGCAAGGCGGCGCGGTAGCCTGTGCGTTCACCAAGCGGTGACTTGCTTTGGCCAAATTGCTGAAATACAATACCTTCGACGCGTATTCAAAAAATGGCTACCCACACCAAAAAACTCGCACCGACCCCAAAATTTGACGAGCGATCCCGTACGTCAAAAACGTCTCGGAGGCCGTTGACCGCCTTCTCGCACCACTTGGATTTGGAATTGTACACAGGCCGGAGGCAGCCATAAGACATCAGATAATGAAACCGAGAGACCCACTGCCACGGGAAGAAACATCTGGATTCGTCTACAGGATCTGAGGCAGTTGCGGACAAAGCAACCATGTTGGAGAAACTGGCAGACTTTTCAAGACGGAAAGGGCCGACAGGCAGCAGCAATGTGGCGAAAGGATGCCAATCCTCAAGTTGCGGTTCATTTTCAGGACCTTTCGGATTCTTGCTCTTACTAGGATGAAGTCGCTTTGCTACCGCATAGCCAGCATCAGGTAATTGACGGACTGAGTTGACTGGAGCATGGAAGAAGAACCTGAGAGTACGATCGGAACTGGGCGATCCACTGACAAGGAATATCGGCGTATTTCTCACTAAATCCCGCTCAATTCAAACTATCACGACACGCTATCAGTCTTTAGTGGGAAGGTTTTCAACCAACGGGTCAACTTGGTTGTTATCAGCATTGAAGACAAGGCTGTTCTGGTTCCTAAATGTGGATTTTGTCGATGCGAGGTGTTATAACCCAGTTCCCTTGAGGGAAGCCCAACACATGTCGACCTAGATGCCAGGTTGTGTATGGCACGCATAGACGTTAGTTTCGATTAGTAAGCCCCAATGCCTAATACCGCCGCCGGCTGCCTAGTCACCGATGCAAGCTGGGTATGGGAAGAAAGAGTGAGGTAGATTCAGTGTGAGTCCGCTTCAACATAGAATCACTCATGCACAATTAGTCACTCTGCCGTTGATCACAACGACCGAACTCTCGGGCGGCATACCTAAACAGACGCCGAACACCACCCAAAACTAGGCACGCCGACCGTGAGAACACCCACCCCTCCACCCCCTTCCCTGCTCGCCGGACCCAATGCCCTCAATATGCTGGCGCCAGCATGCGTGACACGAGGGAACACCGCGATGACTCAGTGCACACCCCCTCCTCAAACCCGAGAACCATTTAAACACTGCACATTTTAGCCCCTGCAGCTGTATTGGCCTGACGAAGAATTGCTGAAAACACGTGTTTGCCAAGATGACTTCTATATGGTTATTATTATGTATATTTTAAGCCCTTGTATATCCTACCATATTCTTGTAAAAAATTCTCAATATTTGTACTACAAATATTCTTAGATAGTCGTAATGTTCGTTTAAATTGGGCATGTAAACAAATTGTTTGCATATTAAGCATAGGGGTGTAGGGGTGATTGGTTGGGGGGGGGGGGGTGACGTGTTGATGACCCAGGAAATCCGCGATGCCGATGGATGGACGGATTACGGCCCCCTCATCCCCAAGACAAGGCCCCCACTTCAAACCCAGAGAAGGCCAAAAGGTAAGAAACCAGCATGCAAGTTATATGCGTTTTTGTTAAGTTGGCCTGCTCAAGTTTTGATGTCAGTAACTAATTAACCTAGAATCTAGAGGCTATGCAAATTGCAGATGATAATGCCACTGTGGAGACACGGTGATGCCAAGTGCGCAACACCACCTACTCCACCACCTTTGCCGTCCTCAGGTGCGCACGCCGCTGACTGATTGGGCGAAAATAACGCCGACATGAACAGTCTATTCGCCGAGGAAAACCCACAACAAAAAAACTACATGAACCGCCGGAATGACGGCAGCAACGCAACGGCTGCGGCAGACGTAGGCCCCTGGATCGCTCGCACCGCTGAGGAAATCCAGGGACACACGGACCATAATTACATGAAAAACTCCTCAAGGCCGTTAGGGCCACCCACTTTTGTTGCGCCAAGTGAACCGCACAACTGGTTAGCTCCGTTGGCACAACGATTCTGACAGAGAAATCACAGAGCACTACAAAACTTCCTTCAGCTGTGATGCTGCCATCGACCAGCTAGGGAAATGAAAAAAATAGGGAAATGAAAAAAATAGGGAAATGAAAAAAATAACTGGAATCTCTCACTTTCAATCCTACAACTTATCCGCGGCCATAGTTCACTTATACAAACGAAAAGGTAGCCGGCACAACTGAGACATCAACAGAGGCATCCTGTTTCCCAATATCGCCGGGGAAGATTTTTACTAGCACTATTTAAAATCGTCTTAACACCCACCTAGGACAAGGGCTAGTCCCGGAAAACCAATGTGGCTTCCAACGATATCAAGGAACAACTGACATGATCTTCGCCGCTCGCCAAATACAAAATAAATGCCAGGAGATGCGGGCCCACCTGTAAACAAAATCTGTGCATTCGCCGAAAATCTTTGACACGTCCAATCTTGATGGTGTGTGGAAAATCATGCAGAAATTCGGCTGTCCTCAGTTATTCACGCACACATGACATCAACTTTACGGAGGATAAAAGTGCATCTGAACAGGATCGGGCGGCCTCAGAAACATTCTCAAGGGGTCAACGGAGTAAAGCAGAGCTGCGTACTCGTCCCCAACTCCCCCAGCCAATTCAGCCTCGTGTTCTCTGTCATGTTGATGGACGCCTATCCTGATGAGCACTCTGGATACCTATTGCCTACAGCACTGACGGGCAGCTCCTAATACTCGGCGCACACAGGCCTCAAAGAGAGTGGCTAAGATAACAGTCCACGACATGCTTCTCGCGGACGACTGCGCACTCAACAGTGTGACCGAAAAGGACAGCTAGGGGGGTGTGGGATACGATGTGGTCCAGCCAGATAATAGACGAGAGAACGTATCCCAACATGTATAAGCTATTGGAATAGGATAAGGCGTGAAAAGCCATAGAGTCAGGGAGAATTTACTAAGGTAGAAACAAGCGTAGTATGTAAGCAATAGGAGAAGTGACTTCCAGACGAGTGCAGGCCAGTCATGAATGAGCCGGAGTCCAGAGAGTCTGCAACCGAACAGTGAGTCATCGGCTCTGGAAGTGACTGAGCGTAAACAAATCGTCCGCATCTCGGGCACTGGTCTAACCTTGAGAAGTAGTTGGCTAGTGAGACTAGACCGCCTTAAGAAAGCCAGACAGGAGTGACCTTGAACGGAGGCCTTGACTATGGTGTCTTGCAGACGCATGGTGGTCACGCCAGACATGACCTAGTACGCGCGGCGTCCGAGGAAAACATGACTAAGAAAGGGGGTCACTACAGGGGCATGGACTTCTTCGCCGCCAGTCGCGTTAGTTTAGGACTCACAATCCAAACGGACGAAACAGTCGTCATGCTCTAACCCTCACTAAGTCCAGAATACAAAGCTCGTCAAACCAATGTCAACAGCACCCAATTAAAATTGTGAAAACATTTGGTTTTACTGGAAGCACAGCTTCCTGCATAACGAGAATCAATGACAACGTTGCTCAACAGATTTCCAAAACTAGTCAGGTTTTGGGCTGGCTGGAAGCCTCTATGTGAAGTCACTGCGGCCCTCAACTGAACACCAAGTTGAAGATACACATGCTCATCCCTCTGAGGTAAGTCCCTCATTAAGCAGAAACCTGGGTCGTCTACTCTAACCAAACCATGAAGTTGAATCATTTTTACCTCAGCTGCCTCCGTAGAATACTAAAAATGATATGGCAGGACAGCACCCCGGACACGGGAGTTCTGGAACGAACGGGAATACTCGGCAGCTACGCTATGCTGAAACAAGTGCAACTGCGATGGAGCGGCTACCTGGTGAGAATGAACGATGAGTAACTGCCCACACTGTGGGCTGTTCATCGACAAGCACAAAAAGACGGTACAAACATACCATAAAGAAGTAGCTGAAAGGACGGTAAATTAACCCGGCAACCTGGGAGGACCTCACCCTCCATTAGCAATGGGGACTCAATTCTAAACTGTCCTCATTAGGATCACACATTCGCCTGATCGGTCGCTCGCGCATTCATCGCACAGAGAATGGCGCACCAGTGTCTGAAGAACCAACATAACGCAGACGCCAATGCCTTTATTGCCCTCGCACAATAACTCACCGCATGGCCCTAGTCGGTTGCATGCCCATCAAGGAAAGCGGAGTTCATCAAAATAGTGACGCTCCAAACACGCCCTATTTGCTCGACAACTATTCGATCTCCAACACTGCCATCTATCCACCCACCAACGCGATAACCTGTGGTAACCACAATCACAACAGACTATGCAATCCTCAATCTAGCTTGCTCTCATTGCCATCGCACATGCACATCACACATCGGCATGATCGATGACCTGCGAATCGATCGGCCAGAGCTTAGCAAACCAGCGCCAAGAGCGGTGGCATACACCCACCGAACCCGCTTCAGCTGTCTGTAAAATTCTTAGCCGTAGGTGTGCTCAGAACGCTACAAGTATGACACCCAGTTCCGCAGAGGAAGAGAAGGTTTAAGATCAGTAGGAGTTGTTTATTGTATACAGGAGCTCAGTGGTGACCTGAAGCCCCGACGCGCGGCAAGTTCGGGCCTCTCACGCGTATCTCTCTGCTGGCGGGGTGTGGGCTTGAATGCGTAAACGTCAGGCGAGAGTGAGTCACTGGCTGCTTGATCAACTGCTTGGCCAATAGCAGTCTACGGCACCTGTGATTGCCTGTTCCAGAAGCAGATAGAGGAGCGCATACACGTGACGGTTTGCGGGCTTGGCGCTGGCGCTACATGTCCACATTTTTCACGCACATTCAGGCCTCGTATGGGCCTCTTAGATCACATACGCCTCCATTAAAACCTGCAGCAGAACAATACCGACTACACCACATCTCTCCTCACCACCACCTACGTCACACACAGCCATTCTTAACACCACCCAAAGGATGTTTGTAACCAGCATCTCTCTTATGAAAATGCGGTAGGATATTCGGGTCCTTTCCTATGTGGCTGCTCTGATACATATAAGGTCCGTGCCTGAGACCATCACAGTACGCTAAGCATTGTGGTTTGGAAAGTTG
Source organism: Ligula intestinalis (assembly GCA_036362985.1). Classification (NCBI taxonomy): domain Eukaryota; kingdom Metazoa; phylum Platyhelminthes; class Cestoda; order Diphyllobothriidea; family Diphyllobothriidae; genus Ligula; species Ligula intestinalis. Next base: position 63,486,628 of record JAYGXS010000001.1, read on the forward strand.
CCAACTGGAAACTGCACTCAGTCTTCAAAGTCAACCCGATGTGTGTAAAGGGTGGCCTGCCGATGGTCTGAGAGTCAGATTGCACTGGCTCAGTTTTAACGTGACGTTCCTGTATTTTTTTCGGGCCATGCCGTAAGATATATCAGCAGTTGCGCTCATGCCCCACACCAGTTCAGTAATCAGCTCGGATAGTGGCTGTGCCCTGGGATCGGTGGCTCAGCACACTTTCCCCACTATGATAACTAGCGACCAATTATCCGAATCTGGCTATTTTGGGCTTCCGACTTTGGTATTACGACTAAAGTGTCCGATACCTCCCTAGTACAACTAAGTTGGAGCAGCAGATTTCGGTTGCATCCTTCGTTATATTTCACAGTTCTGCGTAGTTTCCCTTTCAGTTGTTTGATTCTGTATTATAGAATAAGTAAAGGAACACACTGACCCTCTTTCGTTATGCGATAGTGTTAACCCTTTTCTGTTGCTTTTCTCACGCCTGCCTGCTAATTAGATTTGGAAAAGATACCGACTGGAGCACTTTCTTGTGCAAAAGTTCAAAACTGACACAACAACAGTGAAATTGGCGCGAAAATATTAACTAAGCATCTGAGGAATTAACAATTAGTCAGCACAAAGGCCTAGTGATAATAGGCCATCGAAGCCCCTGGATTCGGTATACACAGCTAAATCTTAGATGCGTTCTAGAAGGCCTTATTTAGTCTTTTAGTTCATAGGTACTAGAAGTAATCCTGTGCATGTTGACTGCTACATTTTTGTTCATTTTTATATTAACATAGTCAATTCTGTTGTCACATATAGGTAGAGGAGAATAAATGCGACGGAAATGTATGCACATTTTCTCTCTTTTGCCAATTTTTTGCTGCTTGTCCGCGGTTAGGCTCCATCCGTAAGATCCTGTTACCACCATTCCCAATTTTATTCAGGATCCTGAATTTAGTAGTGGTTAAACTGTCTTTGTCTAAGTGGCGTTTAGGAAGACCTGTAGAAGAACTTTGAGCCTTGGTTGGAAAAATCCTTCTACTGCGAATGACAATCAATTGCAGTTAGCCTCAATCTGTACTCCAATTCGTCTTACCTGGTGCACAAACTTCGAGACACCTGCACCCACTTCTTTCGCGTGTGTCATATGTTTGCTGGTACACCGTCAGTTGGCAGTTAAGCATCAGAGCAGCCCGGTAGAAAAGAGTACATTTGTGTAGTCTTGTCGGGACGCGAGGTTTACACAAGGCAGTGTCTTCATTCCTCTAGCCAAACGAGTACGATGACGTTGCAACAGCCAGGCCCCACAACCAAACCATTCTGCAAGTGCGGTTCGGATTTACGCACCATTTTGATTACAGTTGAGTAGATAACGTAGATGACCTGACTCATTTGATGTGAAAATCGAAATTTGAGCGGGTGGTTTAACACAGATTTGGGGCTGATTATTTTGTTCACTAAATTAACTTGAGACGTAAATGCTGTTTTCTAGAAAAGAATTCAGTTCACATCAGATCAGTGCACCGAAGAAAAAAGTGGACAAGAGCAGGCCAAATCCAACAGTTCTTGATATCCATGCCTAAGGAGTTTTTTCACTGTCGACCCTCCCTTAGCCAATTCAAATTGCTGGCAACGGCACTGTTCTGAAATGTTCTGCTGATCAAATGCATTGAAAAACTGTCCTGTACCACTACGGAGTTCAAATATATCTACCTATATTTCCCTCAATAAAACCTGACCTGACCTGAAAGAATTCAGAAGAAGAAGGAGATGCGACCACTGGAACAAGAATTTTATTTTTCTGACGGTTCGGATTCCATCGGGACTTCCAATAAAGTCGGGAAAATTTGGGGAAGTACAACAACTTCGAAGGGTACTGAGGGCGAATGCTTACGCGCGCACTTTTATCAACCAATGCCTACACAAACGAGAGCAGAAGCCAAATCCAACTGGCCCGAAAGTTTGGCGAGCTCCTTCGTGCGTGAAAAATTTATCGGAAGCGGTCAGCCGTCTGCTCACACCACTTGGAGTTGGAGTTGCGCACAGGTCAGAAGCAACCATCAGGCGCCGGATCATGAGACTGAAAGACCCACTGCCACGGCAGGAAATGGTTGGAGTCGATTACCGAATCTGGTGCAGTTGTGGACAAACCAACTACGTTGAATAAACTGGGAGATTACTCCGGACGCGAATGGCCGAGCATGCAGTGGCCGGGAGGAGGAAAGACGCCAACTCCCAGGTTGCAGCTCACTTGACGGGATCCGACCATCCTTTCAAGTTTAAACATGACTTGAGCAGCTCGTGACTTACGTGGTTGTCACGACTTGCGAGGATTTCGGCCTCGTCCTCAGGCCCCCAGTCCACCAACAAGCGCAACAATCTGGCGTTCCCATACTGCGTACTGAGACATTGTCGAAACAAGAGAATCAGTCACGTGGGAAGGACCAGGTCCAGCAACAACTCTGACGACAGCGAGTAAAATTGTCACGCAATTACCAAGCCGGCATCGAACACGGACAAAGAAATCGCGGCGATTAGTGAATCGAACGCGAAGTGTCAGGCCATAAAGCGCCAATTAAGATCCAAGTGGTGGTTACAAGACTAGATAATTATAGTACGCACGTAGATGAGCACTATTAAATATAAATACCGTGCAACCTGTGCATATTTTAACCCTATCTGCGCATGACTTTGACTATTATAGGTATGATTAAGTATTCCTGATGGAATCCGAAGCGTCCGGACAATAAAACTCTTGTTCCAGTGTCGCATCTTCTTCTTATGAACTGCTTCCTGGAACTCGCATATTCACTTCTATTGGGAATCCAAAGAATTTCCTACGCTAGTAAACACTGCGTCAGAAACATCCTGTTTATGCGTGCTGTACTATAAAGGGGAGTTACTATTAGCTAGGCCAATTTTGCGGTCGACTATGGATACCATTAACAGGAATGGACACAGTAGGCTCACAGTGGTCACTAGTATTTAACATGATAATGCTCCAGTCCACCGCTCGAAAGAGGTATGAACTTGACGACACGTACAATTGTAATCTAACTTTCTAGACAACAGACAGACCCTCCACATTTTGCCTCCAATCTCTTTTTATTCCTGCCAACAGCCCGGATCTCAATACTATCGAAAATATTTTTGCCTTTTTCAAAAGAAATTGGCACAAGACACAGGAGAGTCTGTAAACTCAAAAACAACTTATAATTGTGCTAAATACTCACATTAAACAACTCGCCATAGACAACTAGGCTGTCTCCATGTATGACAGATTTATTGTTGTTTTAAATGTACTCGGACAGTTCGCATGGTTCTGATATATTGTAATTGTACTTACTCCATATTAATTTACCCTTTTTTGCGCTCTTCTGCCCTAAACATCTTTATATTTAACGTTAGATCAGTGAGCTGTATTGCAGCCATTATCTGAAATTCGATCTTTTAGTGAAAATTCATTATTTTTATGTCAGTAAATAGCAATTTATAAGCCAACCTGTCTTTTTCGCTAATGGTATTTAATTTACTGCTGTGAAACCTGGAGGGATACAGTGTGCTTTGATTTCACACAACAAAAATTATATTGTCTTGGAATATTGGCAGTTACGACACAGTCCGTTGTAGTCAACCCGGACGAGCTCTATCTAACCGCACGCATGAACAACAGTTAGCGGCGAGGAGACGAAACCATGCACACACTGGACACGGGGCACACATTTGCATGAGAGCTGACCGAAATCGCTGGTGCCTGCCCAAGTAAGAAGGGACGCGAATTCCTAGAAGCAATGCACTCAGACGAGGCATGCATCAGTGGGTATATCGATTTGGATGTCAATACAAATCTCTCAAGTTCAGATAGAAGCAAAAACAGCCACTACCGACCGCATGATTAAATGTGCCTGACTATTATTCCCGACCGCATAATGACATGCGAGTGAGAACTATTTTCCCCACTGACCACATATGTAAATGCGGGTGACGATTATCTCCCTACACTCTGACCCCACGTAGAATATTGTGTTATTCATCGTTTTGAGTTGACTGTTTTCGCAAAAAACTCTCACTTATCTAACGACAAGCTGGGAACCAGACTCGAAAATTAACACAATAAACATTATTCTTTCCCACAGGTTTTTTAATGTTAATAAAATTATCTTGTCTATCTCATGAAATTTTTTGAGATAGGCAATCGACTGTGTGTGCCATATTACCTCCGTGTACAACTAACATGCTCCGATGGCAAGACACAGTCATGTGGACACAGTGGCGAACAAAATTAAACAGCTGGCAAACGCGTGCCAATCATCACCTGACACCTGAATACAGGCTTTTCAAGCTTCATTCAGGAGGACGTCTGGGGTCTCATACAAGATAGGTTGTCTCACATGTCACGTTCAGAGGAAGCCACTGCAGTCTGACCATGTGTTCCTAGCAAGGTCGATTTATTCAACCGTTTGACATCCTCCAAAGCTGTTGCGTTATAATTGGTTTAAAATAATGTCTGTTGGATCAAGCAAGAAGGCAAGCACTGAACCTGGGTTGGTTTGATCTCACTGTACGCTAATGACCTACATTATTCATTCCGCATACTGGTCATGTGATTGAGTGCAGTGACTGCTGTGACGTGAAGTCGCCGTTTAACGCGTGAATCTAACAAAGATGGGAAGTACCACATAGGCCCGGGGTCGGCAACCCATGGCTCGCGAGCCAGGTATGGCTCTTTTGATGATTGCGTATGGCTCTATCAGAAAAAAAGTCTTCTAGTTCCTCTGTGGGGGTCTAAGTAGTGGGTTGTACTCGGATCACTACAATCATCAGGCCAAACCCCAGGTTGGAAGCTAAAAGACAGAAGTCACCAGAAGGGGTGAGTTATTGTGTACTGAACTCCTAATTGGTGCCCCGGGTGGCAGTGTTGACTGCATCAAGCCGGACCTGAGAGAGCTTGAGACAGTGGTGGCAGGCGCTTCGGTAGGATTGCAGAGCAGGTTCAAGTGTTCTGTTATTGGTGTCTTCCAATTGCCCGAGGGCATGTCGCTTGCAAAGATATTTGCTGCATCGGCCTAGGGGTGGGGTTCTCAAATGACCCTTAGGTAGACGTGCTTATGTGGACGCGCGTGTATGCTCGGCTGTGTGTGCGTGACTGAATACACTGCGGTCAACTCTGGGAACCGCCGGACAACCGAAGGACAGGAGATGCTGACGCAGCTGTTACCGGTTAGCCAGGAGCAGCTGCGAGGTCAAGCCTCGGAAGACGGGGGTGCGAGTGAAAGAAAGCATTGGAACAGTTGTTTGTGACGGCAAATGACTTTGGGGAAACAGGTCTTAGAGAACGAGGGGGAGGGCAGGTATTTTGGCCGTCCGCAACTCCTCCAATGGCATGCCACCGCCTAGACACGTATTAGAATCAATTCAATCTCTACCAATCTCTGGCGTTTCGGCACCCCTAGATTTGACCTGGCTGGTCCCTTTTCGGCAAGCCGACAGCAGCTGCTTCCCTATTCTCCTGCGTCCCAACGGCTGCGGCAAGCTCGCTAAATAACGGATGCTCTACTAAAGCATGATAGCTGGCAGACTTGACATCAACCTGGTCAAGGCCACATTGGCAGACAAGGCTATCCTACGCGCATAGGCCAGCCTGCCTTTTCACCTTTAGTCCTTTGTGTTTATGTCCCCCAGACGGACGCATTTATCGCACGCAAGCAAGCAGTGCATTCGCGGAAACTTGCCTTGTGGACTAATAAATCGCTCCTAACATCTGAAAGCGTTCTTTCATCAGACGGAATGCTCTTAGTGCAGTAGTTATAGTAGATCGCACATCCTTGATCGACACACCCTCTGTCATTTAATCAAAGTAAACCCCTGCAACAAAGAAGATGGTGAAAAGAAAAAGAGCTGAGGAGTATCGTACATTTCGGGACGAATGGGCCGAGGATTTCACCTTTGTGAAGAGAGCGGTGTGTCTAAGTTGCAATGAAAAGATTAGATCGATGAAACGGTCGAACGTAAAGCGCCACTTCAACACATGCCATGATACCTTTGCATCACAATACCCTGCGGAAGATAGCCGAAATAAAGCATGCCAAGAGCTAGTGAGCGGGGTGCAAGCCAGCCAGAAGCAACTCCGAGTATGGACCCAGCAAGGTGGCGATAACTCCGCTAGCTTTGCTGGATCTTTAGCAATAGTGAGGAACGAAAAACCAGTCACAGATGGCAAGTATGCTAAAACGTTCGTGCTGGATGTAGCCAATAAGCTTTTTGATGATCTTCCTAGCAAAGACAAGGTAATCAAACAGATACAAGATCTGCCTTTGTCGGCAAAATCTGTTCCTGAGCGTACCATCATGATGGCAACCCGCGTGGAGGAAACGCAAGTGAAAGATATAGATGCAGCGCCGTTCTTTTCCCTGGCTTTGGATGAGTCAACAAACGTAAGCCATTCGGCGCAGTTCATTGTGATTGCAAGATATGCCGCTTATGATACGCTGCACGAAGAAAGTCGCTCAAGAAAAAAAAATCTATCCGTACTGATGGTGCTACGTGTAAGGTGAGGAAAAGCAAGGGATTTGTGGCGCTTCTCTGTGAACATGAAAATACACCCCATATTACGTTCCCATTGCATTCTACACCAGGAGGCACTTTGTGCGCAGATGTGAGACGGGCAGCTTGGCAAACTGATGTCGCTGGTCATTAGTGTGCATTGTTGCCGAGCCTTAAATGATCGACAGTTTAAAGTACTGCTGGATAAAATTGGAACTAACTCTCAAGGTCTGCTTTTGCACAGCAGTGTATGTTGGTAATCAAAATGGAAGATGCTTAGCCATTTTGAGGCTTGCCTGAACGAAATCCGAACTTTCCTTGAAATGAAGGGCATTGAGCATCCAGAGCTAGCCGAAACTGAGTGGCTCCTCATGTTTTACTATTTCGTGGATATGACCGAACATCTAAACAAACTCGGCGTTAGATTGCAAGGCAATGGAAATACAGTATTATCCCTTCAAGAAGCCGTGTTTGCTTTTGAAAACAAGCTGGAGCTCCTTATCATGAACCTTGAAACAGATCGTTTACTACATTTTGAAAAAAACTGAGACACTATAAAGATGCATGCACAGTAGGTGAGCCCTCTCAAAACTTTGATCTGCACCAGCTAGTTGGCTTCACACCCAGACTCCTACAGTCGTTCAAAGCAAGATTTTGAGAATTTCGGGAACAGTCTTGTTTTTTTTTCAAGTTCATCACTGTTCACTGCTCACTGAACACAGCCGACCTAAGTTATATTTCTGGTGTCTCCGTTGGAGATTTCGAAAAAGTGGCTAATCTGAAGGTCTCAGACATGTGGGTGAATAAGTTGAAGTCCCTCTATGAATATTTGGAAAGAATCGCAAGACATAAAGCGGAGTTGGCAAGCAAGCACATGCGGACAGAAATTAAAAAACTTCAACCCGAAGACCAGCTGATGATCAAAACTTGGAACACGCTTCCTGTCACATACCACACACTGCAGCGTATGAGTATTGCTGTTTTGGCCTTGTTTGGATCTATGTATGCATGTCAGCAGTCATTCTCCCATCTTAGATATATCAAATCCACCTAACGATCACGTATAACAGATGAAAGCCGCAACGCTTGCATGAAGCTCAACCTCACGAACTACCAACCAGACTACAAAGCTATCAGCGAATCTATGCAGCACCAGAAGTTGCATTAACAATGAGTATTAAAATAAAAAAATTTAAAGGAATAAATTCAGTGGCTTATTATACTCATATTTTATTGAATTTAATCTTAAAATATACTATATGGCTCTCACTGAAATATATTTCCAAATATTTGCATTCTTGGCTCTCTGAATCAAAAAGGTTGCCAACCCCCTGACATAGAGGATGTCCAGAATGAACCGTTGCAGTCTAATCCTCGTTTCAAAAAGATGACATATTTTTCCTGTCATTAAACAACCTTCCAAGTCTCGACTTGAGCTCATTATGATAGGTTTGTAGCATTTAAGCAGTAGGTGTGCTCTTAGCATTACAATTATTAGGTAGAAACTGGGTTGCCGGGGCACCAGAATCGGGGCTTTATTATACCTAAAACCCCGAGTTGCTGTCTCAGATAGCAGTTGTGATTGGGAGAGCCAGGGCTAATGTTGACTGCGTCTGGTCATACCTAAGAGAGATGGAGACAGCAGCGGGAGTTGCTTTATACGATTGTGGAGCAAGTTCAATTGGTGCCCAATTGATGCGCTGCATTGCCCGAGGGGGCGTCGTGTAAAATGGCCTAGGCTGCGTCGGCCGGGGCGTTCTGAGTTTAAGTGACCCCTAGGCAGCCGCGGCTAGGTGGACGTACGAGTGGAAGTTGGTGAAGGGTCTGCTGGTCAGCGGGTCGGAAACAGCCGCCTGCGAAGTTGTATGACGTTAAGGCAGTGGGCATTGACCGAAGAAGCTAAACAGCACTGTTGGCTGTCCGCCAAAGTTTCGAGTCTACAGTAATCAGTACAGTGGAACCTCAGTTGACGAGTTTAAGCCTTTCCGGCACCGTGCTCGTCATGTGAAACGCTAGTCTTGTGAAAGTAGCCACCCAAACTGCATCGGTTCACTGACTGGCTGCAGGTGGCCGAGGACCCCCGCTCTGCGAGCAAGATTCAACGGCAGACACGAGCACGCACGCAGACGCACTGACAACTCCTTAATTGAGCAGAAGCTCGTCAATTAAAACAACTTTTTACTACTGGCTCGCTCGTTACCTGAAATGCTCGTAAACGAGGCTGCTCGTCACCCGAGCCTCCACTGTACATGGATCAGTTACCTAAATTATGACGGGGGAAAATATCTGAGTTGGGACCTCACCCTTTGGTACATCAGTCGTTTCGTTGACCTCTTCGGCTGTCTGTGGATGAGCTTGGATGTAACCGTGGACTTGTAGTGGTCGTTGCCTGCCCGATGCCTGACCTTCCTGTCGTTACCTCAATCCATCTGGACCTCAAGGTCGTGGCGGCTACCAAACTTACTGGCGCGCAAGACACAGGCCTCCCACGTCGATTTCTACCCACAGGCTGTCCAACCCATCACAGGCTGACCTAACAAATGAACGCTCTCTCTCTCTCTGTCTACTGGCCTACCTACTGTTAAACTGGCACTTGGGACCCTATCAATCTCCTGGGTGGTCGTGTTCTCCCAAGCCAGACTTCTTCCATCTATTCTCCTTTCCTCTGTGTACACAATATACTCTTCCTTCTACTCTGTCCTTTACTGACATCTCCTCTACTAAGTAACCATGGTCTGTAGATCGCAGTTGTTGGGTTTAACTTACTTTACCCCCCGCGATAGACTGGTCATGGAGTCGCTGTCTACTGCGTACCACAAACATATGCGGTTGTTCGGATGGCTTCACGCAAGCTTGGCGCACTTGGACAAACGCCCGCTTTGAAGCCAAATGACCCAATTTTTGGCATGGCAGCCAATTTGTTGGGAAAACGTGTGCCACACACACACACACGCACACCTATGCACGTGCAGGTTCCCGCGCCGAAGCGCATTCGTCCCCAAGTCCCGTGTTTCTCTCACGAATGACGGTTACTCTGTTGTGCCTGGCGAGGGCCGTCAGCATCCAGGTCGTCGTGGCGTGAGCGTAAATGTGACTGTTGTGGGAATTTTTCTCACGTCGGCATCACCCACTATTTTCATGCCAGTCCTCAATCTTAATAAATAAGATGAACAGCTGGGTCCCCACGGAACCGGCGAGTGCACTGGTAACAGCCTCTAAACAAGTTGGTACTTCGTCACTGCAAAGACAGATCTCGGTTAATTTGGGAGCAAACAAGAAACCTCACCTATATCCGTGACATAACAAAATGGGCTAACCTATGAGCTGTAAAAATTAGTCTTCATCTGATTTGCTGCCGGAGTCTGTGCAAAGACCTTCAAGTTATTGAGATAGTTTGGTTGATTTCCAGCCTGATTGTAGTCCTGGCCTTCAGAGAGTCGGACTGCGTTGTTTGTTGCCAGTGTAAACGGTTTCTGGGTTCATACCTAAGGAGGGCTGGAGGTGCATGTACATTAGTCGCCACAGGATGCGGATTCTAGTTCGGGTACACTGGTTATCTGCGGAGTTTTCTAAAGCGATGTCTGGAAACTCACCCTTAGAGGAATGGGGCTATCGCAAGGGGTTAAATGAGTCAAACCCAGCAACTGCGATCTTCAGTCCATGGTTATTTAGTAGAGGAGAAGTTGTTAAAGGCCAGAGTGTTAGGAAGAGTATAGTGTGTACACAGGAACGGAGAATAGATGGACAAAGATTTGACTTGGAGAGCTTACGACCAGCAGGAGAGCCAGCCGCGGTCGAAGTGCCAGTTTTCGAGCAGTCAGAGTAGGCAGAGAGAGAGAGAGAGAGCATTCCTCGGCTAAGTCGAACTGTGATTGGTTAGACAGCGTGGGGGTGGATATCGAAGTGGGTTGTCCACGTCACGCGCGCCAGTAAGTCTGGCGGCCGCCACGACCTTGAGGCCTAGACGGATTGAGGTCACGACAGGAAGGCCAGGCATCGGGCAGGCAACGACCCACTACAGGGCCACAGATCAACGGATAGGATGATATGCTATGCTCTGTAGTTGGAGCATCAGTTCTGACCTTTTTGTCATAGCCGTTTGTTGACCTGATATAACCTTAGGGGCTGATTTATGCTGATCGGAAACCAAGAAAATTTTGGTGGACAATGCTCCCTTTCATATAGGAATGGACGCACACTAATCTCCTGGCATCCCAAAGCAAACAAGCTCCTTATGCGTCGCATAGGTTTTGAACCGGCAACGAACTACCAGGCCAAAGTCAGCAAAGTTACAAGTGCAGAGAGGAGGAGCGACAGGAAATGCGGATACAGTCCGTTTTGGGCTCAGCTTGCCTTCATTCAGTCAATCATAACCCTGACTACCAGCTGGGACTGGAAACATAAGCATGCGTTCAGGTACGGGGCAGATAGTCATCAGTTGGGGAACGCACAGGCCAGCGCGACGTCTTACGCCAGCACCGGGGGACCAGGTGGCCGAGCAACAATCACGCCCGATTCAACCACGCGTAATGCAAGTTCAGTAGGTCAGGGCCCGTATGCCGGTTAGCAAGCAAGTAATGCGCAAGAGGGCAATTATCGTTAATTGTCATAAGTATGCAGTAGTGACTGAATCCTTTAAATACTCCAACTTCATGTGCATGTATCAGCCGCTTCTGCTAATTTTTCTGCTCATGTCACTGATGAATAATCCGTGACAGATGTCGAAACGTCAGGCGAATAAGGGTGTTGTCCCAATGATCGAATCATCTTCTTCTCAATTACTTCCTGGGACTGACGTGTGCGCTTGTACGTCAGACTTATTGTGGTAAGGAATGAGCCAATATGCTGTTAGCAGTGTTGCTCGCAATTTGTCTGTCCTTTCAATTGCACCAGTAAGTCGTCTTAGTTTGCCAACTACGGGGTGATGGTATTGGGCGCGGAGGCTGATACGTCTAGGAGTGTCGAGAAGCCCCCCCCCCTCCAACATACGGCAGTAGTTATGTGCTCGCGAAAATTCTGCGCTATCCGATAAACGCGCAACGTGAGCCAGTCCGGGTGCCATTTCAGTTCAGCACCGCCCGCTGTGGTCTCCAGGCTGTACACTTATAAAAAGGTGATGGATGTAATGATCTGTGAACATATGGCTTCACAGGACTGAAAAAATTGCTTTTGTAGAGTCGAACTCAGATCCACGAAAAGTCTAGCACTTAGTGAGCACACACGTGGAGGGTAAATCACGCGTGGATACGAAATTGAAGATCCTGAAGCAAATTCATACTTGATTTCTAAAGAAACCGCTTGGAGTTCCAACAGCTTACTTATGTAAATGCACGCAAAGGCTATGCATTTAATCTGCATAATAAAGGACAACTGAATCGCACATGGCGTGCCTTTACGTGAGAAAGGACGAGTAGCAGTAAATAATCAGTAGAACGGTTATGCCAATGCACAGTAAAGAGAGGGCCGGTCTGCCTACCTTGGGCTCGGGGTTCTTTTCAATAAAAGCCAGTAGTTGGGGCTTCTTGGACAAACAAAACCAATATGTGATCATTCCGACCATGCGCATGCCTCGTTGCAGTGCCTCACTCCAACTGTCCTTCTTGTCTGTGCTTGGCGGTGTCTCCACTTCGAAGGGGAAGAGTTTAGCCATCGCCACAATAAGCTGTGTAAACTCTTGTTAGTGCATTAGGGGAAAGACAGAAAGTTTCGTTAGGACAGAAAGCTTCAGAACATTTAAAAACAAAATCTGGAAATAAGTTGAATGTAACGTGTGCAACGGGTTGAAAACTCTGTTACAGTAGTCGCCGGTTATTAAGCCCACCTCGGGCCCAGACCAAATTGGGCTTAATAAGCGGCGAGCGCACTAACCGGAGAGTCCTAGTTCTTGAGTAGCAAACACAGTATAGGCACTACACATTAAATACGTACTGTATTATGTGTAGAGCTTGGTTATGTACAAGAAAAGAATGCTAGTTGTCTGTATTTTACGTAATAAAAAAAACAAAAAAATGATTTGCGACACGTAACGAGTTGCGCACGCAGAGAGATGAGAATTTCACTCTATCCTGTTGGAAAACTGAGCTTTGTAGCCGGCGACTGGGCTTATTAGCCGGCGGATTTTGCTATGTAAAATTCCGTCCTAAGCTGACTTGGGCTTAATACGCGGCTGGGCCTATTAACCGTGGGCTTAATAACCGGCGATTACTGTATAATGTATCGCCCCCTAAATGAGGACCCAACGGCTGTTGACGTCAGCATTCTCGCACGATGTCAGACATGCAGATTTTCAAAATGTGCAGTCAATTTAGAGTGAACTTAAGAAAACGGGAATAAAAGAAGTCACAGCACCTCATAGCGTTTAAGTAAAGCTGCCACCGGATGGTAAGACGTGGCTTATCAAAAAATGAAATTGGAACGGTTTTGGATTTGTCATCAAGCCAAGCAAAATGAGACAAATAAAGGGGTTGAATATGGGAATAAGTACCGCCGCTATTTTGGTTGACGGAAGACCGTTTACTAGTCCAATTTACTGATACAGCGACAAAGAAACCGAACAGTAGGTAAAATGAAACAGCAATCAATTTTCGAGGCAGCGGCATTACCAAACCTGATTGGTTGAAACAACGGTGTCTATGGGTTCGTGTCAGAGCCGTTGCAGGCGGTCACACGGCTACAAGCTATCGCCGGTCAGATAGGCATAACCAACAAGGAGTATAAGGCGACCGCAGTGACCATTTTTGGCTGCTTTATCACTGTCGGTCGGTCATGCTTTAAGCAGAGGTTTGGCTCATGATTCAAACTTGGGTTATTGAGTCGGAAGCTGTAAAATTTTGGCCTCGTGCTTGCATCCTGTTGGCGACGGTGGTGATGTGGAATATTCAAAATGAGAATGCAGGTGACATAACTGGGCTGCTCTGCCCGGTTTGATAACAAGTAAGTCAGAGATGACCCCTCCACGCTGTCTCCTATGTGTCAATAACAGCGCTTAATTACTACTAAGACTTTAATAGGCTATAGATTCGGATATAGTGCGTTTAACTGGCGGAAATTCAGAAACACAGCAACGGTAATGACGCGCCCAGAAACACTGAGCAATAAGGAGGACTTTGAGCTACATACAGTCCTGCAAATTCTGCAAACAACTTTCATGACGAAAGTTAACTTGGTAGTTTGGCATATAGTTGGACAGGTTATTTTGATGAACTGAGTGGATTTTATAATTAGAAATGGCGGTTGGGCTCAACTAACCAACATCCTCTTCATTACCCTCAGACGGGTTGTGTGCGGGTGTTACTTCCACAGGTGTGCGCTGATTGGGCGCGCATCATGCGCAAGAACCTTATCAGTCAAGGCAATGTGATAGCGTAAGCGGTTTCTGTGGTGTGTTGAACATAAGGCAAGTTCACGTAAACTAGCGCTGTGGGGGCAAAAATGTTGGTATTCTAAGCAGTAAAGTGTTCAGGGCAGCAACTAGAAGTGAAGCATACCAAGAAAGTGAATGTGTTGTCTAAATAAAGGGACACATTAGCGCGCGAATCTGGGAGGCCAAAATGTTGGTAAAATGATCGAGGTCTTCTCGGGGTTACTGTCATCTTGCTAAAGAAGAGGATTCACAGAAATTGTGCGAACTGAATGCAGGAAGCATCCGCTCAGTGTATAGGCGCTCTTCGCTCTCGCATCACGCACCAGAATAAAATCCGAACGCCCATTCGACTGAAAATTGAGTTCAACACAGGGATTGACTTTTCGCAGAACTTGTGGCTGGTGTGCAACGCTCCCTTTTCGCAGTCTATGTTCCCCCCTACTGTCTTGAAATCATGCCAGATGAGCTGCCTCCCATTATCTCCTGTATACAACCAGCCGTCTATTTTTGATACATAACACCTTAGGCAACTCTTTGTGTCCTAACGCAAGACTACATTCTGCCTTGAACACCTAAATGAACTCATCAGCACATGTCGTTCAATCATCTCAGTGCTTGCTTGCACGCATGGTCGAGTGAGCGAGCGGTTCAACCTACACGTTCCGAAAGGCTCATACTTACATCCTGGTCGACAAGCTGCTGGTCTTTTAATCCTGCATGCTCATACGCGAGCCCTAAGACTCATGACCTGAAACGATTTATTTGTCCTTTAAAGAGAATAGACATGCGCTTTTCAGAAAGTAAATGCATAAATGTACAACCAAAAATAAGATCATGTGTAAAATGACCACCCTTTGGTCAAAATCATTCTAACGTAGCGCCCCTCTCAATAGATGAAGTTTACACCAGTCGTGAGCGCGAGAATGCAAACTGTCAACAAACACATTCACTTGTTTGCACCACTGAACCACGCAGTATTCATTCGGGAATTTTGTCCTACTATACCAAACTAGTCACCATGTAGATAATCCATCATTCGGTAGGGATTGCTTCTATGCAGCCGTCGCCCCGCAGGACATGGGAATAGGAACCGGCCGGAATGTACATAGGTGGCTTTTATCGCAGGAGGGTTAAGTTAATAGAGAAAACCGTAGCAGCTACGACCTTCAGGCACGGTTTCTTAGGAGAAGAGAAGACATTGGAAGCAAAAGTGATGGAAAGAGTTTATTCTTTACAGAGGAATAAATGAATAAACAGAAGGAATTCGACTGTCATACAAGCGAGCAACCGTTGGCCCGTTGGCCACATCTGAAGTGAAGTCCGCGCGGGAATCATCACAAGCGGTCAGAACGGTCTTTGTATAAATCAACCTTGAAAGGCGAATGGCCAGACTGGGAGGCAGACACGTCTGTGATTGGCTGTCCCTGAGGCCGATATCAGCAGCAGTTGGCATGCGCGCCTGAGCGTCTGCGTGGAGTGAGTATCTACAGCTTTGGGCGAAATTCCAGGAAAATCAGGGTTAACAGTAAGCTTACGGTAAAGGTTTGAGTAATGAAACGGAAATGCTTACCCTTCGTGGAATTTAACACAGGGTCACGTGAATATTTTGGGCGTTTTATTTCTTTGTTCTGTCGGGGATAGGGCCATACGCGTATATCCTAGGGATCCTTGACTTTTGCGGGGCGCAGTATGTTCCCCCTCTCTCTACGACAGTCTACTCGGCGTAGGGACAGCCACAGAACTTTTCTTTCCAGCGGACTGCTTATTCTGCCTTCACCTGACCGAAACCATGATGCGCTGATATACATTTTGGTATTCTACTATTGAAAATCGTTGGATACCGCCCCCACCTCATGCAAACAACGTCATCCACTTAGGGTTCTGGGTTTAGTTGAACTATCTGTTACCGCGGCTTTCTGAGCTGCTTTTACTCCGCGTGTCAGAGTTACGACTTTCTTAAGCACTGGGTCTGCTCCCTCGACTTTTGAGTTGGAAAAGGGCTCCTAGCGGTTTATCGCACTTCGACATACCCGTTCTAGGTGCCAACTAGGTTGAGCTTCAACAATTTTCCAACCCCTTACTCAAAAGCCTTAAGTGACGACGGCGGGGAGTGTTCTTTCAAACTCGAAGCTGTATACAACCCTGTCGCGCGCCGAATAAAACAAACCACCAATATTACTATGATAAATAGTGCTATATCACAGCTTTTTGTTGGTATCTTATTTCCTTTTTGACAGTTCGCGACATTGAACCACCATTAACTGGCAGTCGGCGTCCAATATCGGTATGGGCGATCTGTACAGCGAAGTAAATAGACATGCAGCCGGTTTGCTTTGTAAGGAGAGTTAGACATACGACGGTTTAGCCCCTAGAAATGAGTAAACAACTTTACCACTTGGCAGATCAAAGCATAGACACACGCATACATACCTCATGCACGCCTCTCGTTCGTGCGATAAAAAGACGTGCTGACACTTAAATCCGATCGATCGACTTGCCAATTCGCTAATACTAGCTATCAAGCAGCAGGATGGCCACCTCGTCAACTTTCGCAATGGGAATTTGACCCTCCGGGTCTATAGTAAATCAAGAGCAGGCAGAGGAATATTCCCAGCAAAATGACCGTTCAGATTCTGCGAATTTAAAGGTCCCCAAGTAGTGGCACCAACTGAGCCGGTCTGAACGTCCAGTTTAGTTTACTTGCTTCTAATTACAAATGGAAAACCAGAAACTTGGACACAGATGAAAACTGGCTTTTTGAACATCAATTCAGACTGACTGCAGGGGAATCTCTTATTTGTTGCACGAGTCCCAGGCAAAATTAACGATGGTATGTCACCTTAGTTAGTAGAAAAAACGACTATTTTCTTCTCTACCCGGTAAAAAGAGACTTCCTAAACGGCAGTTTTTTTATGAAGGCTTAGGTGCGCGAATTTAAACCCTCCAATCTGGTTGTTAGTGTCGGTAGCTAGCAAGTTCAAAGTTCAGCTGAGCACTCCGTAAGCACATGGCTTCTACTTTGGAGGCGATAATTTTGTAGGCATGGTTCTCTTAATTGTAGGGTTCTATGACGAGAAAACGGCGTCATACGGAGTTCTATCCTGCATCGTCATCTATGTGATTGGCAAATCATTTTACAGTATTCGCCGGTTATTAAGCCCACGGTTAACAGGCCCAGCCGCGTATTAAGCCCAAGTCAGCTTGGGACGGATTTTTACGTAGCAAAATCCGCCGGCTAATAAGCCCAGTCGCCGGCTACAAAGCCTACTTTGCTAACAGGATAGAGTGGGATTCTCATCTCTCTGCGTCCGCAACTGGTTATATAATTTTGGCCAGTCTTACGCAAAACAAGATGCCGGGTGTGATTTGTTTTCATTTCTCAAGTTAAATTTTGCGACACGCTGTTCGGACGGCAGCAGGCATGAGGGGTCAGGAGGACAAATCCCCAACACGAGAAAGCTGCATGCGCAAAAGGTTAACGCGCCCAAACCGCAGCGCTGAGGACACACACACAAAAAGGTAACAACGCGTTCAGGCCCACGCTAGACGATGCCGACAAGTGTGAACCTAAAGCATACCAAGGTCGTTTGGCTAACCTCCCTAGGTCTCGAAAAATTTAAAGAGCTCTTGCGAGTGAAGTTTCCTCCAAAATAACTGACACTAGACCGCTTTTTTTAAACGTGTTGCAAATCATTTTGTTTTGTTTTTGTTATGATATAAAATACAGACAAACAAAATTCTTTTCTTGTACATAACCAAGCTCTACGCATAGTACAGTACGACTGTAATGTATCATGCCTATCATGCGTTTGCTAATCAAGAACTAGGACTCTCCGGTTATTGCGCCCGCTGCTTATTAAGCCCAATTCGGTCTGGGCCCGAGGTGGGCTTAATAACCGGTGCCTACTGTATTGGCTTGTGCAGTACTAATATAATCGTCCGAGTAGCGCGTAAGAGGCTGGAATTGCCTGATGCCTGGGGCACTGATGAGTACGCGCCCAGACTGTGCCTACTGATGTGGCGCGGCGTTCATATTTTGCCTTATGTTACAGGTTTCTTGTATTTGACGCCAGGCTCCTGTACGAGACCAACAGTCCAGAAGTAAAGAGTTACACCTCTGGGGCTCAACTAGTCGTCTTCGGCCAGCTGTAGCCTCTTCGTCTGACTTTTAACCACATTGCTAGTCAAATGGAACACTGACCTATATCTACCGGATAAGATTGAAAGCTTCAGCCTTTATAAAGTGCTAGGGGTGACTCCCTAAGGAGCCGAACCCCTCAAACCGGCGGAATATCGAAGAAACACATGTGTTGGCATTTATTTGATACATGTACTGCCAGTATTGTCAATATTTGCAGAAGATATACAACTGACGGCTCGTTCAAAGCTTGTGAATACAACGCGGTTAACCCACAATGGTTACCTCAGCCAAGCCTTGCGCACTCGCGCGTGATAATGCCGCCTCCATGCGCCAGGTCAATCCGCTGTTGGAGCTGCCCGCGTTGTTAACTTGTCCACCTGACGCTTCGATATTGCTCACTACTGGAGCCTCGCGAGTCTTGGCACTAGCTTCGCAAGAACCCAAATCCAATCCATGTGCTTCATTTCACTGTCTGGCTGCAGGGGACGGAGGACCCACTGTAATTACAGTGGTAGTTTTAATCTTCGCTCTCCCGGTTATCTTGAATTTCCAGTCTCTGTGTGGTTACCGTACCCGTCACGTTCCGACATTCTGATAAGTTCAACTTCCTCGATGCTCGTACCGATTAGGACTCTTTTTCATTATTTCAGTTTTATTTATCGCTACTCATTTTTGTAACGTTTTTCCAGTTGATCTACGTTTGGTATACCGATATTTAACCGGATTTTCCTACATTGTGCTGATATTGTTTTGTAGTCATACATTTTTGTCGTTCTATCGTTCCGTTCACTATACCCGTTTCCATATATATTTATATCAATAAACCTTCTCATATCCTCTATCCCCTCTTGCCTATGAATCATCAATGTTAGAAACCGCTTGAATCGGTGGGAATAGACCTGACTCACCTTTTAGACGAGGCCGCGGCCTCTTCTTCTCCATTCCAGGACAGATCCCTGATTCAGAACTGTAACCCAGAACCTAACTTCACGACAAGATTTCAACCGGACAGAACCGTTAGTTCGAACCATAATGTATAGTCTCGTTATTTATCCCCCTCCCTCCTAACCAGACAGGACTGTGACCCAGAACCGAGCGTTGAATTACCCGTCACCTATCCACCCGGAAGCTATGACCCGAGGGACACAGACTCATAACACAACTCGTCTGTGGAGAATGCGAGCAGCAACTGCCTGCAGCGTGCTGTGTAAAGCTATTTTTCGCTGTGAAAGACTGTCTGAAACCAAAATAATCCTTTCTGATTTCTGATTTGGTAACCCTTCGTGTTTTGGACTTCACACTTTCGGCAAAACTAGATTTAAACTGTGGCCCGTGCACGACATCACACTCGCACAAAGTTCAGTTACCTGGTCATTCCGTACTTTCAACCCAATACATGCTTTATTATGCACATCTACGCACGCGCGACTTTTAAATGCATAAAACCGACTGCTTGAATCGACTTTGGTCCCCAATTTTTTATCTACACATGTAGTTTAGTCCCCCAAGCCCAGTCTTCATCATCTGGACCATTTTCTTATCACTGACAAAGACGCACTAGTGCCCAACGAATTCTGATTTTTAATATTTTTGGTTGCTTTTGCGTTCTTAAGCAATACCACAGATTATCCCAAGTAGACTTCAGACCCCATGGGTAGTTCTTTGCAAAAACGATTAACCAAGTCAGGCAGGTTGGTGTTCATCGCGTGATTGCTTAGCCAGATGACACAAGGTGAAGGTGAACATTCTCTTAAATCGAACACCCAAATAGCTGACAATACTTATTAAGTAAGAATTCTCTCTATTATCTTTGCGAGAATTGCGAAATATTTTTCAGAGTTTGCCTAAACTCTTTACTAATAGCATATTGTTTCTTAGGCAGATAACTCGCAGGGTCGTTACAACCTTGGTACTAATTGCCATGACAAAACGTTTCTCAAGACTGAACGTGAGTACTGGGCAAGTGGACAGCAGGCGAAGGTTGCTCGATAGCGGTTGCACCCCACTTTGACAGAGGAGAGCTCGCTCCCATGTCCTAAGCCTCCCGCTAATCCTAATATTGGTGGAATGGTGCTGACCGATCGGATACGGGACTCAGTCAGCCCGTTCTGTCTTGGGGTTCACTGTCGAGCCGCACCAGCAGCTGCATCATGACTAGTATTATAAGGGGATAGGCCTCGAGTTTTGCACCACCGGGCGTTGGACATGGCTGTCTGATGAATGTTAATAAGCCAGAAATGGTCATTACAGTCTCCCTTACCTTTGTGGGCAATAGCTCTCTACCTATAATAGTAGGCGCTGTACAGCTTCTGGAGAGATGCGAGGACGAGCCCTACAGCAGAGTGGGGCAATCTAGTCGCGTAATTGATCAATGAGCGTCAACTCACTAACGTGCATGTTTTCGAGCAAAACCGGCATCGACCCGGTGACGCAGTGCGTTAGAACGTTGGACTTCTAACCACAGGTCGCACGCTCGAGGCTCGGGCAATGCGCCCCCTGGAGTTTGATATAGCTGGATGAAATGGCCACTCCAGTCTCCCTTGTCTTCGTCGCTACTGTTCATCTGACTAAGTCTAATCTTAACCCCGACCCCCCTAAAATGTAGCGCAAGGCAGCCTTTAATATGATAAGGAACTAATCCCACATCCTACTGATTTGTCTGCAGTTGCAGTTGCCTGAAACTATAAATAAACATCTGACAGACGCTAGAAAAATCTATCTTGGGATTCACTGCCGAACCCTACCAGCAGCAGCATAGCGGTTAGTACTATAAGGATATGAGCCTCGGTTTTTGCATCACCTGGGGTTGGACATCACTGACTGATGACTGCCAACAAGCCAAAACTTGCCATCCTAGTTTCCCTTGTCTTTGTTGGTAATGCTCATCTAACTAAGCCTACTCTTAACTCTCACCCCGTAATATTTGGCGCAATGCGGCCTTTAATATGGTGTATAACTGTTGACGCTTCCGAATGGTTTTTCTCCACTTGAAATGAGCTGAAACTATAAATAAAACTCAGTAGGAGACCAAAAGCTCAGACAAATAAAATTATGGTTCCAGTGATCGAAACGCTTTCTCCTTCTCGATCTATACACATACTTTGGATGCGAAAATTTGCCTAAAACTCAGTTCGTTCCAGGCCCTCCGTCTCTTAGTCTTATCTCGAGGAACATTTGACGATATGCTATCAAGTCTATCTCCGATGTGGTCAAGTCTTAGAAACCCTCAACGAGGGCCCCTTCTGAGCTACCTCTCGAACTACGATAAAGTTCTGCATCAACTGGGGATCTCGCGAGAAGTTCGCGTGTGTGGACCGCTTCCAAGTTGCTGTTCTGGACATTCCATCAGACGAGCCCTGTGATCCCCTCTCCATTGCTGCCCGACCCTCTATCCCCGTTCCATTTACTACTTCTTCCACCATGGCTGCTGCCTTCAACTGCAACTTCGTCCAAATGCAACACTCTAGCTACAGGACATACAAACTGTTTCACTGTGCCCGCTATATATATCACCCGTAATGGACGCAGTGTTCAGTTTCCTGGCCGTTTAATTACCCATGTACTTTAGGCACGAACATATCCTCCGGCGTCGCTACACGTGGCCATTTATCTACTGGGGGTACTGTAGCAGTGCGCAATCAGTGCTCCCTCACTGACTCAGTTTGACGTCTTCTCTCAAGCCTGGCGTACCCACGCGTAAGACTCTTCCTTTCACTGTCGCAGTCGATCAGCTACTGGAGCTGCCCGCGTTGACATCCTGTCTAACTGACGCCCTCGTGCGGTTCATTACTGGAGCCTCGCGAGTCTTGGCAGTAGTTCCGCAGAAACTCGAATCCAATCCACGTGCGCCCTTTCAGTGATTGTCTGCAGGTGACAGAGGACTCACGGTGGACACTCATTCGAATCACCACTTGTCTGAGGGGCCTGCAAACAAAGCCTGCCTGTAGCGCACCTTGTGAAGTTCTTTCCCGCAGTGAAAGCTTTTTTTCAATCTTAACATTCTTCACGGAATTCTGATTTTGGAAACTTTCGGGTTATCGATTTCACACTTTCGATACATCCACCAGAAAGCACAGGGGGGGTTGCTATGGCACCCTCCGAGGAGTCTAATCCCTCGCAGCTGCGCCGTGTAACGACAGAATATTGACAAAACACATGTCTTGGCTTTTAGCTACTATCTGCACTGCCACTATGTTCACGTCTTTCGCAAAGTTACTGCCATAATGTCATTGAGGTTACTGAGGCCACCAATATCGTAGCAGCTTAAGTTATCAGCGAGACTCTAGCTACTATGGCTCTCAGGCCCACTTCCGTAGCCAAAGAGATTTGTGGGACTCCTGTTGGCAAGAGTAATGCTTTCTGTAGAGAACTATTGAAGAGTGGATTGGAATAAGTTCGGACACCGGCCTCGCTGCTCTTGACGTGCACTCGTCCGGCGCCATGTGTCTCCCACCCTAGTCTTCACTAGTTCTATACAAAGTACACTATTCCTCCTAATTGGCGTCCAACTTCTTCTCCTCTCATGCGGAACCGAGCCTTAAGTTCGCAGCGGCTAGGGACTCCCTAAAACTTTTAGTTGTTCTTGCAAATTTTACCAGAAAGTGTGCAAGTTGATTGCAGAAAGCACCCCGTCAACCTGTGGGAGCTCTTTGTTCTCTCATCACGCACCGGGAGCAAATACGAGCCCACTCGACTGAACACATTGACTAACGTTTCGCAAAACTTGTGGGTAGTGTGTGACGCCTACTTTGTCTGGTCTATGTTCTACCTACTGTCTTGAAATCACTCCACATGAGCAGTGACAAATTCATGTGCCGTCTCGCATTCTCTCCTGTCTACAATCAGCCGTCTATTTTTCATACACAACACTTTAGGCAACTTTTTTTAGTCCTAGCGCAAACCTACATTATGTCTTGGGCATCTACTTGAACTCATTTGTCCTGTAGAGAGAATACGCATGCGCTTTTCAGAAAATATGTGCATAAATGTGCAATCCGAAATCCGATAATTTGTAAAATTGCCACCCTTTGGTCACTCTAACGCAGCATCTTTCTCATTGGGTACGCACTCACAGAAGTTTACACGAAAATTCAAACTGTCAATAAGCAGATTCACTTGTTCGCACCACTGAACCACGCAATATTCTTCCGGGACTTCTGCCCAACTATACCAAACTAGTCACCATGTAGATAATGCATTACTCGGTAGGGATTCCTTCTATGTAGCCGCTGCCCGGCAGGACCTGGGAGCAGGAATCGGCCGGAATTTATGTGGCTTTATCGAAGGGCTTAAGTTAATAGAGAAAACCCTAGAATTTACGTTCTTCAGGTGCAGTTCCTTAGGAGGACAGAACACTGAATGCCAGAGTGGCAGAAACTGCTCACTCTCTGCAGAGAAATTGTATAATAGGCGGGAGGAATTTGATTGTCGTACGAGCGAGCACCCGCCTGCCCGTGGGCCGCGTCTGAAGTGAAGTCAGCGCGAAAATCACCGCTATCGGTCAGAGCAGTCTTTAAGGCAGTCAACCTTGAAAGACGATTAGCCAGACCGGTAAGCAGACAAGCCTGTAATTAGCTGTCTCAGGGACTGACATTAGCAGCAGTGGATGTTCGCGCCTGAGCGTCTGCATGGAATTAGGTATTTTAGCTGTGTGCTTAATTCCGGGGAAATCTGCTTTAACAATGCGGTTACGGTGAAGATTTGAGTTAGGAAACGCAAATATTTACCCTTCGGGAAATTTACTACAAGGTCACTTGTATGAAGTGGGTAGAGGGGAGGGGGCGTTCTTACTCCTTCTTCTTATCGAAACGAGAGGAAAGGGTAGATAAAAAATTTCGGACGTTAAATGTCTCAGAAGATACTTCATTTTTTCGGCTTCTTCAAGCCCCTCCAGCGTCACCAGACCTCACTTGCCAGCTGACTGTTTGTTCGTTGATGCGCCGATTTGCATTTTGGTCTGCCACGCTACGTGCCATGAGTGAAGTGGCCTTGTTGCAGCCACTTGCAGCCCAAGACCAATCGCTGACGCATGGCGCCTTTAGCCTGCCTGCGCGCCCACTGCTAGGCTAGGCGCTAACTGTCCTTGACCGACGCGCACATACTCCTCAGCGTGAATGCGCGCTCAGGCTAGCCAGCGTTAGCCAACCTCAAGGTTGTGCGCACGCGCTAGGCTAGACATCAGCAGCCCCATTGGCCCCCGGGACAAAGCATTCGTCGGCGGTTCCTGATGCTCTAGTCACTCCGGAATTGACGCCCTAGCAGCCGGAGTGCGGGCATCCGCGAGTCAACACTCTTTGCATCTATTCTCCGTCCTGTGTACACAGTAAACTCTTCCTTCTACTCTCGCCTTCCCAAGACTTCTTCTATCTCCTAAGGAACCAGGGCCTGAATGATTGTAGGTGTTAAGGTGAACCGTCTTAACCTTAATTCCTATATGAGCGTGTGCTCGCCAGTGTTCCTTTTTTCTGTGGCCACAGTGCTCTCATCAGATCTGAGTGGTCTATGTTTGCGAGAAGTTGCTTGGCTTTTCTAGATATTTTTTCGTTAGGTGTCAAGAATCCAGAAAAGCTAAGTCAACAACTTTTTGAGATGGGCGGTTTATGTAGCCCAGAAAAGGGACCGAAAGCTCAGACAAAAACATGTAATGTCCAAGTGATCACGCGTTCACCTTCTTCGCAAACTTTATGCTCAGTTTACAAGAATGGAATATCATCGAAATTTCACAAACCTTAGTTTGTGGGCCAACTTCGAGCCAACATTCGTTGCAAAGACTATAGCACGACGCATTACACCTGGGTCTGGGTGGGTGGTTCGGTTATTCCATTACAAATAAAAAAACACTGAAACTTTTCACTAATACCCTGCATTGTCACCTGACCCCGAGAAGGCGTCCAAATTCTTTCCCTCCGTGTTCTGCACGTCTAGACACTCCTTGACATTCCCCATCGTTCCTTACTATCAACTGTTTTTTTTCGCTGTTGCTGTTCTAACTTGAGGTATTTTATTGTACAGAGCTGAAGACTGAGAAACAGACATGTGCGTTTGTTGATCCAAATTCCTTCAGTGTTTATGTTGTCAGTACTGCACATCCCTACAATCTATTGGCGGGTCGTACGGATTCAGAATAAATAAAGCCCTTGTCTACAACAATGAGTATGCTAATTCCCTCTGTAAATCCACTGTTCAAGCAGGCCCTAAAGTGACAACATGCGCAAAAGGCTACAGGAGCACAGGCAGTAAGATAGAAGACAGATATGCCACATCACTACAGCTTTGACTTCGCTGGCAGACAGATAACTGTTGGAGGTACTGCGACATGGCTCATGAGTTGCGAATATGCAAGTTCCGTGATACCTGAAGTATTCGTTGGACTGGCGTCCGAGACGCTATCTGGCAACCTGAAACGAAAGCGGACGCATTACTGTCTCTGTACACAGAATTAAGAATGTTTTGTTTGGCACAATCTGGTGTTTGGCGTCATAAGACTGGCACACGTAGATGGGCTGATATGGCCCTGTGGGAGCCTGCACTCCGTACTGCCGCTAATTATTTATTTACTCGCACGTGTCGAGCTCCCGCGCACTTTCCTAGTTAATCGCTGCGAGAGGCCCGCGATGTCCTGCCTTTCCCATGCTCTCGGTTGACTCACTTCTTGAAAGGCACGTTACTTCGCATAAATCGATGCGCGCCCTACCAACTAATTAGCTAAGGACACTCTCCGCATCCAAGGCTTCGTAGCAGTGGATACTTTTTCACCAAATCGACTGGCTTTTTTACGCGGCGCTTGCAGCAGCTATTGTAGGGCTACTTTAACACAGTAAAGCTGTTCTAGTACGTTTCGCCTTCATTGGCTCGTGATTTTGGGATATTTCTGTTGTCGTTACAGCAGCTAGCTTTCAATAGCCTCGATAGAAGCGAACATGCGAGTTCCAGAAATCAATTCAGGAGAATATGCGATCACTTGAGCAAAAAAATGACCCGACGTTTCGGATTCTCCTTTAAACTCATAATCAGAGACAATCGCAGATGAGGGTCTGTGATGTAGCTGTGCTAAATACTGCACCTAATCCCAGTGTCCTATGATAAATAGGTTCGGACAGTCAAGTGAGGTACGGGAGAAGGAGAACGCATTTATAACCCCGGGGACTCCATCCCTATCGAATTTCTTACTATATTTAATATAACATGCCTGTGAAGGCGTCTAAGCAGTGTTTGCAATCCGATTACTACAACGAACAAGTCAAATAGTAATTGTATAGAGAACACAAAAGTCGCCAGAATGAGGGATTGATCTTACACAGAACCGTGGGTTGTTGTCACAGGCAGCAGTGGCCACTGGTGTTGATTGCGTCCAGTCATGCCTGAGATAAATAGAGCTAGCTGTTACAGCTGCTTTTGTGTGATTGTGGAGAACGTTCAGATGTTGTCCAACTGATGTATTGCATTACACGAGGGGTGTCGCGTATAGTGATCCATGCTGCGTCGCCCAGAGGGTGGCGTGTTATAGTGGCCTTTTAAGCGGCCGCGACTATCTGGATGCGCTAAGTTGTAAGACGTTGGCGCAGCGGGCATTGCCCAGGGAAGCCGGACAGCAATGCTGGCTGTCCGCCACACCTTCATCTATCACAGCGGCTTACACGTTGTGCGTTGGAAGGTTTTTGACTGGTGTTACAACTCGGAACTGGTTGTCAGCCCTGTCTGTACACCACACAAGCAGCCCGTGGTAGATGCGCTGTACCAGCACGGAGGCCAGATTAGCGCACGGCATACGTTATTCAGGCTGCGCACCCATAAGAAATACCAAAGAAGGAGATGTGGTGGCTGGCCTATGAACTGGCCATGCCAACCACTTGTGCCTAGTAGATGGGAGAGTGCAACCGTGCCTGGGAGATGGAGGAGAGAGTTAGGCCGATTTGGCACTTCAGAGCATTTTCTCCCCATAAAGTAGCTGACTCCCTTTTGAACTGTCACAGGGCGATAAAGACCGTTGGCGGAAAGATTGCCAACGGATAAAGTAACGTCGTCCTCTTAGGACGTAGGGTCAGGATTAAGTGGCTACTTCCTGATATGGCTTCCAGGGCACACTCATTCAGGCGGGCTCTAAAGCGTCCCTTATTGACTCTTAAAAACCTGGGTCATCGTGCGCTAACCAGACGCGTTGTGGCACGCGCGAACGGGCTATTTAGGTTTGATAGTCACTGCGTCTGATCCCACTTCTGATCTCTACTGCCTTAACATTGGTGAGCAAAATGATAGTGTGGTAGATTTTGCGCAATTCTACTACCCTTGTGCGCAAATTCATAGCAAAGTCGCCGCCCCTGCACCAACCGTTTCATGGGACACAGTGGACATTTTCGTTCGCGACAAACATGGAATATTCCGAACCAACTGTTGCTCAGTGTAATGTAACACGGGTAGGCTAAAGGACACTTCCTGGCTATTACACTAGCTCAAGTGTGTATGTGTTTGTCGTAGCCCTTGTTGGATCAAGAGTCCCCGCCGGAGTCGAAACTGGTTGTAGTTGGACGATGGAAAAAAGCCGAGACGTCAACCGGCTTGAGCCAGAGGTTCACGGGGGTGAGTTGGGTGCCTGGTCGGGAACTGAGGACGAAAAGCTGCTGACAGTCATGCGGAGAGACGCCACAATAGAGACAGCTGTCAGATATGGACGGGTCGAGCCGGTGTTGGTACTGATGGAGGAGTACTGAGTAGCTACTTGCTCAAGTCGGCATTCACTGGCGACCAGGTATCAGACGCAAATACAGAGAGCATTTTGAAGGAGGGGCCTATTCTGGGATACAGATTACTTCCAGTACAGTTGAGGTAAGTGATCGCTGAAACCCAAGGAAACCACACAAAAATTGAGTTCTAGTGGCAGCCACTTTCTTGACTGATTATGGGTCCACTTTCTAGCTCACAGCAAGCTTTTACTACCTTCGAAAAGACACAAGGTTTGACGACACAGTTTCGCATCGCGCTCCCCGCTGAGCGGTAATAGGACGGACAAGGTCTCATAATAGGACCAGAATACGGGAGAAAAATACGAAAAACTAATCGATCAGAGCGCAAATCAACACAGAGTGGGGAGAGGGGAAACGCATCCTACCCAGAACCGCTCCACAAGTCTGTCTTCTTACCATATTCACAAGGTAAGACGCCACAGCGATCTGGGACGCTTCGATACTTGTCAGTCGAGTAAACATATGTCCAAACTAGAAGTACGTGACAGCTGAGGTGATTAAAGCGCCTACTAGGGCAAAATGTTGAAAGTAAACCCGTACCATGTAGATGGGCCTGCCTACCGGCCTAGCTGTGCCCATCGTATCACGTCTGCGACTGGCTAACGTCACAACGGCTTCTAATTAAGTACACTTTCAAACTATTTCCCCAAAATGGCTATCCACCGGACATCGTTCGTCGACGGATAGGGCAATAAGAGTTTAAAGGAAAGGGTATCTTCAGAGCTGAGTCCAATAGAGCGACAAATCCGACGAACCGGTGAACGCTCTCATATGTAAAAATGTATCTAAGCTCGTCGAAAGACAGCTACGAAAGCACCAGATACAGATTACGCACAAGCCGGTAACTACTTTGCGCACCCAGTTTTTTACACCCTAAGGACAGAGTTGGCCATTTCAACAGGAAGGTAGTCGCCTATAAAATTCCTTGTATCAGTTGTGATGCAGTCTATTGTGGTCAAACCGGAAGGACTCTATCCACCCGCATACAGGAACATCAATTAGCGGTGAGGAGAAGGGACCATCTATTGGAGGTTGCCATACGCACATTGGATGCGCATTTGTATGGGGGCAAACCCACATCGTCGGCGCCTGCCCAACTAGGAAGGGTCACGAATTCCTGGAGGTAATGCACTCAGACGAGACGTGCATCAACAGGCATACCGATTTGGATGTCAACTACAAACCTCTCAAGATCAGATGGAAGCAAAAACAGCCATCAACGACCGCGTGAGTAAATGCGAGCGACAGTTATTTTCCCCTCCCCCTGACCCCATAAGTACACGCCGATGACGGCTATTTTCCCAACTGAGAGCATAATTAAATGCGGGTGACGATTATCTACCTACATCCTCATCTGCGCATGACCCTGATCATGTTATCATCACCTATGATTAAGGATTCCCGAGGGAATCCGAAACATCAGGCAAATAAAACTTGTTCCCGTGATCGCATCTTCCTCTTCCGACCGTAGAATCTTGCGTTAGTCATCGTTTTGAGTTAACTGGGGAACCAAACTCGAAAATTCACAAAACAAGCATTATTCTTTTCAAAATATCTGACCGTTAATCAAATAAGTGAACTCCTATGTCTAGCAAATAACCACTCATGGGTCAGCAGCGGCAGTGTTACAAGGCTTAGTTTAGCACACACACACACACCCTGTAAACTCCAACAAGGGAACTGTGTTTAGCTGACTGCAAAAATCTATTAAATAGGTTTGATTGCCCCACGGTTAGGCTCCTCCGATCCAAACAACTATATAACATTGAATGAACTATACCGGAGGGCTGCGGGGGACCCCAGTGTACAGTCTGGGGAGATCAATGCGTTCCACAACTTGGTTTAAGTAGATTGAGAGCATTATAAGTTGCCTAGCAAATCGTGAGTAGAACCTTGACGCTGAATGCTATAATGCGCAAATACTCCTCCACTCCCGTACCGAACCTCTTACAGTGCTCTGTCATCAAAACAACCCGGATGCTTGCCATCTGTTTGAATTCGAATCCTAGACACTTACTGGTGAACTCTTACTTTGCCTTGCATCTAACTGTTATCAAACAAATTATTATGCACGATCGCGGTAGCAATAATAACAAGTCATCGGATATATAACGCGAACGCCAAGTTCGCTAAAACTTTTCGAGGGTAGGACCAGAAACACCGTCTTCAGGTTGCTGTTGGGGCTTCGAAGGCAGTTGCACAGTAAAAAAAGACGTGCTGAACTTCGTAAAAAAGCCTACAGCCGTGGGGTGCTTGCCGCCGTTAGGCAGACATGCTAAACCCTCGTAGTGGTAGAACCTGAAATGGTAAACACATTTTGCCACAGTATTGTATGCATCGCACTGAGTATGTGTTTCGACCCGTACCTGGTACTTGTAATTAGTGCGAACTCTGGCCTAGCCCAGCTGTTGCCCCAAATGCCAATACGAGAGAGTAAGAGACGTTAATCGCCCAGGAGGAGAGAAGTGCATTAACACAAGCAAGGGAAGCAAGCCACTCTTACAAAAAGGCTGCAGTGTATTTATTCAGTCCGCTCCACGAACAGGCGTCAGCGAGAGGGGATCAATCAGCTATGACGAAAAATCGATAGACACGATGCGCGCTCTGACGACAGCGGCGTGGAGTTACACTCAGGAGCCTTCCTGAATGACGAGTCATCGTGGGAATTGAGGCATTCCCAACAGTATATCGCCATAGGAAAAACCTCAGACAAGTTCTGTGACAGAAAAGATTTATATAATTCCCTTAGTGCAGAGTTAATAGACGGAGAAGAAGAAAAATAAGAAGCAGGTTTCATGAATGGATAAAAATACTATCTAAAAAGAGTGCAGTTATCACAGGATCATTGATATAAAAAAGGCAGGGGTGCTAGTGCAGACAATAAGTTGTTCGCCAAAGGCCAAATGATGCACTTGGAGACTGAAGATAAGCGAAACAAGCGAAACTGTAAATAGGAAGGGTGGCTGGCAACCTTCGTGGGGCTAAGGACGTGGGTAGAAAAAAAGTGAAAGTGCACTTGTGCTTTTTGAAAACTCCAACTGGCTCGACGAGAAAACGCAAACTCCCGCCTCTTCTCCTTCGGGTCTTAGAAGGCATAGTACATGTCAGAGGTGTAGCCAACGGCCTTCAGGCTGGGTATGCAGGCAGACTGCAACATCGGCGGAGGACCACACATGAGCGCAAACGAATCGGGCCCTGAGGGGAAAATGTGCTCCTCAAGCATGCCCGAATCCACATAGCCGACACCATAGGGCCAGCCTGAAGATAGGAAGAACAACAATGGTTTAAAATTGTCTTTGAACTTTGGGGCTCTTCTGAAATTAGGTAGGCAGCAACGGCCAATAATTAGCAAGGACACTTGTTCAGAAAACTTAACTATGTTACAATAAAAGATTACCGTCGACTTCTTAAACAATTCCCATAGCTCCTTTGTTTCATATTTTTCAGGCTAAAATATTACAGACATTAGGAGTTGCATTTAGAGGCACGTACTTTATTGACAAGAATGATATATTTGGATGCTTCAGGATAAACATTAAAGACCGCCAATGATAACTTGCTACTGGGAGAAGAGACTGGGCCAAAGGCCAATGGGACAATATAGCGGTTTCTTCAATTTCAGAAAAATACTGAGCCAACTCATTTACAACCGTTGGTGGGAACTTTTTTATGGAACTGTCAAAAAATCTAAAAATTAATGCTAATCTTTATCCAGGAACGAAAACACAAGGACGCTTATTAGCAAACAAGCAGTTTCATCAACCGTAATGTGTATTTCCATACTGTATGGTGTCCGGCTGCCTTTGAAGGCAGGTTATATATTCCCAAAGTAGTCCTTGATCGTACCAAAGCATTCAGATCAGGAGAAAAAAATTTACGGTAGTATACCGGTATAATAAAAGGGCACAAAAAGAAGACTTACGAGACGGCGGGCTTTCTACAGTGTACCAAACTCTGAACTGATCAGGGTTATCATCACGAAGCTTGTCCAGTTCATCCTTCAATAAAATGTCATCCTGCGTCTAGACGTTATATAAAATAAATAGGCTTAGTTTCATAGAAGGCCGTACTTTCAACGAACAACCGCTAAAATAAGGCGTAAATGTGTCATTCACGCGCTGTAAAGACAGGCGCTCATGAAACCGCCACAAGCTACTTTTGTATGGATAGGCACGAAAGTTTTTGCATGGGATTCGAGGGAGGTTTGACCATTCGTAGCACTTGTTGTGTCGATCTCCAAAGAGATACTACAAAGGGTCGAACGTGCTGCACCACGACAAATACATCTTTATCATGCCCGGGTGCAATAATGTCAAAGAGAACCCAAGAAACACTTCTGACGATGCCGTGGTATCTTTCGATATCACGTCTGTTTTCTACTTCTATTCCGAAGAATCTGGCAGTCGCGACCATTGAATGACTCCTATAAAACAAATACGATGAAACAGTGAATCACCTCAGACAAGCCCATATCTTCCAACTCAGGAAGTTCTGCCTCCAAACGCACTTTGCATTCGATGGAACAATCTGTGAGCAGGTGGAAGGGTTGTCAATTTCGGCACTCAGTCAAGGCAGTCTTACAACGGCTAGAGCCGCTGGTCTTCGAACACAACAGATCAAACTGTTGGACCGGTTTTATGTACCTTTATCTTCATCGAATGCAAACATTTAACACTTGCTTTCCGCAAACGACATTTAAGATGGAAGAGGAAGAAAACAACCAGGTCGTCTTCATCTACTTCCTCGACTTTCGTCAAGATTGGGTTCGTCTAAAGACCAAAGTATTCAGGAGGACGACAAATATGACGCGAGTACTGAACTTCAAAAGCAAACCACACAATCAGTCACAAACTCAGTTGCGTAAGTTGGTTATATCGGTGTGCTCAGACGCACTGCAGTGAACCCGAAGACAAGGTTTCCTAACTGTAATATCCTCAACGGGTGTTCAAAGCAAATATCTATCCGCGCAATTTCGTCAATCGGTGCGTGTGCAAACGGGGCGAAGGACAAAATAATGCCGACTCCAAATTTTGGCGAGCGTTTCCTCACTTCAAGAAAGTCTCAGAGGCCGTCATTCCAATTGTCGTCCCACTTAGATTTGTAGTCGCACATAGGCCAGAGACAACTATTGGGCATCGGGTAGTAAACCCGAAAGACCAACTGTTACGACGAGAAACGTCTGGAATTGTCTATTGGATCTGGTACAGGTGCGGCCAAAGCCACTAAGTCGGCGAAATTGAAAGACTTCTCGGAGACGAATTGCCAAAAAAGCGGCAGCAGTAAGGAGAAATGACGTCAATTCTCAAGTCACGGCTCATTCGACGCGTACCGCCCACACTTTCAAATAGGATGAGACCGAAACCTTGGCGAGAATTGACAATCACTTGGGCCGCAAGCCGCTTGAATCATGGTTCAGTAAAACAGCAATTCACGTCACGAACTGAGCCATTCAGTGAAGAGAACTCACTACCAACTTTACAGACTAGTTGGTAGAGTTGGCGAGTATCATCCACTTTTGAGACCTGCTCCATGAAGGTCGCTATTTGCAGTCGTCAAACTGTGATAACAGGGATACTAGCTGCCCGCTTGTCGAAGTGAACAGTTCCAAGTGTCTCGAAGTGAAATTTCTGTCAAACCTACAAAGCATGGATGATATCGTCTCTTAAATTGGTGCCGCTCTCGGGGATTTTTTCAATCCTAAGAAAATGCACACGAACTTGGCACAATGTCTCCACCGCCACAAAGATCCGCGCACACCGGGTCTTCGTCCGATTAGACAGGATTTTGACTGTTGGGTTATGTGAATGAGCAAACGATGGAACTACTTGACCCCTGCGCTCTGTAACCTATACTTACAAAAATGTTCACAGACTTCGTTCTTAGTTAGACAGTTCACACATATTGTGGCATCACAACGATAACTAAAACCATCCAAGAAAACCGATTGAGATGGTTTGGATATGTGCTTTTTCGTCCGCCCCGGAGGTGCACTGTTTTTTTCACTGAGCTGTCGTCTATGTCCACCTGAAGGCGTTGAAGAAGAGGTCGATCCAATCAGTCAAGTCACGCAGGCGGTTCTCAGACATTCGATATTCGGACTTCAGCTCTGGATAAAGGGGTGGGCCAGACTCCAGGTCCGCCATGACGGAAAATATACAAGCCATGAAATCATCTAGACCATCCAGATCAAGCATGGTCACAGCTTTACGAGGTGAACATGCATACATAAGCACTATTCGGTCCACGCCCATTAACAAAGGACCTGCGTATGACCATCTGAAAGCGAGGAACCACGAATGGAGCGCGACATTGGCGAGGTTAGATTTAGAAAACAACGGAATTAATAAAAACAGAAAAAGAGAAGACGTTAAAGTTGCAAGTTGACGGAATCTCGGTTAAACATGCTGTCTTAACACGAGGAGGGTTGGTTTTTTGACGTATTAATATTATACTGCGGACAACGGTGGCAGGATAGAAGACCGTGGCAATTTGCCGAGTCAAAATCAAGCATCTTGGCTGTAAACAATGGCGGTGTGTTATCGCAGGGTGGACGATTCGTAACAAGTCAGGATACAAGGAATAAATGTTCACAGGTGTTTGAAGGCGTAACAGACAGATGAAGTCAAAATGCTGTGAATTACGATCAAGATGGCGACAGTAACAAATTAATAGACCAATTTTAACTAAACCGGTGATATAAAGACGCCTATGGTTGTAATCATCAGAAAAGCCATCGATTTAAAGGGGATAATATAAAGAAAACATACCTTGTTGGCATATAGAAGAGCGATCTTCGTATTATCAGTGTCTGACTTAATGATGGCTTGGATAAGTTGATACATTGGAGTCAGGCCCGTGCCACCACAAATCATACTGATGCGTTTAGCATGGATCTTTCGAGGGTTTGAGCCCTTGATCTCAAAACAGCCTGAAACAAACAAAATTAAAATGTGTTAATGATCCACGCTAAGGACTTCTCCGACCAAAGCATAAAATTTCATCCGTTAGTGAAAAACTGGCTCCACATTTAACGACGGAGATAATGGTACTGCATGCATCAACTACACTCACGGTGAGGCAACTATCAGAGATGAACTCATGATTACTTAAGCACTACATGAACACATCAGCAACTAGTAGGCAGATTAAAAATAGAGAGATAAATAAAATCTTCATCTGCATCTTGAACGCTATTTCAACATAGCCTTGTACGGTAAGCGCCATCAAAATAAAAAAGGACTTTAACTACCCCTTGCTTGCATCAGAGGCAATGTTTGGTAAAACCTGTACTGGTATACAGCGGTAAATTGGCTCATTGATGTTTAGAGAATGCGGCAAAAACGGCAGCAATGTTAACTCTTCGTTATCCGATATAAAAGATCAGGGAGCAGAGGCTCGAAATTCTGTTGTGGCTAGGAGATTTTGTAGGCGCACCTTAATGAGTCCATTGGAAATGACAGACAAAGGTAAGAATGGTCAAAATAGTCATTCATCTGAATGGAGAAGCCGAGGCTCTGCCACTTTTCCGTTAGGCACGGCGTCTAACAGAATTCCATGGCGCCACATCATAGAGAAATAGAAAGAAAGTCATGAGAGAGGAGTATGTGTAGGAGATATACAAAGAAGCCAAAGAAGGATGTAAAGAAGAGCGGGAGGGAGGGAAGCAAATGTGGACGCCGTGCCAACAGAGTCGCCTCCTGGGCTGTTTTCAGAAAGAGATACCTTATGAACTGAGTGCGAACGCTGACATATTTAGATCCGCCTCGGGAAATTTCTTCCCAAAGGGACATTTTAAGATGATATCCTGAGTTACTGCAGAACTTATGCTTGCATTGATTAAGTTTACCTCTCAGCGCCTACCACTTTTTGCAGTAATATTTGAAAGACGCGACAAGTAAAATTGAAGCACTAAAAGTTTCGTCTATTAAAGCGAGACCATACAAATTTACGTTGCAGAATCATCGACTCGAGGGGGCAAAAATTAGCATTTATCTTACCATCGCCGTTGTAGACGAGGTTGCCACATGGGCCGCTAACTTCGACCAAACTGTCATTAGTGAGGGACTCAAGGAATTGCGTCATTTTGCCACCTGCTGGGAATTTGGGATGGACGTTCTTGCGATATGTCTGCATGGGAAATGGAGACGAAAAGTGAAAATGTTAAGTTTTTGTTGCCATGTCAAAGGTACACAAAAAATAAAAAAAGTACGTCCTCATAAAATGCTAAGCCAGAACCACGAATCTGCAGCCATCGTAGCGTATGGAGCTCCTTTCGAAACTTTTGTGAAACTATGTACTAACGAGAGCAGACTTTCGGGAGTTATGGCACTTACCTTGGACTTAAAAAGCATACTCTGGATTAAGTCACCGAGACCCTCCTTATGGCCAGCTAGATTAATTTTAGACCCGGCCTCAGGGAGCAGAGTTCCACAAGCTAAAAGCGAAACTCTGGACAGGACATTTGAGAAACCAACTTCAGCTGTAAACTTATTCCAAACTACTGATTTGTTTGAGTGACGAGACATGCTAGGGCGTTTCATCTACCATGGGCTTTACTCGCACACAACTTTCCTTGTATTAGGTGTAAACCGCATCCAAGGACTTCGGTGGATTGATTTGAGTAAAATTATTGATTCGATGGACAGGAAAAAAATGAAATGAAATTGATAACTAAAGTAAAAGGCGCCATGGCAAAAGTTAAAACTTACTTCATTAGGACATGGTTCCAGATGTACTATACGACCACATAGGCTACCGAAATTGCAATCGGTCAGACAGCCTGGAAGTGATAGGATGCAAACTAGATCCTCCGCTCTACTCGATCAACGGTTGGAGCCCCAAGTTGTAAGAATCGGAAGATAAATCCTACTAAGTTGTAGACAGCAATGCTGTGCCGCAACAACGCAGCAATTTGAAATGCTTGCACAGTTCACTGATAAGCCTAGTCATCCGCCGAAAAGGATTAACAATATTACGGTCAGGCAACTTGTTTGATAGACACGAGATCCTGTTGTCCTATTGAAAGGATGTTAATGAATGATTTTTTACTATATAGTTCTTATCGAAGCACTGTAGTGACACTGAAGAAGCTAACACCGGAAAACGTTTCACAAGACTACTGGAGGCAGCGAATGGATAAGAACCCGTTCCAGGATCCCGAAAAGTAGCTCATAGACCTATAAAACGTACAACAAACAAGCTAAAATAATCACGCTTGATGATTGTTACTGGGGAGAGTGGGGACTATCAGGTCTCTAGTTAAAGGCCCGATAAAAATTCTGGAGGTTAATGGCAAAAAGGACTGATTAAAACATAAAAAAATCAAATTAAATACTATACCTACCTAGAGATATATTTACCACGCAAGCCCTGATTTATTATTAAATAGTCAAAGGGGCATGGGGCGAAGGTGTGCCAAAAATGGCTTCCATCAAGAACGAAACAGGAATGCTTACCTTTATCAAAAATTTGACATAGCCCCGATCTGAATGTAAGCTAATGGGTGTGTAAGGCCGAGCGATATTCTCCCCATCAATACGCGTGTGGAGCCGAACATAGCACCCTAAATTAGGCATTAACCAAAACTTCAAGACAGATACCGTTAGGAAGACCAAGAATATGATCACTTGACGGCAAGCCAAAAGTATAAAGGTTGGTGTCATGTGTGATTTTCTAAAACATGCAAAAATTGGATGACGTTACCTCTTTATCCACCAATCTCAGTGCAACTTTGATTGACGTTCCTTGTAGTGTAACTTTTTCTTTTTTCTTGAATACAAATTTCGCAATTACTCCACCCACGACAACGGCAATAACAACGCCACCCTTAAAACAGAATCAATTTTTAAAAAACGCAAATAACATACGACTATGACTCCAGCCAAAACCCAGCGTCCGCCCTCCATTTCGACTTCTGCTTTTGACGATCCGCTTGTCGACCTAAGCAAACAAACAAGGGTATCTGACAATTCAATTATATAGGGAAGGTTCAATTTCAATATATTTAAGACAAAAGGCCCAAAGCCCGGAGGGGTCTCTTCAAAGATAGTTCAAGACAGAAAACTAAACTCAAACAGGACGGCGATCCTCGAAAGTAAGTGGGAACCGCTGACTGGTTGAGAAGATGTTGTCATCCACGGCCATTCGAAAAAAAGGCATTGAGGCGTCTTTCGAAACTGGGCACCGACATTGCTTAGACAATATCCTCACTCAGCGAGTTCCAGTCTTTGATGACCCAATGGGAGAACCGGTAGTTCTGAGGCAGACGGTCTGAGCGTTGCTGGACTATGCGAAAGGAGTGGCCTCGGGTGCGAGCGTCGTAATTTATAATGATGACCCAATCCAACTCTGGTTAGTGTTTGAGCAAAACCAAACGGAACAGAAAAATTAGATCCCCTCGACTTCGACGATAATCCAGAAAAAACAATTCTAAACTGCGAAGATCTGCTTCATATGGAAGTCCACGGGTTTGTGGGACCATCCTAAAATCCAGTCGTTGCAGCGATTCAAGTGCGAGCATTTCTTCTGCGTAGCAAGGAAAGTAGGCCGGCTCTGCGAACTCGATGACTGGCTGAACATAGATGGAGAACAGTTTTTTTAAATATGGGGGAGACCAGAAAGAGAAGGTCCTTCTCAATATCCATAAACACCGAAGCCCAGCCGCACGAATTTCGGCTGTGTGACACTTTGTTTTCAAATTGTCTTGTATCATGACTCCGAGGTCATGGAATTCCCTGACTTGTCGGATTGGGACACCATTGAGCGAGTATGGTGAGATGACCTCAGTAGATCCAATTGTCATAAACGCCGATTTCGCAGCATTGATCGGCAATTGGTTACTTGAAGCCTAAGAGGCTAACTGGATAAGGTCCTGTTGCAGGGCGATTATGTCGTTGGCACCTGTGACATCGCGCCATATTTTCAGGTCATCGGCGTACAATACGAACGGGGAGGAAATGCATTGTTTCAGATCCTGAACGTAGATGGAGAACAAGGTGGGGCCAATAATGGATCCTTGAGGAACCCCAGATGATGCGACCTCGGCAGGAGACAATACACCTCCGACACTAACATTACAAGTCCTATCACTTAAATATGACCGGATTCAGTTAAGAATGTTGCTTACTTGTTGACGATCAGTTTGTGAGAAACCCGGTCAAACGCTGTACTGAGTCAATAAATACCACGTGCGTTGGACAACCCCTATCTTTCGATTTGGCCCAAGACTCATGGGCAAATAACAGGTTTGTTGCACAATATTTTCCACCCGTAAAACAATGTTGCTCTTGAGTCCAACCGCTGGTTTGGTCAAGAAAATTGTCGATCGCTTGTTTTATGAGGGTTTCGAGAACCTTTCCTAAAACCGAGGGAAGTGATTGTTCACCGGATTTTTAAAACGGCTTCCTGACACCAATCTTCCAATCTTGAGGAAGAGTGCTCGAACTGATGAACGTTTGAAAAATATCCATTACAATTGGAGCAATGATATCTGCCAGATGCTTCAGTATAAGTGGATGCAGGTTGTCAGGTCCAGGTGAGGTCAAGGATTTAGGTGCAGTTAAAATACGGATAGCCTTTTCTACCGAGAACTCAATGCTCGTTAAAAACGCCGGGCTCTGAGATGGGAGGAACACTGGTGGTATTGTTTGTCGCTGGTAAGCATATACAGCCCGGTATTGTGATGTCAAGGCCTGCGCTTTCTCCCCATCCGATAGCAAGGGTTGACCATCCGCTGCAATTGTCTCTGGGATTCCAGGTTGAGCTCTGCGACGACGGTTAATATAGGTGTGGAATCGCTTTGGCTGAGAGTCGGAGACTTCCAGTATGGTATGTTCGTAATCTCTTTTACCTTGCCTTAAAACGTCATAGGCACTTTCCGTTTTATCTAAATAGCACGTCCTTCTCTGGAAATTACTGTTTCACCTCTATTATCCTGTCGCTCCGGAAAAAGGCGATTATCGGATGTGTATATAATCCTCCTAACTCTTCATCTGAAGAAGATGCAAATCTGTGTGAGATATTCAAATTTATTTCAGAATCCACTTTTGAAGTTAAAATTAATAGTGGAGATTGTAATTTTCCTGAAATCGACTGGCTTTCAAACTATTGTCCACCTAGATTTCAGCCTTTCCTAGATACCATTTATTTTTCTAACTGCTCTCAACTGGTTAGTTCTCCAACAAGACAGAATCATATCCAAGATCTGATTTTCACATTTCTTTGGGTCAGAAGACTCGAAATGGGCCTCTGTTTCCTCTTTCGTGTTAACTGTACCCCTTACCCTTCACGAATCGACGCTTTAATTCCTGCAGATAGACCTTATGCCACTCGTAATTCCTCCAGGATTATTGCACCCCCCTTAAGCTCCACTTCAAACCATTCTCACTTCGTTGCTTCCAAATATGCCTTCCTGTGGAATAATATTCCCCTCAATATTAGGCTGTCGTCTAACTTAGCAGTTTTTAAAGTCAAATTACGTAAACACTTAACTTCGGAAGATATAAAGTCCTTGTTATCCGTCTCCTTCCCAAACACACAACTTTTGGACTTTGAAAAGCGTCCCCCTGGTATCTGAGGTGGTTATGTTTAAATAACATTTTTTTCCATACATGTCTATTTCTTCCTCTTTTGAGTGATATTTGCAACGATGTTTCGTCCACTTCTCTGTCCAGTCATCATTGCCGTTTTCTCCATTCTCCGTTTTACAACCCTGACGATAGGCTTCATGGTCTTTAGTCATGCTCGTGGCGGTTCTGCTATTTTCGCCAGCTCGTCACTAAACTCCGCAGTCTACAAGGTCACATCTCCAGCATTTCGTTGATGATCAGGTGACCTCTGCCGTTCACTCTCTTCTCGAACCTGTTGTCCGTGATGGCCTCCTCCGGTCTCATTTCCCTGATGGTTGATCATGAAGCCAGTCGGGCACTGTAACAATGGTGAACGACAGCCTCTGCTGTTATATGACTTCTCCAATAACAAGAAGCGTTTCCAACCATCATTCGTTCTCATCAACAGTTCTGTCTCATTTGCACTGCAATCAATCCTCTCAACCAACCCCTTTAATTTTGTTGAGGCAGTTTTTTCTCCTACGTTTTGTTTTTTTTGTAAGCGGGCGTTCGCTGAACTCCGCCCCAGCTTAAATGGTAGGAGTTTTTTTCACTGCTTCCTCCTTAGTTCACCATGCGTTGACTACTATTTTAAAACGACGATATGTTGGTGAATATGAATTAATCTACCAACACTACTAAACGGTCCCGCTGTCTATGTGGTTGTTTCATGGAGAGCAGAATTTATCAACATGGTATTTATTTTTCCACCGCACTTCGTTTGCAATTACGAGGCGCTCCGGGCCTTAAATATAAAATTAATTTATTTATTTATAAATAGAACCACGTCAAATACCAGGAGGACCTTTTTCAAAGTCCAAAAGTTGTGTGTTTGGGAAGGAGACGGATAACAAGAACTTTATATCTTCCGAAGTTAAGTGTTTACGTAATTTGACTTTAAAAACTGCTAAGTTTGATGACAGCCTTATTTCGAGGGGAATATTATTCCACAGGAAGGCATATTTGGAGGCAAAAATAGCGAGAATGGTTTGATGTGGAGCTAAATGGGGGTGCAATAATGCTGGAGGAATTACGAGTGGCATAAGGTCTATCAGCGGGGATAAGAGCGTCGATTCGTGGGAGGTTAGGGGTAGAGTTAACGCGAACGAGGAAACAGAGGCCAGCTTCGTGTCTTCTGACCCAAAGAAATGTCATGTTCGCTAACTGA
The DNA here is from genome assembly GCA_036362985.1 of Ligula intestinalis. Taxonomy (NCBI): domain Eukaryota; kingdom Metazoa; phylum Platyhelminthes; class Cestoda; order Diphyllobothriidea; family Diphyllobothriidae; genus Ligula; species Ligula intestinalis. The sequence goes on from JAYGXS010000001.1 coordinate 63,528,185, forward strand.
CATCTCTCCGTATAAGAAATAGTGGATCGAGGAAGAGCAAATATTTTGCGAGTAAATACCTTCTGTACATTTTCAATCTTACCGCGGTCAGAAGAATTCATTAGACCAGAGAGGGGACAGCAGTATTCCATGATGGGTAGAACATACATGCGATAAAGTTTTAACTTAATTTGCAGCAGGGAGAAATTATGTTATATAAAACCACATATCTGTGCAGCCTTCGCAGATATTCGATCCGCATTAGGTGACAATGCTAGTTTATTTGTGTAGCTTAGACCTAAGTTTTTTATGGTGGATCGTTCTAAAAGTGGAGTATTTTGAAAGACTAATGGACAAGGAAGCTTGATGGGACCAAAACACATGAAACTACACTTCGAGGTAGAGAACTCTATCTGCCAGGTAGCACTCCAACGTGAGAGTGTAAGCTGGTCTGCGTTTATTTTATCAACGCATAAACCTGCCGTGTCCTTAGAAAATGAGTATATGCATTTGAGGTCATCTGCATAAATGAGATTGTGTGAATTTTTCAGAACAGTCGACATTTCATTTATACATAGAATGAAGAGTAGAGGACCTAATACAGTGCCTTGAAAAACGCCATTCGTGATCAGCTGAGCAGTGGAGTAACTTTTACCTACTAAGACATTCTGGTTGTGGTTAGATAAGTAGAAGCTGATGAAGTCGAGGAGAGGGGGACGGATGCCAATGGCTTCCAATTTTACCAGAAACCGTCTGTGCGGTACCTTGGCAAAGGCTTTGTTTAGGCCAAAGTAGATAACAACTACGGATGGCAGCTCGTTTCGGAGGGAATTGAAGTGGTTAAGAAAAGATTAGTGACACGTCTCGCATGACCTTCCGGGTAGAAAACCATCCTGCGAGTCGCTTAAAAGCTTGTTTTCTAGGCAAAAATCGAGAATTTGATTAAAAATTATCTTTTCCAGAAGTGTGGCTAGTGCCGGTGTTTTATGAACACCGTGGTAGTTATTTATGTCTTAACGAGATCCAGACTTAAAGAATGGAAGAAAAATGGATGTCTCCCAAGTGTTAGGAAAGAAACCATTTGACAGATAGACTGAAAATATATGGCTAAGTAATTTGAGAAAGGTCGACACTCTTTTGATAACTGAGTTGGGAATACCGTCAATTCCCGAAGGGTGCGAGTTTTTTAGACGAAGTATATGCTTTCGAATTAATTCTATGGACAAATCAATGTTCCCGAGAGAATTATCTGAGTATGGTTGAAACGACGGGACCGGTTCGGATTCTGTTGTAAAATGCTTTGCAAAGAAAGCATTTAACAATTCAGCCTTGTCAGACTCATCGAGCAAATTTTTTTATTTTCATCAAGCAATGGGAGCATTTCAATTCCTCGCTTTGCGGGTGACCTAAAGCAAAACAGTTGTGCAACCGATTTCGCAGAGTTTGACTCGCTCAGGGTGCAAGATTCCCTGTACTGGTCACGCGCAAGACGAATCTTGGACGCTAATTCGAAGATCTCGGCGATCCTTAGATACACAGACAGCGAACTAATAGATCGATCTTTCAGCTGCTTCTCCAATTTCTTGAGTCGGGGCAAAAGAAAATGAGGGACGGTCGATTCTGGTGCGTAGGGTTTCGCAATTTTCTGTGCACAAATTCCAGCATTTTATTAGAAACGACCGACATGAGTTCAGCAAGATATGCAGCGTCGTTAATGGAGGAGAGACTCTGCCAGTCTAATGAGTCAAGATAATTGTTGATTAAGCTAATGTCTGCGAGGTCATAAGCATGATAGGTACGACCAGCACTAGCCTTTTCCGTAGAAGGAAGCGGAAGACAATAGTAAATTAATGTGTGATCATTTTGGAAGATGTCCTGCTTAAAGTGAACAAAGAAAGGAGCAATATTGTTTGTAAAAATCAGAGCTAGGATGTGATTCTGTCTTTTTGGGGAACGAACCAGTTGAGACCAGCTCGGAAAATTAATGGTATCCAGGAAGGCTGAAATCTAGGTGGAAAACAATTTAAAAGCCAGTCAATTTCAGGAAAATTACAAGCTCCACTATTAATTTTAACTTCAAAAGTGGATTCTGAAATAAATTTGAATATCTCACACAGATTTGCATCTTCTTCAGATGAAGAGTTAGGAGGATTATATACACATTCGATAATCGCCTTTTGCCGGGGTGACAGGATAATGGATAGAACATACATGCGATAAATTTTTAACTTTTTTCCAGCAGGGAGAAATAATGTGATGTAAAACCACATATCTGGGCAGCCTTTGAGCTCCCTTTTGGTAGACAATACATGAAATATGCACCAGCACGGTCAAATATTTCAAAGAAGGTCGTTTACATAATTGTAGGCGACTACTCACTTGTTCCAAATAATACCGTCACATGTGGTGATGCAGTTAACACTAGCCAGCCGGTGTGACTGAGCAGAAAGAGCAGACCGTGAAAAAAACTCATAAAGCATATGTCAGCATTCAAAAATGGAATGTCATTTGTGATTTTTTAGGAGAAACACAGTCGCTCGTTTAAAAGTTATGTCAGCTGTCGGATTAAAAAGAACACAAATGACATTCCATTTTTGAACGCTGAGGCATGCCTTAGGGGTTTTTTCATGGTCTGCTCTTTTTATTTAGTTACATCTGCTGGTTCGTGTTAACTGAAGTTATCACTGAGCAAATGTCTGTTTTATTAACTGCACTATTTATACAGTACAACCAACGGCCATTCATTTGTCCACTGGGTCGAGGGGCCGGTACAGTGGGGCGGTCAAATCGCCTCCAAGAAATCCTTCAGGCTAAACATTTTCGTTGAATTGTCTTCCATGTACATACGGGTACAGGTAAACATCTGCATGGGCCTTCTGCAGGTAAACTCTGCATGCCCACAAGTAGTCCCATTGGAGGAAACGTTACCTAAAATTATAGCATTACCTTTACACAAAGCGTGATATTGACCTTATTATAAACGTGCAAGCGGTATTCACTAGTATGCAATATTATCTGCTTCTATTTTACTCGCATTTCATAAAATTTACCAGTTTCTTTCTCTGCATGAGCCGCCAGCGGCCAGTGGAAGATATCACTCTTCCTGGAGGCCTAAAAGGCAAAAATTCTTCTGTCTAGTGACTGTATGTTGATACATTTTTTTCTGAAAACTTTTACGGCTTTTGCACAAAAACCAGAGGCTAGAGACCAGAGATACGGATCTAACATCTCGCAGCGTGAACCTGCCTGCTACTTCAGTCCCAGCACATAGACCTATAGGAGTTAAGGCTAAGATGGTTGACCCTAACAGCTATAATCTTCCAGGCCTGGTTCCTTAGGAGAGAAGTTTTGGGAAGGCCAGAGTGTTAGGAACAATATATTATGTACAGAAGAGATAGGAGAAAGTTGCCACTTGGACCGGCCTTGAGGGCGTATGAGCGGGCGTCCCATTCACAGCGGATTCCCTAGTGTTGTCTGACGGTGGTCATCCCGGGTGGCCACCAAATGCTCACTTTGTCTCGGCAGACTGGTGGTTATTGTTTGCACAGCGCGAAGTGGGTAAAGGCGAGACTGGGTGTGTTCGTATTTCGCTCAGACCTTGAGCGATAGACAGGCCAGGGGTGGCAGTCAGCGTAACCGCAGCGTTGACGTGATGAGTCAACAATGACGTTAAGGTCCACTTCAGAACTTTCACAGTCTAGATTTGTGTATATCATAATGTGTGACACAGATCTCATAAAGGGCTGAATAGCCCCATGGGTGAGCCGCACAACACACCTAATAACAATGTTTATTGAAAAGGCACTTCTTGGCCACTGTCAAAACTCTTGAACAAACAGGAAGAAACCTAAAACCAACTCCTTCTTTTACAGTCAATATTGGCTTTGTTTTAGTTTTATGATTACTCACTAGTGTGCAAGATATTGTTTGTTCTAGGTGAAAAAAAACCTGTGTAAAAGGAACAATAATATCGAAGATTGGAAATAATATCGGTGAAATATAGGTGTTAAAGGTTTTTAAACTAAGAAAATGTCAGGTCTAGAAAAAGTCTATTGTATATGGATTTTGGATTGAAGCTCCAACAGAGGTATTTTCAGCCGCAGTTAGTTCAAAAAGAAAGCTCATTCAGTTCGGATGCAGAACGCATTGGTCGAGGGTGTTATTCAGTCCACTCACTATTTAGCAGAGTTTTATATTGAAAAAGACGCTGCACTTACATTACGGATGCTCATTTTGGGTTGTGATGAGACAGTACATATGTGATTACTTGCCTATGTTTTTTGGTCTGCATCCTCCGTACAAAAAAACACCCCAGTAAAACCAGGGTGTTCACTTGATCACTTTCATTGAGGATAAGGAAGCTTGAAAGTGCATGTTTACATAATTCATGCTTATTGCAAATGTACGATGCATGTCTCAAAACTCAGGTGTTGATACATTATAGGGAATACCATGCGGTCGTGCCTCGCTAATTCTGGAGGCTTTTGTGCCATTATTTAGACAGGAACCATTCTGTCAATTCCAAACTTTACCTAGATAGTGTAGTATTCCTATAATTAGCCTGAAGATGGGAAATGCGTTACCTTACGTTATAAACCTATAGCAGAATTTCAGGGCGTCATGCAGAAATACGGTACCATGGGGCTGTGCGTTGTCCATCGAAAATTAATCCCAGTGACTAAAAAATGTAACTCTCTTTTCGTTCACACAGACGAAACGCTAAAGGGTAATTCCACCCTCCAAATATCAGTTTAAATAGTAAAAAGACTACGATTACTAGTACTATCAATATGTAAAACTAACGGTAAAAACAAAACAGTGACAGTACGAGTCGCAGCATTAGTAATAAAAAGCACTGGTACTAGAATGTACCTCATTAATTCTGGAAATAGTGTCTTACCGACACTACTGTTATTCAGCTCTTGCGGGTTTATACTAAAGCAATGACGAGGCCCAAAGGGTCTAAAATATAAAAAAATTATTTCCGAATGAATGCGAAGGTTCGCGATCCAGGTACTTGCATGGATGAGGAAGAAGGCAGGTCGAGCACCAGATCAATTGATT
>JAYGXS010000001.1:63538227-63560112 GCA_036362985.1 Ligula intestinalis
ATTGCATTTGAGACGAATTCATGACCACACTTAGAGTAGGACCGACGACTACAAAAGATTATGCAGGCTTTATGACAGTGCTCGTGGGTGCCCCTCTTGACCTCGTGAAAGACGAATCTTAAAGACCTCAACACCTACAAAAGTTCAAGCCTATTTAATCCTGTAACGGATTAACAAGAACATATTATGCATCTTTCTGAAACATGTTTTTAATTTGATTGGTGTTTCAATGTTACTTTATCGCAAAGTTCACGTTGTTCTGTAACATATGAATAATAATAAGGTTTATTTGTAAAGCACATCTTTGGCGCCGTCAAAAACCCCGGAAGGCAGGAAAAAACCTAACCCAAACCCCTTCTTTCGCAGTGACCATTGTATTTGTTTTGGTCTTTTGCTAGGTCAATAGTGTGCGAAATAAGGAGTTTGTTTTAAGTGAAAAAAACCTGACTTCTAGGGAACAAATCTAGAAAAAAATGAAATAAAATAGCTATACATTGTAGGTGTTACGGTTTTATAGTAAGAATACTTGGGGTCTGGAAAAACTGTCATGTCCTTTAACTGAGGTATACTTAGCCGCGGTCAGTTTGAAGGTGAAAAATCAGCTGAGGGTATGGCATCTACCGTATCCATGGGTCTGCTCGGTACGGAGATTACAATCGTTGTCCAGTGGCACAAGTTTGCTAATTAGATGGGACGTTGCAGATGTCTGAGGTGGGTCGAGGCAGCTGCGAAGCACCATCGTCATTCAAGTGCATCGGCAGAGTTCGTGTGTATTGACGTTAAGTTGACCGCCGATAGCTTCAATGCGTTCCTATTCAAATTGTTTAGTGAAAGCTCGTTCGCTGCACCTCCGGCTATCCGGGCTTGGATGGGTGCCGTACTCGAAACCATAAGTTTTACCCTCTGAGACGTGACTGTAGCTATTCGTCGTTATCGTCAATCTTATAGTCCAGGACCAGATGGCGTCCCAGTTAGACTTCTAAAAGCTGAAGCGAATGATATCTTTCCGTCTATTCTTTGTAAGGTATTTAATCTTGCTCTTGAGAGCGAAACCTGTCCTTTGTTGTGGAAGGAATCGCACATAATGCCTATTCGCAAGCATGGCCGATCGACGTCATTCGACAACTTTAGGCCAATAAATACACTTCCTGCAGCCTCGAAGGTCTTGGAGACCTTGATCAAAGAAAAGATGATGCATCAATTGACAGAGAACAACCTGCTCAATACATATCAACATGGCTTTCTCGAGAAACGATCTTGTGACACCTGCCAGCTCTCTTTCTTTGGTTATGTGCTGCAATCTAGAGACAGCGGTTTTGCCATTTATAACGTCTATTTTACTAAGGCCTTTGATCGGGTCGATCATAACCTCCTCCTTCTGAAACTGGCCTCCTTCGGCATAGGTAGCAAGCCTCTGAACTTCATATCTTCCTATTTGGATGCTCGCACACAACGAGTAAAAATTTCCAATGTTATCTCCAACCCCACGAATGTGAGGAGTGGAGTTATACAGGGTAGTGTACTGGGTCTGCTCCTATTTTGCCTGTTTGTCAACGACGTTTCAGATTGTTTTCAGTATTACAGACCCCTAATGTACGCTGATGATTTAAAGTCGCTGATCGATATAAACCGGCAGATCGCAACAGCATGCTTGAGCTGATAAAAAAGGATCTTCAGGCCTTCGCCCAGTGGTGTTACACATGGCGCCTCGCCCTTTCATGGCACAAATGTTCCGTTATGGTTGTTGGCGACGATCATCAACCGGAATTAAGCATTGATGGCTACGAACTAAATTTCCCAGGATTTATCAAGCATTTGGGCATAACCTATTCTAATAGTCTCAATCTGTCAGAGCACTGTGCCCTGATAGTCTCGAAAGCACGCCGAACCACCGGATTTATCCTTAGAAATTTTAAGACTATAAAGGTTAGAACTAGCCTTTATAATATGTACGTGAGACCTAGTCTTGAATACTGCTCGCCCCTATTCAGTCTTCTGCGCACTAGTGAACGGAAGAAAATAGAATCGGTGCAGCACTTCTTCACTAAAAGAGTTTTCACTACAGAACACCGTAACTTAGCCTACCAACAAAGGTGCGAATTTATAAAGCTGGATCCCCTGTGACTTCGTAGATTGCAGAAGGGTCTATTTTTGCTATTTAAACTTTTCAATGGTCAAACCTTTAATCCTCTTAGTACAATAAGGCAGCTTGAGCACTCTCGACGCGCCAGTCATCGAGATGTATTTTTATTTCTTTCTATGGCACGTACAGTTAAGTACTGTCAATTCTTTTCAGTAAACGCCATATCAATCTGGAATAAGCTGCCCAAAAGTATTAAAACCCAGCAAAGCTATCCTATGTTTGAGAGCTATAACTAGTTTTCTACATTCAGGACAACTTTCACGAATTTTGGGTGCTGACTCGGTGGAATCTCTCTTTCACTCTGATGGCCTTCGTGGACTTTGAATCCCGCCAGGCTTCATGCTGAAGATAATGCTGCTGAAGCAGCAGCCCGCAGTCTGCTAACCCTTCAGCCGATAGCGCGTCACTTTTGCCGACAACCATTGAAGGAAGACTGAGAACACTGTGTTCTTGTGCCAACTCTCTTCGTCTCGAACTAATGTCCTTGAACGATATGCAACATGTATCATGCTGATGGGTCAACTCAGCTAACAACTGTACATATATTCCGTTTGTATCATACCTTTGAAGTCAGGTTTTTTCACTTGAAACAAACTCCCTTCTCGCCCAGTATTGACAAAACACAAAACCTGAAACAAAACCAATACTGGCTGCAACATAGGTAGTTTGTTTTAGGTTTCTTTCTGGTCTTCAAGGTTTTGGAAGTCACCCAAGAGGTGCATTACCAACTCTTCACAATTGCCTGTAAACTGGCATAATAAACATATTATAGTATAATAGGCGTTAGAATCACACATCGTCCCAAGGTTAAAATGCGCTGCCCGGTCATAAGGATCAAATATTGACTTTATCTCAGTAAGCAGTCGGGTGTAGTCTATCGTATACCATGTTTAAACTGTTCTGTAAATTACACGGGCAGACTGGACGCATGCTGAGTTCGCGCATATACGAACATAAGTCGGCTGTTCGACGGGGTGATAAATCTTCGCAAGTGGCCGCCCACACCTGCGAGATGGTTCACGAGTTCAAATTCGCAGCTGCGATGATAATTGCCCACGCAAGCAGCGAGACGGGCCAAGAACTGATCGAAACCTCGGCGTCGGATGACAACTCAGTTAAGCAATGCATCGAGCTGGTGCCCTCATATTTTGCCCTGCGCAGGTATCTCCAGACTCACGGCATGGTGGTCCTCTCCCTTCTCCCTCCTACCTCCCCCCCCCCCTATGAAGGATAATTGAACCTTCCCCTATAAATGTTGCCTGCTTCCGTTGACGGTTTATTGCCCCCTTTCCCTGTAAATTTTTCTTGCTTTGACGGTTAATTGGCACCATCCCCCTGTAAATTTTGTCGGTTTTCCTTGATGGTAAATTTGCCCCCTCCCCCTATAAATGTTGCTTGCTCTCGTTGACGGTTTCATCTCTGACGATGGACTCCCGCGAAAGTTCGAAAGCTCAGACGAATAAAAATACGATTGTGGTGAACGAAACTACTTCTTCTTAATCTATGCACATACCTGGGGTGCGAACCTTTGCCTCGATTCAGGTTTGGAAAGCTCCAAACATACTGCAGTCTGAACATTTTAAAATGGTTGTCCAAAAGGCGACGTGCATGATGCATTGGCTTAGGCGTGCTTTTATATTGTTTCTACCCGTCCTGTTTGAACAGCTCATCAGTACTTTCTTTAGACCACATTGATAATGCGTAATGCGAGCATGGATGCCGTGGCTGAAGAAAGACATTAATCTTATTGAGCAGGTGCATCAACAGGCAACAAAACTGGTAAACTGTTTTAGTACTCCATATTATCGTGAAAGATTGATTAGGCTTAACGTGTTTCCCACATGCTATAGGCATTTCAGGTGTGACCTGGTACGGGCCTTCCTGTTCGCTGACATCTGAATATTTCTTCGAGTTTGCAAACATCACTTACCTGTATGGCCACCCGTACAAGATAAAAAGTGAATTTACACGCCTAGATCCACGTATGTTTTCCTTCATTCAGCGGGGGATTTGAGCATGGAACTGTGGAACATGGAACAGTCTATTCAAAAACCTGAGATTAAAGAATCCCAACTACTACTGGGCTAGAGGAAAAATCGTGAATATAGGCAGGGGATATTTGTCAGGCACAGTGCAGGTGTTCAATCTTCAATAATCCCCGCACGGGTACCAGTCAACGAGATACTTTTTACACACCATATATAAAGGTGCGGCCCATGGACTAGTGGAAAGTCTTACCACGTCAGCTTTAACGATAGCTTACTTGTCGGCTGCTAAGCGACGAGGACGACTAAAAACGGGTGGTCTAGAAGTCAAAATATAATGGACAACAGAATTCTCAATGCGTTGGTTAAATTGTGAGGGTCGTGCGATAAAAGAAAATTCCAAAAGTAAACGATGATAGGAAGTAAACGAAGGGATTGTTCAAATGGCAGGTCGATTATTTAATTTTTATAAGCGACGACTCTCACTGCCGGACTATCTCCGGCCAGCCATGACCTATTCCTCATGATTTTAAATTGTATGCATAGTACCACTACATATTTGCTTTAACGATTCTCATATAAACTGCACTGTTGTGTATATCATTGCAATTTCATCCCGACTGTACACTTATAAGGTCATCAAAGGTTAACACCTATAACTCTCAAGATATACGTATACAAGGATTCGCCTTCCTCCCTTCTAGAAACTCTCTGACTGTGCAAAACATTTCCAATGGGAAGGCACCGGTATTTGATGCACGTTCGGTATGAGTTTATAAAACCCTTGATCCCGGCTGATAGCGGATATTACACCGATATCCCAGGAAATGGGGCGCCAAAGGTAGTTTAGTTAAGGTTTCAAGTGCTCACCTATCGTCCATTTCTGCAATTGGAAACGGAAACGAAACTGGATATTCTGTGATAACCACAAGCACACCCCGCTGCTCAAAGTAGGTGGAAATATTTCTGCTTACCTACAGCAGGGACTGCTATCGGAAAGCCAATGTTTCTCCGGCAACACTGCAAAACAACTGGCTCATTTTCCCTGCTCGCCAACTAATAGAGATGTCCAAGGACTTACAAAAATACACATGCAACACCGTCATGAGCCAGTCAAAATCCGCTGATAAAAAAATCGCAACGGATTCCGGAAAATTAAGCAGAATATCGGCAGTCTTGTGCGATTCGCGCAAGTGCTGCGTCACCTCCGAAATGCGATGGCGTCACTGGGGAACGGGATGGGCTTCGCAAAGTTCAGAATGACCAGGGTAGCGTACACACACCCATTCTCTTCAGCTTCAGATTCATTCATTGAATTCGTTCATGGGTTTCATATTCCCTGTTATGTTGACGGACGTCTACTATGAAGAGTACATCGGGATCGGCATCGTGTACGTAACTGATGGCCAACGTGCCCGCGTTGTCAGAGAACTATGCGCACATCATCGCCTACATCTGAAGTCTCCGAAGTGAATGCATTGACAATATACAAGCATCAAACACTGCCTCCTCAATCGCTACTGCTTCAACACCGGTGACACCCATAGCAGCGGTCATACTCACAACACATTGTCACAATCCTAGACTGAACGCCATCGAAAACTGTAATTTCGATCACGTCTGCCACAGCCTCTATAATTTATTTCAGTCCTGTCACCGATGAGGACAACCGAGATGAACCATCGTCCATCTTTCTCACCAACAGCACGCTCAACACTACTGATGTTGACTCACTACCAATCCGTTCTCACTACGATAGCGCATACACTTCACGGATCGGCTTCGTCAGTCAGTTGCGAATCCATTGCATAGAGCTTTGCAAATCAATACCAGGAGCACCACTACACAAAAGGCACTGCCACCACCACTGCCACCATTGGTCTTGCATATTCACTCACTTCGTGGGTCTTTTTGACCACATGATCAACCATCATAATGGAATCTACTATGATTACGACACATCTTCCACATCTTGCACACCCATAAGCGCCCCCATCCCCATCCTTATCACTAGCTAAAACACCAGTAACAGCAGCATCCTCTTCGCCGATTGAGTATATCCCGAGGTATATTATCCAAACTGCCACTGCACATTCGCCCCACGCATCGGTCTGGTCACTTACTTGTGAATAAGTGACACGCGTAGCAACGTACAGACGCCGCATCCACCAGTTCTTGCCACACTGTCCACACATTTTCCTTCACAGCACGGACCTTAATGGTACTATGCGTCTTCACGACAAATTTGCTGTAGATTACTGCAGGATTGCCTACATCAAAATACATTTTCCATACCAACGCATACATCACATGTGTTGATGATTGTCCGAAAACCGATTTTGATGAAGTCCACCATACGCACCAACAGGTTAGTACAGTGATTGCGACTTACCAGACGGGTACCTTTAAAGTGATAGCATACGTAGTTAGCGCCAACCGCATTTTTCACTTGCACCAGGGGTCAAGATAACTAGATTGGATCCAGCGTTGCCGGCTTTCTCCAATACCAGCCAGAAACACCGCATAACTTAGCCTTAAGGGCGTGGATATTACCGCACTACCTAACCACACTCACCATCACAATTTGTCAATACAGGCTCAAGGAGGCCAAGACTCATACTACTGCTACTACTGAAAAATAGTAATTTAGCTGAGTGTTAGTAGTACTGATGCCATTTCTGACGTAAGTATTAGTCATAGGTGAAGCGGATTAGAAATAACGCTGGGGCTCATGCCCCCTTGGTCTTCACAAGAAATGTAAATCTGGGCTTGAGCTTTTCTGAGTAAATCCATGTGTGAGGCCCGAAGCATATGGGGGCTTTGTTTGCTTTCTTCCCTTTTATAACTATCCACCCAGATGTGCCATCTTGCTGGTTAACAAATCGTTATTATGTAGGAGGTTATGTTTCTCCACTCGTTTATGGCTTTATGTCCTTGATTGTGTGCATCCATTTTGAGGTTTCTTCTTAGTTTATCCTTTACTACTTGTTAATAGTACCGTATCACATTGATAACTATTATCTTTGATGTTAAATGCACGCGTTACTGCTGTATACCGAGTCAGAGTATTCTAGAAACAAGAACCAGGTTCACTGTTTAATGTATTTGTAATATCGTTGCTGTCTTAACTCACGAATATTCTTTTTATGTTCTCATGAACTATGCTTTCAGTTTTTTTATTTCATTGTTACTTTTACGAAGGCTTTTGCCTTGCAATCTCAAGTGTTGTGGAAACAAATTACTTCTTTTGCTCTTTTGAATTGAAGCTGTAGTCGCAGGCCATCTTGGAAATTGCTGCTTATTGTTCTTTCTATAAGGTTTGCTGCTTATCCTATTACTGGTTTGTCCGAGTCTCGCTGCTAATGTTATATACATAAAAACAACAGACACACTAGTAAAAGTTAAGTTCACTAAGTCGAGCACTTTGGACCAGTCTTATCAGGTCGCGGGCTATTTAATTATTTAAGTGATGACCTTGTGGCTTGATAAACACAGGCCTACCAGCCTTTCAAAACTTGATTTCCACTTAGAAGGTGCCGCAACGTTAAAGAAATTGGTAAGGTTTATCTCATACTAATTTTCCTCAGGTCAGCAGTGGGGACTTTCCCCATCTCTTATTCTATGGTCCACCGGGGTCTGGAAAAAAGACTCGCATCACATGCCTACTCCGCGAACTCTATGGGCCTGGAGTCGATAAATTGCGTATTGAACATCATACATTTTTGACCCCATCAAAAAAGAAGGTAGAATTGTCCACAGCCTCAAGCAATTACCACCTTGAAGTAAATCCAAGGTAATTTCCCTGTTAGCAATGCACCTTGCGCTGTGCAAGGTACAGACGCCGTGCTGGTGCTTGTGCAGTAGACAAATAAGGTGTTCCGCCAATCCTAACCTGATTGATAGAGGTTAAAATCGGTAATAACTTTAGCCAATCGCCCAGCACTGCATTGATGCAGCACAGGGACCAAACTCCAGGTCAATGCTATCAGAGTTATAAGAGTTTGGCCCTTTGTATGGGAACAGTGCCTTGCGTAACACTTACAACTTTTGTAATAATTTCGTGCTAGTAAAACGCTACCTGCAAATCATTTGACCTTGATTACTGCGGCATGCCGAAGGGAACACACTTGGTAGACTGCACAGAACATAGTGCAATCGTACTATCTGTATTGGTTAGGACAGTTTTTATAAACGGCTATTGCAATTGATTGCCCTGAATGCGCCTGTTGATATTAGGTATGGGAGGTGACTGCGGGCATTTGAAGTTGTTCATGTCCATGAACAAGCTATTTGGCGTGCGGACCTCTTTTCATTTCTAATTGCGAGACAAACATGTGTGTTTTTATTACGCTTTAATCAGGGCACTTACACTAGTAACGCGTCAGTCGTATGGTAAGGTATAGTTGTTAGACTATTGTGTAATTGCCTACATTATAGATTTTCTTTGCTACCCTGTTACCCTGAACTGACGATAGAATATTTGCCGTCTACATAGTCGCGGAAGGCCTTTGTATATATTTTTTTTAATGATTTAGACATTTAAAGCTTTTTTTTTCTAACTGAAGCGTACTCAAATAAAATATGTACTCTTATTAGAAGCAACGCGTCTAATGAACGGAGTTGAATCTAGCCTGACTCATGTTTACTCTTAATACTTGAGTCAAATTCGATCCACCACAGAGGCGAGCAAGTGAGTTGCCAGCATAACGATTGCTGCAGATAGCGCATTTGAAACTTCATTGGTTCTTCTCTGCTGTTTCATCTTCAATTCTGAAAAGTACATTTCATTTGCACCCACTACGCTATCTACCTGTCGGTTTCCATAATATTCACCATTGCCTCCATAAAATGTGTGTACACCGGCCATATGAATCTCAGCGAGTCGAGTGCCATGGGATTGATCCTTCTGACAAAATGGGGTTCTCCCTGTGCGTGGAGCAGTGGCCCGCAATGTAGTTGACCTCTAACTTTTCTTATCGTCCCACAGTTTCTCTCTCAGGTGATTTACTCTGGTTCACCTAATAGTAATAGGTAAAACGGCAAGCATGATATCATAGAGTACGGTGGACGCTTGTGCGTTGACCATCTTGAAGTGAAGCCAGTTGGAGCACTTAATAGACCGGGTCTATTATCAGGAGAACCAAAAGTCGAGATTTCCATCCTGTTTTTATTAAAGTCCATCTCCCTAGCTTTTAATCATTCCGCTGTATTACACGCATGAGTTGAGACCTGGGGCCGTAGTTAGTGATGTTAGACTGTGTGGTTCTTATTCCGTAGTCATCACTTTGGCGTTTATCGTTAAATATATTCATGGTATATTTTCTCAATCTGAATTTGCTTTGCACGAAAGGGTTAGACGCGACCATGTTGCTGACGTCTGCATAATTTTGCATGCGGCGTAGCGAGTCATGCACACGACCGTTTCCGAGTACACTATAACTAAGCGTCGAAAGTAATCAGACTGCTTCACATGCAACTTCCTTGGTTAACATCTGCGTTGCCAATATTTTAACTTAAATCTTTCGGAACCAAAATACGCAAGTTTCCGTTTCTTCCAACACTAGCTGTTCGACCTAGACACCACAAGCCACTTCAGTACCGAAGACACCGACATCAACGATTATCATCCCCTACGTGGCGTTATCTGGCTCTCGGGTTACTGACAAACAATTTAAATAAGCTATAAGGAGTTAACCGTAATCTTTTCTCTAGCTATTGCTGACCTTTTACCTGGGCTACTGTTCTCATGTCGGCGAATCCTCGTCTCAGAATCTAACGCCTGCCTTTTGGAAGTGTGATAGACATCGACCTGCGTGTGTCGTGTGCGCAGGAGGAGGCTTTAGGCAAAGTTAGTTACCGCGCTCATGCCCGCCTTGGGAGGTGTTTGTCTGAAACCTGATGAATGAGTGACAAATGTAGATCGCCGCTGCTCAAGTCTCACACACTGCAATTGAACTTGCGTTAATATTGATGAGGCCAGGCGGATAAGTGTTGATTGTCCTCTACCCAGAAAGAATAGCGCAAAGCTACCAGTCCTGCAAACATCATAAAATATTAATCTGCTACCTATCACGTGTGTCTAACACACTGGTTATAACGCCATATTTGGCCTTTCGTAAGTCCGCGAATACTCGCTAGGTCTGTTTTTCGCGCTCGCAGTTTTCAACGTACGAACCATTCATCCATTTCTTTTCTTTAAGCGATGTCGGTATTTATGACAGAATCGTCATTCAAGAACTGATAAAGAACATGGCCTCTACTGCGCAACTCGAAAGTGTTCATCAAAGAGAGTTCAAAGTCGTGGTAATTCACGAAGTTGACAGGCTGACTCGGGATGCCCAACATTCCCTTCGAAGAACTATGGAAAAGTACATGCAGACATGTCGTCTTATTTTATGTGCTGAGTCGCTTTCCAAGGTAAGTCTTTTTATCCTTCAACCTCGCAACTTTTTTTAAAATTTCACGTACTTGTGACCATTTTTTGTGGTAGGTTACCCTCATTTACGTTTAACCAAATCTGTGTCAAAACGTATTACGCTGCCTGTAAAAATCCAGGTAATCGTTTGTGTTCTGTAGGTTTCTCGTGTTTCCAATCATCGTGTACGATAAAATATTTTAATTTCCAAGGTGTGAAGAGATTGGTTTTTTCGACCTTTCTGCTTTCCTAACTACCCTATGTTCATATTATGCTTATTAAGTGAATTGCTGTGTTCCTTAGTACATTTTTATCCATGATGTAACTTATTGCAATTCCGTTTTACACGCAGCATTCCGAAAGGGCTAATACTATAGACTTACTTCCTTGCATTCATAGCGCGCTTGCTCGTGTTTTCATTAACTTTCACTGTTATTGTTACGGGTAATTTAAATTTTCACGCATCAATAATCTGCGCATGTAATCTAATGGAAGCGCTGTGGACTAACTGTAAGCCGGAGATAATTAGTGTGCTTTTACCCTATGGGGAGTCTCATTCGCTTTGTCAGTCAAATCTGCGACAGTAATTCGACTGTATAGTCCGCAATTAGTTTGGCAGACAAGTATTTGTAATCAAAAACGAAACACCGTCTTTAGAGATTGATTTGCTAATTTTGATGTCCTCTGCTTGTCTCAAACTATTTTACTGAGGGACTAGAATCTTGACCTTTCCTGTGTCTTCATCTGATTGGAGCTAAGATCAGTAAATGGCCAATGATACATTCACTCTATAAACTACGTTAATCTCTCTGATACATAAACACGGTTTTTAATTTTCTAGAGGGTGTTGTACTAAAATCTTCTTTGGTACACTATATAAATGTTTTGGACCAGGTAAACAGCGATTGATACTCCCTAGAATTACCCGTTTCCGCTTATTCTTTCCACGATTTTAACATTCTAGTGTCCAATAAGACGTTTATAAACCTCGTCGTATGTCTCAGGCTAAGTTAAATAATCTATTATATGTATTGATTCTTTCAAAAGTTCTAATATTCTTTCACCGAAGATAGGACATAAATCCTTCCATTGACATCGGTAGACCATCGTTTTTCATAAGCTACTTGCTGTCCTTTCCTAGATGTACCAAATTTCAATCATAAGTGTGCGTCTTATTGACTCTGCCTTGACACCGAACCCAGATGGAGGAGGGGAACATGGATTGTGGTTGCTGCATCTAAAGTCACTATCCTTAAACTGCCCTGTTGTGCAGCACATGGTGGACGTAGTTGAAACTGGCGATCAAACGGCATTATATACAACTGGAATCTGCTGTCCCGATAATCATCTGCTTTTGTAAATCCATGTTTCTAGACCAAAGTTCTGAACCTCTTTCCTAGTTTCCGTGCTATGAAAAGATTACCCTTTCAAATTACAAGATGTCGTATGCGGTTCTGTTTATTTTTTTTAGATTATTCCAGCAGCTCGCTCAAGATGCCTGTCCGTCAGGGTTCGTGCACCAACAGTCGAAGAAATTGTTTCCGTGCTATCTTCTGTGGCTAAGCGCGAGGGTCTTAGGATCCCCCCAGAACTCGCTGCTCGTATTGCCATAGCATCTGATCGCAACCTGCGTAGGTCACTACTCCTGGCTGAGGTTGCCCGTGTACAACATTATCCAATGCAACCAGACCAATCGATCCCCCTCCCCGAATGGCAAACTTTTATTGCAGAAACCGCGGCGGCTATCCTTGGAGAACAGAGCCCACGCAGGTAGGTTCATCGGTAGCCTACGGTTGTGTCTGTTTCCAAAAATAGCACTTAGTTCATGTCCAATTGAATGTTCTAATTCTAAAAGAGTTTTAGCAACAGCGCATGTTAACTGAGCTCCCTAATACCTCAACCTATACTCGCTGGGTACTTCTACTAGTTTTCCCTTGAATATAATTATTATCGGTTGAAAACTCTTCCCGACTAAACGGAATGTTTGTTCACTGACTTGATTTTGCCTCTTGCCAGACTGCGTACTCCTCCAGGGACCAATTTAAATGTTAGTAGTCGCTGGACAAAAGCTACGATGGCTACATCCTTCATACTTGTCTCGTTATATCCAATCCTGTTGTTTCTGGCAGTGTGCTTGTCCTGCTCGATTGAACGCTTAAATTGATTTCCCCCTTTTTTAGAATACTGGATGTTCGGACAAAACTTTACGAACTTCTAGCACATTGCATTCCCCCAGACGTTATAATGAAGGTGAGCTTATGCTGGCTAACGAAGAGCGTACATAGGTTTATCATATTTTTTGGCTACAGACAGCAAACATTCCACAAAACTAATTTCTGATAATCTAGTAAGACAGTCGTTAGCCATCTCGACAAAACACCGTTTTACTTATCAAATTTAACACTAGCCGTGTACATTACACCCATAGACCACCAAACAACTTAAGGTGTACAGCATTATTCTTTTTGTAGATAATGCGCCTCACCTCTAGTTAAGGGTACCCATATCAAAGTTTTCAAAATTTAGTTCATCCTCGAATTAGTCCCATTGTTAAAGAGCCTTTTTATTTCCTTATAGGGCCTCGTGGATAACCTACTGACTTCTTGCGATGGAAGCTTAAAACTCGAATTGGTTCGTTTGGCTGCCATGCATGAGCACCGGCTCCAACTGGGACAAAAGGCTATCTTCCATCTAGAGGCCTTCGTTATAGCTTTTATGGCAATATACAAGCGATTTGTCGAAGACACCCTCGGCGGAACTGAGTGGTAGAACTAAAAAATTCTCCGATATGAACGCCTTGCATTTATGCATGTTTACCTGAGAAGATTCCATATTTTGTCTAAAATAAAGATTCCAAATTTCCTTTGTTATTCGAATGTAAGCCTTCTTGGTATCGTGGGTGATTTATTCAATTTTATTCCCCGACCGAGATTCGTACTCTCCGATATTCTTCTCAATATCACTGCTTCTTCACTCGTTAGTCCAATTAGCGAAGTGTGATGTAGTATATCCTTCCCGGGCGTTTCACTCACATTAACTAGCGAATAAAGAACACTAAGCCCTTTCATGTGGTCTACCAACCACACTCATGGCCGCCTCTTGAATGCTACACCGCACTTTTCGGTAATAGCATGATTAAACCTATCAATTCGTTTGATTCGCCCCCAGATTCACAGCTTGGGCCAACTAACTTACGCAGGTTATTTGATTTGTCCCTAAACGTTTGTAAGCAAACATTACACATCAATTTTTGTCCCCAAGCTAAATGGTCCGGTATTGGGAACTACCTCAAGGTACTTAACGACAATTTAATTAATCGGTGGGAGAAATAGGTGGTTCATCCAGTCTCTTTGGTCACTCTTGTACACTCCTCGCGACGAGCCTTTAATAGGCTACACCACTTTGTGTTTCAGGTGCGCAGGAGTATTTCCGATTTTAACTTGTCGGTGGCTGACTGCGAGCCAAGGTCGGCAATTTGGCAGGCAACAGAACTAATACGCTCTGGAGACTCAATTTCACTGCCGTCAGTCGCAAGCTTTGGCTTCCTTGTAATCATGAGATGGGTGGATTTGTCCCAGTATCAGTGCGAGCTATCTGAGTTGGCAAGTGATTCCGCCGCCAGGAGAAATGATTTTGGAGATCGAGGTATAACCATAATCCAACTTTGATGAGCGCATGGTCAGCCCCAAAGCTGCCTGTCCTGAGCGGTCTCGTATGTTTTGTCCGGTACAAGATCGATGTTGCTAAAAGGCTCTACAGAATTGAACGACCAGTGCCGCCCGGTATCTCTAAATATACTGTTACCAGTCAAACGCCTCACCGCAAAACCCGGGTTCAGGCTTGTTCTTTAGTTTATTTTCAAGCTGTATTTGCGCCCGTCAGGATTAGGGAGCTCACAAACAACACTACCTCAGTGTGAGGCAAATAATATATCGGCCGTAGCGTATTACAAAACTTGCACCTGCCGAGGAGCACAGTCTGCCAATTCACTATATAGCTCTGATGAATGCTTCAGATAATATTAAGAAATCTCCCCACTACCCCACTATTTTGGACTTTGGGCATCATTGTGTGCTTGTATAATTTTCAACTTCATAAGCCGTGAAGCCCCATTTGCTAGCTAGTTGTCTTGACCTGGACTTACCAAGGGTCAGTTGGGAGACCACCCATGAAATCTTTCATTAAAATAGACCTGGTAAGCCATTTAGCCAAATTAAGCGGCTTGAAAAGTTATATAACTGCATGAATAATTCGGTTCTGTGAAACAACGATTACATCAAAGGGGTTTCTCAATTTGGGTCTTGATTAATTTATCACTCAGAACAGGCTCGTGCCGGTTAATGGCTTCTTTAAGGTCGTCTGCTCCACCTACGTCCACATGCGGAAGTTTTTGGACGAGGGAAGATAAGGGATAGACAATACATCGAAAAACCAATTCAGCACATCTGCCTCCTGACAGGGATGATCATTGGAGGATGTGCGATATGAACTGTCGTGAATCAAGTAAAATTGCTTTTGTTGCAGATAATGAAGTACGACTGACCACAAGAAATTCCCATAGCTTGTCGAATGTAAAGTTAAAACATAAGTTGTATGTCAGAATGGGTTATCGACAAAAGCGCGGGTTGACACGGCCCTGATTAGCAGAGTTAAGTAGATTCTTTCATGTGTTTCATAATAAATCAATGCAATCGCTTGGATGGCTGAGGCGAAAGCTTAGGATTTACGCCATATGTTTTACTATGAAATGGGCGTAAAAATACTCCATAAGTGCCGTAAAATCTACTCGACAAACCTTAATTCAGGCCATCAAATATCATGTGGCTTTTCTTGCTCGTGTCTTTTTTAAACATTTATATCATAGCGTGTGGTTAACTGCAGTCCCAGCTATAGCCAGACGCCGGAGAAACTGGAAAGACCGGCTTAGGAAGCTGAGTAGATCGTCATTTTGAATAAAATTGCACTATCGCCACGTGAAGACCACTTCTGACCTTGAGACGGACATGTATTCCAAAGATATTACTGCTGCCCAAGGCGTACTTGAATTTGCAATACGTTTGTTTGCGAATTTCTCGGTAATCGTGTCGTGCAGAACGCGTTGTCATAGGCCTTAATTCTAGGGCCATCCGGATCACCGCAATAGTAAATATCCAGGGCACATATTTTATTCTTGCAAGCGCTAAGGTGTCGCACCGGAGCATGCTCAAATAAGAGACAAAAAAATTGGTTGAAAACCCGTACGTGAAGAAATAGTTTTTTTTTATTAATATGCTGAAGTAACTGCAAACAGCGTGACAGAGACCCAAGGCTGCGGCAGGGTCATTTAACGGTCAACACAAACAGTTATATATTTACCAAGCTAATAGAAAAGCACAGTCCTACTGCTTCCTCTTACCTAGCCTGGTGCACAATTATGGCACCCAGCTGACCTAAAGTGCTCAAACAGGTATTTAGTTTATGTGCTATTTGTTCATTATTCAACAGGTGGAGCATTTCTATAAAACGAGCAAATGTGTCGGCAGCCAACATGAAACAATCCGACGTCAGGAGACTGTACCATACGTTTTAGAAAGTATTAAGACAAACAAGGAGAGGCATACCAATGAGAAACTGCCGGTCACAGTATAACCCCAATGTGTATAAGCCAATAATTTTAGTTGGAGAAAACGTCACCGATTTATTGAGTGGTGCCAAGCTCGATTAAGAGACTGGTTGTGCCATTTTGACATGAACAAAATGAGCACAAGGCGCCTTGACATTATCGAATAACACTTCCATAACGACGATATCGCAAAGTTTAGGCAGTTAGAGAACAGGCAATGTACCGGAAAAATTATTCGTGTTACAGAAAGTGCTACCAAATAAATCGGTGTAAAAAACATGTTCACGACAACCAAAACCAACAACATTGGGAAAAGCCCACCCTGGAAATCAATGGTGTTCATGTTCAGTCCTAATCAGCTTTCAGTCTATCACCTTCTGTCGATATACTTCGAAGGAAAGGCGAAGACGAATTGACTGCCGCTCGATCTTAAAGGCATTACTCCGGAATTCGGTATTATGTTCCAATAGAACTTCAGTGTTACATTGTCGTTGCCGTGCAGGCCGTGACCGTCATCCCAGAATGGATATTTGCCGGCCATGCTCTTGTAATCGATATCGTAATTTTCATCTCTCCTAATAATTTTATCCCATAGGACGACTTGGTTCAGTTGATTGTCGGCGGTTTTATACTCGGCTGCTAGGAAAATAAATAGTTGCTTGACATTCCAGTTGAAAAGTTCACCAACATTTGCCTAAAAAAATAATTTTGTGAAGTTATGTTACCTTTACTGACATGCGCACGCGTCCCAGGTCATTATTTGTCGGACGACTTGCTGTGTAGTCGTCCGCAATCTGAACAACAACGTGACTTACACCCAAGTCAACGGGTATTTGCTTATCGACAAAGAGAGTAGACAAAAAGCAACAAAACATAAGAGTTGACATGGTTGAGGCAAGAATTGCCGTGACAGCACTAATACGCGCAAATACTGAATGCATTATTGCAGAGAAACGACAAAAATTGCCGCAATTAATACAGAAAATCCGCAATCAACCGGGAACACGTCAACTAATTGTGTCCAATCAAAATGAAGACTACATTGACAATGTAGTTAAAGCGTAGTAATTAAAATCAGGAAGCATAGTTTTCTTTTTCCTGCCCACCCGAAATGTTGAGGTAATTGAGGAATCAGGTAAAATCTTCATTTATTAATTTTTAAAAATTTGCCTTGTCCAGGAAAGCTTTTTGTGTAGGTGGAAACCGATTATTTGAAGCAAGTTTTGAACGATCTCGTATATCCCCTGGTTCCCGACGCACATATGGAACCTGTTTGTTAATAAATAAGTAGTATGTGGAAAACAACTTTATTGAAACGTTGGTGAAAGCACATATTCTTGTGTGACTACCTGTTTTAAGAATCTGGCTACCTCTCACCACGTGAAGCCATGCCTCAGCCCTAATGGCAATTTTCCGGAACCAAAGTTTAAAGTGGTTCCAGTCGAACCAAAGGTCCCACTTTGGTCCCACTGCGCCGTGATTGCGTATATGCGAGGTATTCCGTTCACTGGCCCGGTTAGTCTACAAGCTGTCATCGAAATCGATGGTGAAACACCCACACACAAGCTCCCACCTCCACCTTAGAAAATCCCTACGTGCACGCACGCCTCCTGCATTTGCAATATTCCCCTCTCCAAATGCGGCGCCTGGATCGATGCCCTGCTCTGACAACTTTTTCTGGCGTATGCCTTGGGCGAAAAACCCGTGTTCAGGGCGCACGCGTTCAAATAGGGGGGGGGGTCTGGGGTAGAGGGGTATGGGGTGACTACGTGCATCAAATGCAGTCTGAGCAGGCTCGGCTAAGCCAAATGTTTATACATTTACTGTGTGTGACCTGAACATGGGTTTTTCGCCCTAGGTATACGCCGGCAAAAGTTGTCAGTGCAAGGCATCGATCCTGGCGCCGCATTTGGTGAGGGGGAGGTAGCAAATGCAGGAGGCATGCGTGCGCGTAGGGTTTTTCTCAGGTGGGCGTGGGAGCTGTGCATAGGTGTACCACCATCGATTTCGATGACAGCTAGTAGACTAGCCGGGCCAGTGCACGGAATACCGCCCATATACGCAATCACGGCGCAGTCGAACCAAAGTGGGACCTTTGGTTCGACTGGAACCACTTTACACTTTGGTTCCGGAACATTGCCATTAGGGCATTATAATAAGCATAAGTTAACTGACACTGGTATTTCTCATAAACTTAATGCTATATATACAGCTTACCCTTTCCCTTTTTACCTTCGTTCGAAACAAGCATGTTTTGCTCCTTGCAAAGGGGACACCAGGAGATCTAGGCGGTGCTCTTCGATTTCAATTGTCGTATAAATCCACTGGTCTCTTCCATCCCTCCCGCACAAGAGACGCTCTTTGATGGCGTTTTCGTGACCTCCAAGTTCTGAAGACCCGGTGAGTTCATCCGTGTCACAATACTGACGATATTCTCCTCAGTCAATTATTTATTATCATACTCAGGCGAAGGTCTTCGCAGGCGCTTCTATTTGGCTCTGTGTCAGGGGTCGGCAACCTTTTTAACTGAGAGAGCCAAGAAAGCAAATATTTGGAAATATATTTCAGTGAGAGCCCTATTGTATATTTTTTTCGATGAAATTTAATTAAATGCGAGTATAATAAGCCTCTGAAGGTATTCTTTTCAATAATTTTCTTATAATAAGCATCGTTATTGTACTTCTGGTGTTGCTTTTATAGTCTGGTCGGTAGATGATAAGGTTAAGCTTCGTGAAACCGTTGAGGCCTTCATCCGTTAGACGTTATCGTAGGGTTGAGTCGATGTGTCTAAGATGTGAGAATGATTGCTCACATGCTCACATGTAGGGCCAAAGGGTGTCAATACAGCAATTATCAGACGCTGCAGTATGTGGTATGTGACCGAAAGCTTGTTCCAAGTTTTGATTATCAGCTGGTCTTCGAGTTGAAGTTTTTATTAATTTCTGTCCACATGCGCTTGCTTGGTAACTCCGATTTATGTCATGCGAGTATTTAAAAATCTTCATTAAGTGACTTGAACTTATTCATTCACATGTCTGAGGCCTTGAGGTCAGCCAATTATTCTTGCAAATCTCTAACGGAGAGACCAGGAATATATCCTAGGTTGGCTGCATTCAGCGAACACTCGGTTGGATGTATGGTGAACTTAAACCTACGAATGTGCTCTCGAAATTCTCCAACGCGTGCTATGAACGACTGTAGGAGACTGTGAGTGAAGCCAACTAGCTGTTGCAGATCAAAGTTTTGAGTGGACCCACTTACTGTGCATGCGTTTTTATATTGTCTTAGTTTTTTCGAAATGTAGTAAATGATCTGTCTTAAGATCCATGATAAAGGGTTCAAGCTTGTTTTCAAAAGCAAACACGGCTTCTTGAAGGGATAACATTGTATTTCCATTGCCTTGCAATTTAAAGTGAATTTGGCTCAGATGTTCGGTCATATCCACGAGATGGTAAAACATAAGGAGCCACTCAGTTTCGGCTAGCTCACTATGCTCAATGCCCTTCATTTCAAGGAACGTCCGGATTTCGTTCAGGCAAGCTAAAAAAACAGCTAAGCACCTTCCCTTTTGCTGTACAAAATCAGACCATGATGGTTATTTCCAAATTCATCCAGCAATGTTTTAAATTGTCGATATTTTGAGGCTCGGGCAACGATTAAATTGATCACACGAATGACCTGTGACATCACTTCGCCAAGCATAGAAGGCAATTGAAAGGTAAGATGGGTCTATTTTCATGTTCACAAAGAAGCACCACATGTCCTTTGTTTTTCCCCACCATGCACGGAGCACCATCAGTACACACTGAGATAAATTTATCCATAGGTAGTTTTTTTCCTTGAGCGAACTCTATGAAAGACTTGAATAAATCCTCAACTCTTGCAGACCCTTTTATTAGCAGAAACGCAAGACTTTCTTCATCCAGTGTATCACCAGTATTATATCTTGCAATCTCGCTGAACTGCGCTTAATGGCTTACGTCTATTGACTCATCCAAAGCCAGGTAAAACAATGGCACTAAATTCAAGGCTTTCACTTGCGTTTCCTCCATGTGGGTTGCCATCATGATGATACGCTCATGAACAGTTTTTGTCGACAAAGGCACGTCTTGTAGCCGCTTGATTATCCTGTCTTTGCTCGGAAGATCATAAAAAGTTTATTGGCTACATCCAGCATGAATTAAGCAAACTCGCCATCTAAGAATGGTTTGCCGTTCCTAACTATTGCTAAAGATTCAGCAAAGCTAGCGGATTTGAAGTCATCTTGCTGGGTCCATACCCGGAGGTGCTTCTGGCTGGTTTGCATCCTGCTCATTAGCTCATGGCGTGCTTTCTTTCTCCCGCAGGGTTTTTTAATGCAAATGTATCATGGCTTGTGTTGAAATGGCGCTTAACATGCGATCATTTCATCGGTATAACCTGGTCATTGCAAATTAGACACACCGCATAATGTGCTCGCTCCAAAAAACCGAATTCTTTGGCCCCTTCGTCCTAAAATGTACGATACCACTTATTGCTTTTTATTTTTGCCATACTCTTTGTTGCAGAGGTTAACTTTGGGCAAGTGAGAGGGCGAGATAGTATCGTTTGCAGATGTGCGATCCGCCTGATGAATGAAACCGTCAGACGTTAGGATCGATTTATTTGTCCACCAGGCAAATTTTTCGCGAATGGACTGTTTGCTCCGTCTGGGGGACATAAACATGAGGCACTTTATGTTACAAAGCCGGCTGGCCTATGCGCGTAAGATAGCCTTGTCTGCCAGCGTGACCTTAACCAAGCTGAGGTCAAGTCTGAGGGCTTTCGCGCCTTAGTAGAGAGTCTGTTATTTAGCGAGCTTGTCGCCGCTGTTGGGACGCAGGAGGAGACGGAAGCAATTGCTGTCGGCAAGCCGGAAGGGGACCAGGCAGGTCGAACCTAGGGGTGCCGAAACACCGGAGATTGGTCGAGATTCAATTGATTCTAATACAGGGTAACTTGGAGGCAATCAAATTGGCAATTGGATGCACAAGAAGGACAGACTTACAGGGGTATTCATTTATATAGACCCCTGTATGCATTTATATAGACCCCTGGATACATTGTAATATTTTCGTCGGGCACCAAGGAAATTGCATTCGCATAAATTCTCCGGATGTTTATGTGTGTGGGTGTATTTCCCTCTACAGGCACCAATGACAACCGCTTTTTCGAGTAGTTGATTTTTTTATGATTCTTGAAACGGTGGACTGTAACGTCGGCGCCTGCAGGATCCCCAATTCCTGAACGATATCTCTTCAGAGGGATTTCTTGCTCAATATTTCGCCTCACCTGAGAAATCAGGTTTTTAGTCATCGTATTCCTTTGTGCTCGTGGCATTTTTAAGGGGTAGAGGGCATTATTCAACAAGTCACAAGGACAATGGTGTTTGCGGGCTTTTTAGCTTCTCGAGTCCGGCGTATTTATAGGGCTGCCGCCTTTCCAGTATTTTCCTGGCGTATGGTGCCCGGGCGGCCCTTCTGGAAGCTCCTAGTTTGCGGCCACTACCCCGGCTGTGTGGGCGGCCCTCAGGTATGCTCGAAACACGACGTGCTCGGCTTGAATACGGGCGCGAACCAGCGGGGGCGGCTTGAATAAGTGTATCGCCCAGGTGGCCTGTACTTTTCACCATCGATCTTGACTGCATGGGAGGTTCCGCCTCCGTAACAATATAAATGCATACAGGGGTCTATATAAATGCATACAGGGGTCTATATAAATG
>JAYGXS010000001.1:63560122-63595429 GCA_036362985.1 Ligula intestinalis
ATGCATACAGGGGTCTATATAAATGCATACAGGGGTCTATATAAATGAATACAGGGGGCTTTATAAATGCACACAGGGGTCTATATAAATAAATACCCCTGTATTTTGAGGCGATGTCAATGAATGTGTGAATATTTTGAATTAAAAATGAAAAACTTGATCGAACTGTACTGGCATCTTAAGAAATATTCGACGGGCAGCAGACCGAATGACTAACAAAAGCTGTAAAAAGAGATCGGAAAAAGCGCAAGCTGTGGAAATTATTTCTACAAACGTAGAAGCAAGAAAACTTCAAGAACAGACAAAAACGCACTGTATGCATGAGCCTCTTATGAACTACGGGTCCTGGAAGAGGCGCCACGAAAACCTAAAGCATTCAACACCTACGTCTGAAGTTTTACAAAGAACCGTGACCATCTCGCAACGTTTAACTACAAAAACGACGAAATCTTGAGCAATTGCCCTCAACATCGAGATACTCTCGTTTTTTTCGAAAGTGTGTATAACAGGGAACCATCTCTCCAGCCCTACACCTTGCCGCATGTCGTCAAAAACTCGACTTTAACACTGTATTATTTACACCACAGGTGGTTTTGGCAGATTTAAAGAATTTGGATCCGGCCAGGTCGCACTAATTAGCTGAAGAATTAGCGGAACCACTGTGGTCACAGGTATTAATCAGATTAAAGTAGAGACAGCAGTATTCTGTGATGGGAAGAACAATCATTCGGTAAAGTTCTAACTTTATTTCATGAAGAAAGTAATAATGCGGTATCAAAACCACAAAATATGATCAACATGACGTAATACTGATATATTATTCAGCAAATTAGTCGTAGGTCTCTTATTGTGAATCGTTCTTAAAGTGGACTTTTTTGGAAGACGATGGCTTGGGGAAACTTGGCGGGGCCAAAAAGCATGAAAATACATGTGGATGGAGAAAACTCCATCTGCCAGGTAACGCTACAACATGAGAGCGAACACAGTTCTGCGTTGATTTTATCAGCGCAACTATTGGATATCTCCTTAGAAAAGGAGTAGGTACGCTTAAGGTCGTCTGCCTTAATGTGATTGTGTGAATTTGCGAGCACTTTTGAAATCTCATTTATGTACAGAATGAAGACCGTTCCTTGAAAAACGCTCACGATCAGCTGATGCGTCGAGTTGCTTTTAACTTCTGAGACTTTCTTGCTGCAGTTAAACAAAAGGGAACAAATGCAGTCGAGGAGAGGAGGTTAGATGCCGAGGGCCTCCAGTTTCACTAGAAGACATCAGTTTGGTACCTTGATGAATACGTTACTAAGGTCAAAGTACATCACAAGCACTGTTAAGAAAAGCTTTATGACACGTTACGCATGATCTTTCAGGTAAAAACTCCATGCTACAAAACGCTTCGAATCTTTCCTTCTAGGCAAACATCGAGACCTTTTTTCCAGCAGTTTTGCTGGAGTCTAGGTTTTATGAACATCTTGATAGTTACTATGCTCCAAGTGAGATCCCAACATGAAGATAGGAAGAAGAATACATGTTTTCTACGAGTCAGGTAAGAATTTGTTTCAAAGATAGACAAAGAAAATATGGCTCAGCAATCGAGGGAAGCTCCTCACTCTGTTAATAACTGAGTTTGAAATTCCGTCAGTTCCCAAAAAGTGCGACACTTGAGAAGACGTATGTGCTGACTAATTTATTAAATGAAACAACCAATGATACTAATAACACTGACTGAGTATGGCTGAAATGACGGAATCGGTTCAGATTTCACCGTAAGTTGCTTTCCAAAGAATCTATCGCTGGTGGTTATGCAAGCTTAACCCTAGCAACTGCAATCTTCAGGCCATGGTTCCTATAAACAGAAGAAGTCAGTGGAGGCCAGAATAGTAGGAATAGTTTACTCTGTGTACAGAGGAACGGAAAATAAGCAGGAAGGAGATTGACTACGGAGAGCACAAACAACCAGGCGACAGGCCATATCCGAAATGCGGTAATAGTTAAAAGGGGCCCAGAGCGAGCATTGAGTGAGTTAGCTGCAGGCTGCTGACTGAGCCGACCAGTGTGGGGTGCGTGCGTGCGCCCCAGCCGCCCGAAGGCAAAGGTTACTTCTCGAAGGCGGACATCAGCCACATCGTTGTGTCGAGCGACTGGGCGGCCAGGACTGTCCCGCGAGACCACGTCTGTGGTATCTCGCGTTTGGAGGAGGTGGACTGCAGCACCGCTACAAATCCACTTAACAAGTAAGTGTTGTCAGTATCTTCAAGAACGATGTTCTGAGCTTCATTTATTAATGGATGAATTTCGTGAACTCACTTATTTGAGGACCGACGACGGAACAGTTAAGTGACTGATTTTGCAGAGACAGGCTAGCTGAGTGCGCACAATTCCATTTTTTATTCATGTGCAAGGCGAATTTTACAGGCTGATTCTAAAATCTCTCTCATCCTCAGATGCACATGTAACAAAGTAGTAGACTGATCTTTTAACTGCCTCCTCGAATTCTTTATTCTTGATAAAAGAATGTGAGGGAGGGTGGATTCTGAAACGTAGTGCTTGGGCATTTTGTTTGGTAAAAATCCCATGACTTTATTGGAAAGGACCGACATAAAATCAGAAACACAAACAGCGCCCTTCGGGGAGAAGAGACTGTGGTTAAAGCATTGAGAGCTTATCTTAAATTCATGGTAAAGCTAACAGTGAAATACAATAATGTATACAGCGACAAAATTCCAGCGGTATTTCGAATGTGTTCAAATACAAGGTTCAGCCAAAAAATGAACGCGAGAATGTTGGAAGTCAAAAATAGTCTGGGAGCTCGCCATAGTACCCCCGGCTTTACCAAAGACTGCGTAAAAATAAAATACGCCGAATGAAATTCACTAGGCCAAACGGAATGAGAAAATAGACGGTCGGGGAAGTGAAAGGGGCGTCGATTGAAAGTAATGTATACAGGAGGCTCAGGGCAAGAGGGGTTTGTGGTAGGAACGTTTAAGTTTAGTGGGGAAGGAGTAACTGTCGATGGCAGTGTAGATGGTGCAAGAAAGGGCAGATGGGGTGGAGGGATAGAGTATGGGAAGCAGGAGACAGAGGACCTCAGGCCTGGTCCGGCGTGATGTCCGAGACAGAAGCGTTGAGGCAGTCCACGCTCGCAACCTACCTTCGTGTCCGGCAACGAATGTGGATGGTTTTCTCACCTGGATATAACCTGAAACGGGCCGTCGTGGCGGGATTCCAACGGACGGCGCACTCGATCATGTCGTAGGAAAACATGAGAGCCTGTCGCCAAGTAATTATCGGGATAAGAGTCGAAGACGGAGGGCCTAGGTGTAAGCCGCTATAGCGACTTTGTATACTGCCGGAGACGGGGCAGGAAATTAGTAGTCCTCGACAGCATTTGGAGGTGCGGGTGAGATCAGTTCACCGAAAATTCGGACAAGCGCGGTGAACACCTGTTCAGTCAATCTCCAGATTAGGAGTGATCCAGGAGTGATTTGCAAATAAGAAAGAGAGGCCCTGGACAATGCGTTAGGCACCTCAGTACGTGACCCACCGATGAGGTGGATGATTTGGGTCAACTGAGAAATGCAGTCCAATGGGCGAATCTCCCGTGGATTGAACTTGTCTGAGTTAGAATTCGTGGCAAAATAAAGCAGCATGTAGTCAGAGAAGACAGTGAAGCCTCTGCCTTCAAGAAGGTTCCGGAAGTGTTTCACGGCAAAGAATACGGTCAAAAGCTCCCGTTCAAATGTGCTGCAGCGCAATTTGGCAGGTTTTAACTTCCTAGAGAAGAAAGCGAAAGGTTGAGTCTGACTGCCAGATGCTGCTTGAAAACGGCGTCAACTGCGGCAGTGGAAGCATCAGCCATGATCGGGATAGGAGCACTATGGACTGGGTGCGCCAAGAGGATGGCATTATCGCAGGGGGTTATGTGAGTTAAACCGTGCAACTGCGATCTTCAGACCATGGTTACTTTGTGCAGAAGAGAAGTCCATAAAGGCCAGAGTATTAGGAAGAATGTATTGTGTGCACAAGGGAGAGGAGAATAGATGAGAGTAGGTTGACTTGGATAGCCCATGACCAACAGGAGGGCCAGCCGCGATCCAAGTGCGGTTTTCGGCAGCAGGCAGCAGCGAGAACGGCATTTCAGAAGACGAAGATGCGATCACTGGAACAAGAGTTCCCGAGGGAATCTGAAACGTCAGGCAAATAAAACTCTTGTTCCAGTGATCGCATCTTCATCTTCTAAACTGTTTCCTGGGACTCGAATATTCGCTACTATTGAGAATGGCATTGTCTGGTTGCCTCAAAGGTTATTGGCCGGAAAGACTGCATCGACCAAGGCGTGCATGCGTCCTATTCGCCATTGAGAGAGGCTAGCTTTTGCGGGACCTGATTGGCTGTTGCAGAAAGCGCCGTAAGTGCAGTAGTACTCGTTAGCATCAGCAAGCCTTCGGACAAGCTCGCCTATGTGGAGTGAGTCACCACACTTCTCCCCCGGGAGACGGTAACGAGGAAACTGAAATAATCCGAGTGAAAGAAGAATATTTAAGTTAAGTGAGGGAGATACGTAGCAAGGTGAGGTTTCAGAACAGCGTGGGCGGCTGTGGCTGGAATGAGCCAGGATGCAGGAACGGCTGAAGAAAGCCGCTGTTCCGGTAAAACGTAAACAGCAAATCAGTATGAGTTGAACCGGAAGAGTCGTTGGCAGTAGAAGGAAGGTTGGAGATTAAGAAGGAGATCTGGGTGCTGGCACTCATAAGGGGACATCTCTGTTGGATTGGGAAGTAACCAGGGCCTGGGCTGAATGGGCTACCGGCAGTAAGTCGCGAATGCCAATCACCAAATACGTAGGGATACGTCCGTAAATCGCCAAATGCGCAGGGAAAATAACCAAATACGCTGGGATAGTCGGGAAGTCAGCAACTACGCTGGTACGGCAGGCCACATCAGAATTTGAGTGTTCATCTCACGTCGGACTTTCACCAATATCGCAGGGGGTTAAGTAAGTTAAACCGTGCAACTGCGATCTTCAGACCATGGCTACTTAGTGTAGGAGATAAGTCTTTTAAAGTCAGAGTAGAGGGAAGAATGTATTGTGTACACAAGGGAGAGGAGAATAGATGAGAGTTGATTGACTTGGATAGCTCACGACCAGCAGGAGGGCCAGCCGCGATCCAAGTGCGGTTTTCGACAGCAGGCAGCAGCGAGAACAGCATTGTCTGGTTGCCTCAAAGGTTATTAGCCGGAAAGACTTCATCGACCAAGGCGTGCATGCGTCCTATTCGCCACTGAGAGAGGCTAGCTTTTGCTGGACCTGATTGGCTGTTGCAGAAGGAACCTTAAGGGCAGAAGTACTCGGTAGCGTCAGCAAGCTTTCGGACCAGCTCGCCTATGTAGAGTGAGTCACCACAGCATCCCAATGTGACATAGGACTAGAAAAATAAGAACAAAGTCGTTTGCAGTTAAAAGCACGTGCTTATTCAGGGTCTTCTTTTAAAGTTGTGTCAAGACAATATCAAAGTATATGTATCTGCGTAAAAAAGCTGTTTAGTACCAGAACATAGGGTTAAGGGAGATGTCAATGAGCATATTTCAGAAATAGAAGTTGCGCTAATTAATCTGTATACTTAATAAAAGTAAGGTCTACGTTTGTTTGTTTGTTTGTGTGTCCGCGTCATCATTGGTGGCAGGAGGCTGTTTGTAAGTCAATCATGAGGTGTGGGCACACACACGTGCGCGTACGCAGGCATGTGCGCCTGTCCGTATGTCAATCGCACGGGACGCGCCGCCCGCCCGCCTATCGCGCGCCAGTCTGTACGTCGATCACTCAGGGACGATGTCAATGGGCATATTTCAGCAATAAATGTTACGCTCATTAATCTGCATCTGTATGCTTAATAAAATCGGTGACTGTTTCTGTGTGTGTCTCCGTTATCTTTGGGCGCCGGAGTCAGGTTGACACGCCTTGTGCCCCTTCGACGCGCGCATGCTAGTACCACGATCACTTCGTCGGCACGCGTTCTCGGTCGCCTGTGCGTGTCTGTCTCTACGTCGCTCCCTCATTCTACCGTGCGCGTGAGGATTCAAGTAACGCCCGACGTGACAGGCGGATGTGAATACGCCACGGGGGTGTGGGCGGGGGTGGGGAAGGGATCGTCGCTTCCAGGTCGTCGCGGCCGCTTGAAAGGCCACCCCCCGCCTATGTAGCAAGGGCTATACCCGTGTTTGCACAGCTGCTTCAAATTCAATCACCGTAAACCAAGCATCCAAACGCCACCGACACCGTCTCAAGAGGTCAACACCTTGCGTCCTCACACCTCCAAACAAAACTTGAGACGATGACCATGGGACGACATTAATTGTCGGACTCATTGCCCTCTCACCACCTTTCCCCACCCCCATTTCGCTGGTCCCCAATTATGACAAGAATCTTATGCCCATGATCCCTTCACACCTCGCTCTCCCTCTTACCTCTTTGCTACTACTGTATGGGCTGAGCGTTAACCCCTTGACCTACTATCACTTGGACCACCACTTTTACTAACGCGTAAGTTGTCGCGGCCGGTTGAAAAACCGCCACACCCCTCCCTCCACAGCGATGCGGCTAGCTCTTAGGTTAGGTTAAATGACCTACCACATAAATTCCTTCTCTTTTTTAATCAAACCCTTACAAACTATCATTATGGATAACAGTGATGACGTCAGGCATGTTCTGAACACAAACAACTCGACAGACGATGATGGGCTGGTGACTGAAGGTAACGTTGTAAGCTTACTTCTTTTCTACCTTATGTTATTCTGTTCAAAATAATAACCTATTTGTAGGTTCTACCTCATTAGGTAGAAAAGGAATTAGAGCAGCCGCGAGAACACAAGTTCAAACGAAGGAACAGGAGAGATTTGCCAATGTTAATAGACGTTCGCAAGAAACACAGGCAGAGAGACGACTTCGCCTAGTGACTAATGCCATACGTCAGCGATATCGACGCTCCCAAAAAAACCGACGATCAAATGCTGCAAAGAAGATGCGAAAACACGATTCGTCATCAAATTAACTTCTCCCAAGAAACCGAGGTCCAAACCCTGCGGAGGAGAGAGCTAGGTAGTTTAAGAAATTCGCAAAGTCGGCTAAACGAATTACCCAGATGTAAAAGTGCACGTCTGACTATGCAAGCATCACAGAGAGCGGATCAACGCCAAAACGATGCTGGAAAATCCAGTTTGCAACCAATTCCCATACGGTGTGACGTCTCTGGCCCGTCGGTTGCTTCCACAAATGCTCAAGTATGGAACAAGGCCTCACTCAATTACAACCCAAGTCTTGGTCATACGGAAGATGTAAATGTTTCCATTGGGAAGATGGTAGAAGGTTGTGGACATTTTCAGGCGAAAAGTGGACTGGTGAGACGATCGGCATATGTTGTTTCAACGGCAAAGTTCTACTGAATAACTTCCCCCCACCACCAGAGATACTTCAAACATTGCTTGCTGGTAATACCGACGACTCGAAGAATTTTCTTTCTAACATTAGAAAATACAACGGTGCGTTTCAAATGGCCTGCTTTGGTGCCAACTTTGTTCGTGAGGTTGGATTTATGCCTACCTTAAATGTGAAAGGCCAGGTTTATCACCGGATTGGATCGTTACTACCTCCTTATGATGGGGAGCGAAATTTCTACAAATATATTTCGTGGAAGACATAAACCTACAGGCTCAAAGCCGATCCCGAGTGTACCCAGGCATCATATAATATTGTTCATTCAAGACATGCTACACCAGCGCAACAGCTACGTTAACAGTTTGAATTCCAACCTGGAGATGCACGCTTCCAATGACTTCATTATTGTCATAAATGCAGATAAACGTCCTCGTGGAGAACACCAACGAATATTTAATGCTCCCGCATGCAACGAGGTAGCCATCATTATGTCAGAAACACAGCACAGCAACAGGGATATTGTCTTGAGAAGGAGGGACGCTAGGTTGCAAAGGATATACGAGACACACCGTTCACATGACGCCTTACAATACCCTCTCATGTATGTTAATGGTGAAGACGGTTATCGCTTCGGTATACCTCGAATTGGCACCCGTAAAACAGTAAGTTGTAAAGCCTTCTACTCATATCACTTTATGATTCGGGAAGGAACTTGCAACCTACTTTGTCGATTCAAAACTTTTTCCTGCAATTTGCTGTTGATATGTTTGCCAAAATGGAAACAGAACGCCTTTGCTATTTCCGCACACACCAGAAAGAATTTCGCGTGGACAAATACATCCACCTTAGAGACAATATCCTTTCTGATGGTGGTACTGGTGCTGGTCGTGGTCAACTTTTCATCTTGCCGTCAAGCCACACTGGGTCTCCTCGCTACATGCATGAGAAAACCCAAGATTCGTTGGTTTACGTTGGGCATTATGGTCACCCGGACCTATTCATTACGTTTACCTGCAGCCCATCGTGGCCTGAAATTACTGATGAGTTGTTCCCCGGTCAAAAGCCACAGGACCGCCATGATTTCTCCCTGCGGGTATTCCAGCTTAAGTTGAAAACCATGATGAGACTCATCACAAAATTCAAAATTTTCGGTGATGTTCAGTGTCATATGTACACTTAGGCCCCCAGTCCATCAACAAGCGCAACGATTTGGCGTTCCCCTACGGTGTACTGAGACATTTCCTGAGCACGAGAATCAGTCACGTGGGAAGGACTGGGTGCAACAACAACTCCGACGACAGCGGGCATAATTGTCACGCAATTACCAAACCCGCATCCGACGCGGACAAGAACGCTGTGGCAATTAATGACCAATCACCGCACCAATTAAGACCTCAAGCGGTGACTACAAGAACTGACAATTATAGTACGCATGCGGGTGACCGCTGTGAACTATAAAAACCGTGCAATATGTGCATGTATCACCCCTTATCTACGCATGTCTCAGACTTGTTTACGATTACCTATGACTAAGGATTCCCGACGGAATCCGAAACGTCAGGCAAATAAAACTCTTGTTCCAGTGATCGCATCTTCGTCTTCTGAACTGCTTCCTGGGACTCGAATATTCGCTACTATTGGAATATGTACACTGTTGAGTGGCAAAAGAGAGGATTGCCCCACGCTCACATTTTGGTCTGGCTGAAGGAAAAATGGCACTCTTCCGATATCGAAAAATTTATATGCTCAGAGTGTCCGGACCGACCCGTTGACTCTGTCCTGTTTGAAACGATCAAAACTCAAAATGGTGCATGGCCCATGTGGTCAGATAAATCCTAACAGCCCTTGCATGAAGGATGGGAAATGTACCAAGAGATATCCCAAGCAATTTCTAGATGCAACTCAGATTGATGGGGATGGTTACCCTCTCCATAGAAGGCGACAACCAGGGATTGGCGGATTCGAAGCAGTTATCAATGAAAGTCGAAAAGGTGGTGTGGTAATTGATAACCGTTGGATTGTGCTGTATTCCTTCTAACTGTCAATAGTATTCAACGCCCACATCAATGTTGAATTTTGCAAATCAGCGAATTCCATCAATTACGTCTGCAGGTACATCAACAAAGGATCCGATGCCGCCATGTACTCTCCCAACCACCGTAACGACAATGATGAGATTACCCAGTAGGAAATGGGCAGATACACCAGCAGTAATGAAGCATTCTGGAGAATCTTTTGTTTTGATATCCATAACCGATTTCCGGCCATAAAACACTTAACCGTCCACCTGGAAAATGGCCAACGGATTTACTTTACGGAAGGATTCCTCTTGGGTCAGCTTCAGAATCCCAAAGATACGACTTTGACTGCTTCCTTCAAATTGTGCCAGCAAGATTCCTTTGCCCAAAGGCTTTTACATATTTAGGTCCCCTCATACTACACATGGAATCGACGAAATATAGATATTCCAGTTGACGGACATCCGGGCATCAAGTATGATGTGAAAATGGGTAGAATTTACACTGTTCACCCCTCTCAACAAGAATGCTTCTACTTACGAATTCTACTCCATAAAGTTAAAGGTCCAACATACTTTGAAGATCTAATGACGATTAACGGTAATCTGTGTTTTACGTACAGAGAAGCCTGTGCGGGGCGTGGTCTGCTTCCAGATGATAATCAGTGGGAGGACACCATTGCTGAAGCTGTCGTTGCTAACGCTCCTTTTCAATTACGACGACTGCTTGCGTAGTTGATCAGAAGCTGTGAGTTGAACTGCCCCCATGATCTATAGTTTAAGTACATAAATGATGTGTCGGAAGCCTACCGACATCAACTACAGTTGCAAAATACCCATCTTCCCGTAGACTTCAATGCGCCATCTATAACATGGCACTCATTCACATTGAAAACACCTCGGTTGAAATGGGTGGAGAGCAACTTGAAAGGTAAGGATTTCCTCCTTTTGACAGGAGCATTGGGAATCAGCTTCCGACTGAAATTCAGCGGGAGCTTTGCTACAATATAACCGAGGTGGCAGCATTCGTGGCTCTTCAAAAACCAAGGATACTGGTCGATCAACTTCATGCATTCAACACAATTATTGACAGTGTCCATGACCGCAATAATGCGCCCGGTGGAACTGGCAAAACGTTCGTCATTCAGCTGCTTTTGGCTGAGCTGCGCAAAGAAAACGAAATTGTTTTGGCTGTTAAGTCGGTTGGTATAGCAGCGACGTTACCTCCCGGTGGCCGAACTGCTCACAGTACGTTCAAGCTTCCTCTGAGGTTACCTGATGATGACACCGCAACATGCCACATAAGCAGAAGTAATGTATCATCTGAATTGTTGAAACGGTGCTCAGCTTTTATTTGGAACGAGTGTACCATGGCCAGCAGAATTGCACTGGAAGCGGTAGATAGAACGCTGTGTGATGTTACAGAAAAGAACATTCCGTTTGATGGCATCACTATGGTTTTATCTGGTGATTTCCGCCAGACACTACCCGTGATTCAAAGGTGTACCAGGGGTGACCAGGTAAAATTCTGCCTAAAGTATTCACCTTAATGGTCAACGGTGAAGACGTTAAAACTTACTACCAACATGAGAGTTCACCTCCACAATGCTCAGGAAACTGACGGATTCTCCACTTACATCTTGAAGAGTGGCAAAGGGAAAATTGAAAGCGATGCAACCGGAAATATCCCTATTAGTTTGGTAGCAAATTTGTTGAGCAGTGGCAAAGATCTTAATGACAAAGTTTTCCCTGATCTCCAATCTTACTTTTCCGACGCCGAATGGCTATGCGAAAGAGGAATTTTAGCTCCGACCAACAAATGTGTCAATGTCCTTACCGACAATTAGCCGTCTTCTTCCAGGTGAGGAAAAACTGTACAAATCGTTCGATACGATGGTTGTTCCGTCTGACTGTGTTAACTACCCATTGGAATTCCTGAACAGCTTGGAAATATCTGGCGTTCCATCGCACAAACTGGTTCCGAAGGTTGGCGCGCCAATCATGCTGATGAGAAATCTTGATGCACCGCGGCTATGCAATGGCGGTAGGCTAATTGTGAAGCGGCTGATGTCAAACCTTATAGAGGCCAAGATTATAACCGGCTGTGCAAAAGGGGAGACTGCTCATATCCCCCGCATTCTTATCGTGCCGTCTGATACTCCGTTAAATTTCCGGCAACTTCAGTTTCCCGTGAAGGTTTGCTTCGCCATGTCTATCAACAAGTCCCAAGGTCAAAACATCAGGGTGGCTGGAATTCATCTGGAAGACTCATGCTTTTCCCACGGTCAGCTCTACGTTGCGATATCTCAGGTTGGCTCGAAAACCAATTTGTACGCCTGGGCACCTAACGGGGTTATGAGGAATGTTGTGTATCCGGAAGCGTTAGTCTGACGATTCTACCTACATTTCCTTACGGTTCGTAATAAACCTTACGTGTGACAATATCCATGTGCTTTTGCACACGCTCGAAATTCTGCCCCATTGCTTATTACCGTTCAGCTTTTCCCGCTGACGTGCCCTATCGTTGTTATTTTAATGTTCGCATTTGTTTCCTTTCGTTGAAAGAAGCTCCAATCTGTATGGCACTTCATTTACTGTCTTCACTTAATCCCTTTTTGCTCACTATTGTTTAATTTCAAAATTCTACTCTCCTGATGCCCACGTTTACCACTTTCCACCACATACATATTTACTCGCTCTTATTTTTATACCATCTGTGGACAAATTAAGATGCAGTTGGACAAGCACGAAAAAAGACGTTCTTTGTAATGATACTAGACTAATTACATTGCCGCACGTCAGCAAGTAAGATTTGCCACCAAACTTCTCTGGCAGAAATTTCCTTTAAAAAACCATACGGCTCGCTACGTTTCAGTACCTTGTTTGTTTAGAATAACTGTTGATGATCGTTGGGCTCCCGTGCTTCGTTATATGGTCTGCAGACCCGGTAACCAGCAAGGGCGTACGATGGACGCATCTCCGGTAATCGGTGATGTTCTCGTGACCACCGCGATCTCCTCATGTGACCATTAGGATATTGAACAACCGCGATGGCCTCCTCTTTACATGATTCCAACGCTTCCAGCAGCAGGACATCCGATTACCATATACCCTTCACCTCCCCCCTCCCCACAGACGGCAGTTTTTCTCCGTAAAATCCCACAAATGGCCTTCTAAACTAGACTTATGAAAGATGCCTTAGGAGTTTTTTTACTGGCTGCCCCCTTACCGCAGCTCCATTACTGGCAACGCCACATGTTCTGCACCCATAGCTATGTACACAGAGGGAGTTCAAAGGTACTTACCTATATTTCCCTAATAAAACTGAACTGGACTGAACGTAATCATTTTAAGGGGTTCTCACATACGGTTTGCCTACTTTAGGAACAACAACATGAAAGGAAGCCCACGGCGAAGCCGGGCTTCCGTGCTAGTGTAAAATAATAGGCAGCAACATTAGTTAAATATGATGAACCGAGGAAGAGGTAGTGAAAAAACTCCTGTAGCGAAAATCGGTGTCAGAGTTCAGCGAGCCATCTATTTCAAAAAAAATATGCAGGAAAAGAACTGATATGGTACGATATGATGCACTGAGATGGGATCGTGATATTGAGAGTCCGGAAAGTTTTTTGTCGGGGGAAAAGCATATACCAGAAGAACCCTTTTAAAGGTCCAGAGATTGCGTGTTTGAGAAGGAAACAAATAGTAAGGACTTTACTTCTTCCAAATTTAAATGTTTACGTATTTTATTCTGAAATTGAGGAATGTAGGTGGCAACCTAATTTAGAGTGGAAGATTATTCCATCTGAAAACATATTTGCAGGCAAAAATGAGAACGCTTAGATGTGGTCACAAGAGAAGGTGAAGGTATCATGGTAAGGGCTATTGCTAATGCGAAACAGGAAGCGGTAGATAGAACGCTGTGTGATGTTACAGAAAAGAACATTTCGTTTGGTGGCATCACAATGGTTATATCTGGTAATTTCCGCCAGACACTACCGGTGATTCAAAGGGGTACCAGGGGTGACCAGGTAAAATTCTGCCTAAAATATTCATCGCTATGGTCAACGGTGAAGACATTAAAACTCACGACCAATATGAGAGTTCTCCTGCACAATGCCCATGAAAACGACGGATTCTCCACCAACATCTTCAAGAATGGCGAAGGGAAAATTTACAGTGATGCTACTGGAAACATCCCTATTAGTTTGGTTGCAATTTTGCTGAGCAGTGACGAAGATCTTAGAGACAAAGTTTTCCTTGATCTCCAAAATAACTTTACCGACGCAGAATGGCTATGCGAACGAGGAATTCTTGCTCCGACCAACAAATTCCTCAATTCCATTAACGATAGAATTAGATGTTTTCTTCCAGGTGAGGAAAAACTGTACAAATCATTCGATACGACGGTTGATCCTTCCGACTGTGTTAGTTATCCAGTTGAATTCCTGAACAGCTTGGAAATATCGGGCGTTCCATCGCACAAACTGGTTCTGAAGGTTGGCGCGCCAATTATGCCGAGGAGAAATCATGATGCACCGTCGCTATGCAATGGCACTAGGCCAATTGTCAAGCGACTACTGTCATACCTTATAGAGACCACAATTATGACCGGTTGTGCATAGGGGGAGACTACTTATATACCCCGCATTCCTATCGTGCCAGCTGATACTCCGTTTAATTTCCGACGACTTCAATTTCCCGTGAAGGTTTGCTTCGCCATGTCCATCAACAAGTCCCAAGGTCAAACCTTCAGGGTAGTTGGAATTCACCTGGAAGAATCGTGCTATTCCCACGGTCAGCTCTACT
The DNA here is from genome assembly GCA_036362985.1 of Ligula intestinalis. Taxonomy (NCBI): domain Eukaryota; kingdom Metazoa; phylum Platyhelminthes; class Cestoda; order Diphyllobothriidea; family Diphyllobothriidae; genus Ligula; species Ligula intestinalis. The sequence continues at coordinate 63,574,378 of JAYGXS010000001.1, forward strand.
TTGCGATACCTCGGGTTGGCTCAAAAACCAATTTGTACACATTGGCACCCAATGGCGTTACGAGAAATGTCTTCTCATGATCCCGTATTTCTCACTATTTTTTAATTTCAAAATTCTGCTCTCTTAATGCCCACATTTACCACTTTCCGCCGCATACATACTTATTTACTCGCCCATCTTTTAATGCCACCTGTGGACACGTTTGTGATGCAGTTGGACAAGCATGAAAAAAGATGTTCTTTGTAATGATGCTAGCTTAATTATATTGCCGCTCGGCTGCAAGTTAGGCTTGCCATTAAACTTCTCTGGCAGAAATTTACTTTAAAAACCATACGGCTCGCTACTTTTCAGTACTTTGTTTGCTTAGAATAACTGTTGATGATCGTTGGGCTCCCGTGCTTCGATATCTGGTCGGCAGACCCGGTAACCTGCAAGGGTGTACGATGGGCTCAACTCCGGTACTCGGCGATGTTCTCGTGCCCATTGCGATCTTCCCCTTATGTGACCATTAGGATATTGATCAACCGCGATGGCCTCCACCTGACATGATTCCAACACTTTCAGCAGCAGGACATCCGATTTACATAAACCCGTCGCCTCCTCCCTCCTCTCGGCCCCAGCCCCACACTCGACAGTTTTTCTCCTTAATATCCCGCAAAACGGCATTCGAAACTTGACTTATGGAAAATGCCTAAGGAGTTTTTTACTGTCTTCCCCTACCCAACGCTGATCCATTTTTGGCAGCACCACAGGTTCTGCATCATAACTATGTACAAAGAGGGAGTTCAAAGGTATTGACCTATGAATTTCCCAAATAAAGCTGAAATTACCTGGACATAATCATTTTAAGAGGTTCTGATATGCCGTTTGCCTACCTAAGGGTCGACAACATGTAAGGAAGACCAAGGCGAAGCCGGGCTTCCGCGCTAGTACTTAATAAAAGTAAGGTCTCTGTATGTTTGTTTGTTTGTTTGTGTGTGTCCCCGTTATCATTGGTGGCAGGAGGCTGTTTGTAAGTCAATCACGAGGTGTAGGCACACACACACGCGCGCGCTCAGGCAGGCATGCGCGCCTGTCCGTATGTCAATCGCACGGGATGCGCCGCTCGCCCGCCTATCGCGCGCCAGTCTGTACGTCGATCACTCAGGGAAGATGTCGGTGTTCATGTGTCTGTGTTTATCTCCATTATCATTGGTGGCAGGCAGCTGTTTCAGACTCACTAACCGTAAATCATTTGACTCACTTCCACTTGGACCAACATACCTGCACCCAGGTGGTCGCAGCCACTTGAAGCACCACGCCCGCCAGTAATGGGGAACCACAGCAGACGCGTCTTCGACCGCGTTCCCAAAGCAAGGGCTTATTCGCTGCCTACACAGCTGTTTCAAACTCACTGACCGTAAACCCCTTGACTTCTACCACTTGGACCCCCCTACTTACGTGCAGGTAGTCTCGGCCACTTGAAAAACCACCACCCTCCCTCCACAGTAATGCGGCTGTCTGCCACACCTTCCCGCAGTGGGTGCATAATCCGGCTGGCCCAATCAGACGGAATTTTGGCTAGCGCTTTGTTTAGATTGGATGGCCTACCACATAAATCCCTTCACTTTCAATCTAACCCTTACAAACTATCATTATGGCCAGCAGTGAAGCCGTCAGGAATGTTGTAAACACAAACAACACAACAAACGATGATGGGCCGATAACTGAAGGTAATGTTGCAAACTTACTATTTTGTTACCCAATGTTATTTTGTTCAGAATAATAATCTATTTGTAAATTCTACCTCATTAGGAAGAAAAGGAATAAGAGCAGCCGCTAGAACACATGTTTAGACAAAGGAACAGAAGAGATTTGCCAATGTGAAAAGACGTTCGCATGAAACACGAGAAGAAAGACGGCTTTGACTGGAGACTAATGCCATACGTCAGCGATATGGACGCTCCCAAGAAACCGAAGATCAAATGCTCCAAAGAAGGCACGAAGATACGATTCGCCATAAAACTAATTGCTCCCAAGAAACCGAAGACCAAATGCTCCAACGAAGACACGAAGCTGCCGTTCGCCGTCAAATTAATCTCTCCCAAGAAACCGAAGATCGAATGCTCCGAAGAAGGCACGAAGATACGATTCGCCATAAATCAAATCGCTCCCAAGAAACCGAAGTCAAACTCTGCAAAGAAGAGAGCTAGATAAGATAAGAGATTCGCAACGTTGGCAAAACGATTTACCTAGACGTAGAAGTGCACGTCCGGCTATGCAATCATCACAAAGAGCGGATCAACGCTCAACCGATGTTGAAAACTCAAGTTCACAACCAATTCACACAAGGTTTGGCGACTCTGGCCCGTTGGTTGCTTCCATAAATGCTCAAGTATGGAACAAAGCCTCAATCAATTACAATCCAAGTCTTGGTTATGCGGAAGAGGCAAATGTTTCCATTGGGAAAATGGCGGAAATTTGTGGACATTGTCAGGCGAAAAAATGGACTGGTGAAACAAATGGCATGTGCTGTTCCAACGGTAAAGTTCTACTGAATAACTTCCCCTAACCACCAGAACTACTCCAAACATTGCTTGCTGGTGATACCAATGACTCCAAAATTTCCTTCAAACATAAGACAATACAACAGGGTGATTCAAATGACCTCCCTTGGTGCCAACATTGTTTATGAAGTTGGATTTATGCCAACCTTCAAGGTGGAAGGTCAAGTTTGTCACAGGATTGGGTCGTTACTACCTCCTCATGATGGCGAGTCGAAATTTCTACAAATAAACTTCGTAGAAGCTATCAACCTGCAAGCCCAAAGCCGATCCCGAGTGTACCCAGGCTTGAAGCTGCATATAATACTGCCTCTTCAAGAGATGCTACACCAACACAACAGTTACGTAGACAGTTTCAAGTCCGCCTTGGAGATGCATGCTTCCCTTGATTTTGCCATTGTCAAAGATGCCGATACACGCCCTCAGGGAGAACACCAACGAAGGTTTAATGCTCCCACATGCAACGAGGTGGTCGTCATCATGTCAGATACGCAGCATGGCAACAGGGATATTGTCTTGAGGAGGAGAGACGATAGACTGCAAAGGATATATGAGACACACCGTTCATACGACTCCTTGCAATACCCTATCACGCATGTTAATGGTAAAGATGTTACCACTTTGGTATACCTCAAATTGGCACCAATAAAACAGTACGTTGTAAAGCTTTCTACGCATTTCATTTTATGTTCCAAGACCGAACTTACAGCCTACATATTCGATTCAAAACGTTATTTCTTCAATTTGCCAAAATGGAAGCAGACAGGCTTTGCTATTTTCGCACACATCAGAAGGAACTTCGCGCGGACAACTACATCCACCTAAGAAACAATGTGCTTAGTGAGGGTAGTAATAATGATGGCCGTGGTCAACTTCTCATCTTGCCATCAAGCCACACTGGATCGCCTCGCTATATGCATGAGAAAACTCAAGACGCATTGGTGTACGTTAGACATTTTGGGCGCCCGGATCTATTCATTACGCTCACCTGCAACCCATCATGGCCCGGTCAACTGCCAACGAATCGACATGATTTGTCACGCGGGTATTCCAGCTTAAGTTGAAAACCATGATGAAACTCATCACGAAATTCAAAATTTTTTAGTGATGTTCAGTGTCATATGCACACTGTAGAGTGGCAAAAGAGAGGCTTGCCCCACGCTCACACTTTGATCTGGCTAAAGGAAAAATTGCACTCTGCTGGTATCGACAAATTTATATGCACAGAATTGCCTGACCGATCCGTTGATGCTGTTCTGTTTGAAACGGTCAAAACTCAGATGGTGCATGGTCCATGCGGTCAGATATATCCCAACAGCCCTTGCATGAAGGATGGAAAAGGTACCAAGAAATATCCCAAGCGATACCTTGATGCCACTCAGACTGATGGAGATGGTTGCACTCTGTACAGAAGACGACCTAAGCTTGGTGGATTCGAAGGTGCTGTCTATGAAAGGCGAAACGGTGGTGTGATAATTGATAACCGTTGGATTGTGCCGTATTGTCCACTTCTGTCAACAGTATTTTACGCTCATATCAATGTTGAATTCTGGAACACTGCGAAGTCCATCAAGTACATCTGCAAGTACATCAACAAAGGATCCGCTGCTGCAATGTATTCACTAAACCACCATAACAACAATGATGAGATTACCCAGTATGAAATGGGCAGATAAATCAACAATAATGAAGCATTCTGGAGAATCTTTGGTTTTCATATCCATAAACGATTTCCGGCCATTGAGCACTTAATCGTCCACCTGGAAAATGGCTAACAAATTTATTTTACGGAAGAATTCCTCTTGGATCAACTTCAGAATCATAAAGATACAACTTTGACTGCTTTCTTCAAATTGTGCCAGCAAGATTCGTTTGCCCAGACACTTTTGTATATTCAGGTCCCCTCATACTACACATGGAATCGAAACAAGTGGGCCCGAGAACATATAGGGGTTCCAGTTGAAGGACATCCGTGCACCAAATATGATGTTAAAGGGGTAGAAACTACACTGTTCACCCATCTCACAGAGAAAGCTTCTACTTAAGAATGCTACTTCACGAAGTTTGAGGTCCAACATCGTTTGAAGATCGTAGAACGATTGGTGGTCCCTTGTGTTCAGCCCACAGAGAAGCCTGTACGATGCGTGGTATGCATCAAGATGACAATCAATGGGAGAATACCATTGCTGAAGCTGTCGTTACTAACACTCCATATCAATTACGGCAACTACTTGCTTGGTTGATTAGGAGTTGCGAGTTGACATGCCCGTATGATCTATGGTTGAAGTTGAGAAATTACATGTCGTAAGACTACTGACATCAACTACAGCTGCAAAATGCCGATGTTCACATCGAATTTAATGTGGTCATCTACAACATGGCACTCATTTATATAGAAAACACCTTGGTTGAAATGGTTGGAGAGCAACTTGAAACATATAGATTTCCTCCTCTTGACAGGAGCATAGGAAATCATCTTCCGACTAATATTCAGCGGGAGCTTTGCTGCAATGTTAACGAGCGAGCTTTAAACTCGGCAAAGTTTTCAGCAGGTTTACCATATTCAGTCTAGAATCGAGCTGACATCTGAATAGATCACTCCTTTGTCCGATGCATTCTTCCGCCCATCACAAACATAGCTATCCGTTGATTGTTTTCGTGCCTTCAACATGCTACTGCAGATGCATTGATGTAACTTCAAATGATTGATATTACATGTAATCTCGATTTTGTATCAGGATGGCAATAAGCCTTTTTCGATGACAAACTCTTCCGACTTAGAGCTCACTGGGATGCGAACTATCCGACATGGACTTTTCTCATACCAACGTCCCAACACACCGGCATCCGTTGTTGAGTGCACGCCAACACACACCCTGGCTGATGCACCAACTGCCCTTCAGCAAATGCCGCAAGCATCACCCTGGCCTCCGACACGAGCAACTGCTGTCAACCACGAAAAACGCGCTCTTACCTGAATATTCACTGGGCCATCCCCTGCATTTCATCGTCTACCTCGCGATCAAGACATTCACTTCATTGGGCGTCTGGTGGAGAGCTGTGGTTGATAGCAAACACTGCTATATGGCGTCCTTGTACGATGCTCACTGTCTGAAGGTCATGCGAATTCGCAGCTAGCTGTTTCCCACTCGCTGGTCTGCAGACACTTGGTCAACTTCCACTCGCACACCCCCGCGGACGCAACAGCATGGGCCTCTATACACAAAGCCCATCGGGCAATGACACACACCAATTGACCTTGCCCCACAATCTTATAAAACCAGCTTTCACCGCTGTCTCACTCCTTCTTAGACCTGACTGAACGCGGTCAACATCATCGCTGGCCTTGCCCGTGAACACTACCGTCTGTGGCAACAGCTCAGAGGTGTGTCTACAATAAATCCCCCTTCTCGTGACTTCTGTCTTTCCTAACATCCCCGGATTTGACCTGATAATTGTACTACTTTAAGCACGATCACTGCGTAGATATCTATAAGTCTTCCATGCTGTCCGGCACAATCCAGGGACCTTAATCTTTTGCGGAAGGGGTCGATAGAGATTTAGACTTTCGAAACCAGGAAAATATTCCTCCACAAATTTCTCTGTCAAACATGCACTGAATTATAGTTAAAGCAGACTTTCGCTGCATCCACCTTACTCTATTCCCCACCTCCAACGCGACCAGATGTCATGGCCAAGTCAAGAGGCGGGAGAGGGTGTGGGTGGATGATGTGGCCTGAGCCACCCCTACGAGTGTCGCTACATTTGGCCCTGATCCCACAGAGTGATACTGTCAGTAACACCACATTAATGAGCCATTGACGCCTGACTCTTAGTAAACCACTCCGCAGAAGCATTCACTGGGCTGACCACGCGGTCTGAGTTATCTCGTCAGTAAGCAACATTTCAGGCTACGGCTTTTTAGCACACTGTGACAGCTTCAAACGCGTTGTGCTCAGGCAAGTGCGCTGAGCCGTCGACCTCGCTTTCTGTTCCAATCCCTAGGCCCCAGCCACCGCACGAGCCGGTCAGTGGACCGCTGCTGAGTGGAAGGAACTGCAGTGGTCGTGTCTGTCCGACGCCCTCCTAACTCTTAACGCCACAGGCAAGGTCCCTCAGAGCTTAGGACCTCGCGCGCGAGCCCTTTTCCCGCGTGCCTCGAGGCATGCGCAAACGGACGGGCGACCACCCCAACTGCCAGACGCAACTGACGCGCACCCAGACACACGCACCAAGTTTCCCCCATTCTGGCCTCAGCCAGCAGTGGCTTGACCTCAATCCGTCCAATGAGATTCTCGCTTTAGTATTCAGTATCAGTATCAGTATATTGAGGGTGTGTAGGAAAAATTCCTTTGAGTGCCCTATTTGTACATATGTGCAGTGGTAGCAAAAAATTTGTTGCTTAGACTGTTGGCGAGGCCAGTTGTCCTGAGTCATAGGATGAAAAGAGGAGCAGACAGTGAAAAAACTCCTCAGGGATTTTTAGGAGAAAAACTGTCGCCCTTGTGGGGGGAATGCGTGGGATTTAGGGAAAAAGGGAGTTCCCACTGGGGGGGGGCATTGCAAAGGTTCCCAGGATCATCACCGTGTAGAAGCCACGTCCTGATTCTTCCTTGCTGATTGCAGAGTCCGCCACAAAACTGGAAAAACAGAGGCATCCGTCCAGATCGTCGACAGTCCGCTTTGGGTCAAACCAAGGGTGACCGTTTAGACCGGCAGGTCTGGCTGATAAGATCGCCAGCGGGTAATCACGGTACGCAGATAGCCAAGTAGGGTAGACCGTGGAGACCTTCGCATGAGGCTATGCGTGGGAGGGCGTAATAAATAGCAAACGTGAATGGATATAAAAACCAATACTACTGAAAAATTGGAAGTAGTATTATTGTTATTGCAAATTGTCAGTTCCGATCCATCGTGCACTGCTATATCGATCCAGTTTTCGCTTAAAACCCTCTAGCGATTCCGACATAACAACGTCCTGAGGAAGCGCATTCCACGCTCCGACCAGCCTTTTTGAAAAGAAGTGTTTCCGAGCGTCCAGCCTGGCCCCTGTCACCTTTAATTTGAGGGAATGACCCCTCAGATTCGTGGTCGTTGCTAATTCGAAAAAATCCCCTGATATAAGACAGCAGTCTTGAAGACGTAATACGCGGAATGCAAGTATCAGGTCCCCCCGAAGCTGCCTGTAGCGCAAAGGGAAGAGGTTGAGATTCGACAGCCGTGTTTCATAAGGCTGCGAGCCCTGCCCCATAACAAGTTTGGTTGCGCGCCGTTGTACCTTTTCCAGGATGTTGATGTCTTTCCTGGCCCAGGGTCTCCAAGCTTGAATAGCGGATTCTAGGTGCGGTCGTACGAAGGTTCCGAAGACTTTTGTGAAGCACTCTTCATTGAAGGTAGAAAAAGCTCGTTTGACGAGGTATAGGATCGACATCGCGGACTTGGCTACCTTTGTGCAGTGCAGGGAGGGTTTAAGCGAGGGTGTGATCCAGACTCCCAAGTCTTTCTGGGCGTTCACTTCCTTCAATGGTTTGTTATTCAGTCGGTAAGCCATGCCGTTTGAAGAACCGCATTTGCCAACTCGAATGGTGGTGCACTTGCTCTCATTGAACGGTAAGAGCCAGTCCGCCGACCATTTTTGAAGTAGACGGACCTCATTTAGTAGGTTGGCCTCATTCCGTGGGACAAAGACGACAACGCGATGTCTAACTTCAGGCATCACTCTGAATCCGACCCGAATAGGGATCGGTTGCAATAATTCGCGAGTCAAAACTCTTTCCATCTATTCTCCTATCCGTCTGCAGAATACACTATTCCTAACAATCTGGCTTTCCCACCGTCTTCTCTCCTTGCCTAAGGAACCGGGCCAGGAAGATCGCAGCCGTTTGGGCTAAACCTTCTTAGCCTGAAAACCTGTCGATAGAACTGCTGATTCATCTAATTACCTCCTCTACGCGTACTAGTTAAAAGACCTGGCACCCCAAGTACAGGCAGCAGGATTTGACACAAAAGCGGGTAAGGTGGCTCACATGAGTGAGAGTGCTAGAAGTCAAGTTGATGAGGTGCCATTTCAGCTTGACTCACTGACCACCAGTCGGCCACTCCACAAAACACACATTAGACTGACTGCAAGGTCTGAGTGTTGGCAACCTTTCAGGTCACGGGGCTTAGCGCACAGTAGTAGCCTCAGGCTCGGATCACACATGCAGCAGTGGAGCCACATGAAGCAGGGGCCGAGGAACATAAATTCCTCTCATGGGAGAGGTGATGGTTGTAGACACGTAGTATGCGGTGTTGGGCGTGAACATGTATGATGTAAATGAACGCAGGTGTGGCAATGTTATATAGTCGACGGTGTTTTACCGCACGTTTTCGTAGTGGGCGCATGTGGCTTAGTAGGCTCATGCGGTGTGTGAATGTGCATGGACAGTTAGGACGGGTGCGGCGACTATATATCGGGGCCCCAGACATTGGCCTATCGCAGGGGGTTAAGTGAGTCAAACCCAGCAACTGCGGTCTTCAGACCATGGCTACTTAGTTGAGAAGAAGTCTTGGAAAGGCCAGAGTGTTAGGAACGGAGAATAGATAGACAGAGATTTGACTTGGGGAGCTTATGACCAGCAGGAGAGCCAGCCGCGGTCCAAGTGCCAGTTTGAGAGCAGTCAGGCCAGTAGACAGAGAGCGTTCCTTAGCTAGGTCGGCATGTGATTGGTTGGGCAGCATGTGGCCGCACGACCTTGAGGTCTAGACAGATTGAGGTCATGACAGGAAGGCCAGACATCGGGCAGGCAACGACCCACTAGAGGCCCACCAGTCTCTGCGATGGATTTTCAAGTGGCTCAGGAAGCCGATTCGTTATGTGCATGTTAAGTGAGGGCAGGGTAGATCGGAAAATGCTAAGGCAGCGGATCTGGTTTTGTTTGTGGTGATCATGCCGATTGGAGGGCTGAGGATAGAATTGCTGGTGGATGTGCATAATGTGTTAGGTTTCTGCGTCGCAGTGAACTCTGCGTGAGGTGAGTGTACGAGTGCAATGGAGACAAGTTAAACCCAAGTCCCCATTACTGGTGGCTGGTATCAATGACTGACGGCGGCAAGGCATCGGAAGTTTAAGCAGAGATGGCGAGGGTGGTCGCCGTCGGGCATTGGAGGTAGGGTAGACCGGAAGTGTTGCTCTTTGTATTCATTTATGTTTCCGGATGGTGCGCGCATTGTGTGCGGAGCTGTCCAACGAGGCCGATTCGCGCGCGGAAGGTGCGTTAGCAGCATGGGCATGTTGAAAGGACTTGGGCTTTGGATGTGTACATCCGAGCCGCCCCGTTTGCTTTGGCAGATAAGAGTCGGTTTGCTTCATAGATGGCACCACCGGTTTTTACTGTTCTTCTTTATACCCGTCGGACCTGGTCGAGGTCCTCCACAGATCGTTGTGTTGGTTTGCAGACGCAACCGAGAGGTCTTCAGGATGCCCTTTTAGAATTCTTCTAGTCCTCCTTGTCAGCGAGCACTCGCAGCGACACGTCCATAGAAGTCGCAAATCGTCCATCCTCTTTAGTTGGCCGCACCATCGCAGTTGCATTTGCCTCAGCAAATGCTGAGGATCCCGATTCCGTGTCCAGCATCCTGTTCTACCATTTTTATTTCAGTATTCTGTAAAAGCAGCTCAGATGGAAGTGATTCAGCTTCCGGGCTTAGTTCGCGTTGGAGGTCCAGGTCTCCTCCCTGTACAGAACAGCATCGATTCTGGTGTTGCAGAACGTTGCTTCCGAGGCAGGCGAAGTTGCGCACAGTTTTTAGATGAGCATAATTGACACTGATGCCAACAGCGTTGTATTCCACGCTGGGAGACGCTTGGTGTACGTGTGGGAGCCTGCACTCCATACTGCTTCGTTGACTCATTCTCTCTTCGCTAGCCCAGTCTTCGTGTACTCGCAGCTTACAAACTCCCCAAACCTTTGTCAATCGTTGCGAGAGGCCCACGATATCGTGCTTTTCCCACGCTCTCGGTCGATTTGCTTCCCGAGGCACGGGTTACTACGAACAAATCGATGCGCACCGTGCCATATAATTGCCTAAGGATACACTCTGCAATCAGGGCTTTGCATCAACGGACACTTTTTATCGACTCTACTGGCTAAAGTGCGCGGCGCTTGCAGCAGCTATTGTAAGGCTGCTTTAGCAAAGTAAAGCTGTTCCTGTTCATTCTGTTTTCCCTGACTTGTGATTTTGGGATCATTCTGTTGTCGATACAGCAAATATCTTTTTGATACACGACAACCATTTTCCCGTGTTGATTGCGTCCAAAGACGACAAATCTGATGGCGAAGTGGTACACGCGCTTATGCATGTCCTCTTCCGTAAGACGCAGTCGCCCGCAAAGATTAGGTCGTAGGCACACGCGGTGACGAGGCATACGCCGGCTATTGCGAGGGCGTCGGCCAATTCTGTAGGTGATGCACATCCCAGAGTGCTCATTACCATGGTACAGAACACAAAACTGAAGACGGTGGGGTGGTGAATGGACGGCCCTGAAGACTTCAGATACCGACCGTTTTGCAGCGAAACGAGCTATCACTTAATCATGGAGCTCACACAATATGTGACAACCTCTCAGGACAGCCGAATTTCTGTATGATTTCCCGCCGTCCATCGCGATTTACGATGTCCAAGATTTTCATCAGGTTAAAAAACATAGTGTTGAGGTGATTCTCCATCTCCTGACACTTCTCTTATAGCTGGCGAGCGGCGATCACTTCGGACGTTCCGCAGCGCCGACGGAAGCCACACTGACTTTTCGGGAGTAGTTCCTGCTCCAGGTGGCCGTTCAGAGGGTTGAGGAGAATGCGCGCGAAGATCTTCAAAGCAACGTTGAACAGCAAGTTTCAGCTGCGGTTGTCGCAGAGTTGGTGATACCCTTTCTGCTTGTACAGATGGACGACTGTTGCATCCTTTAAATCTTGTGGGACCTGTCCTTGGTACTTATCTATTGGAGGCGTTGTGGGTCGTTTAATCATTTGGTGGCTGCCGTGCTTGTAGATTTCAGCTGCGACCACATCAGCCTCTAGTACGTTCCCGCTTTGGAGTTGCCGCACGGTCCTCGTGGTTTCTTTGAGGGCGGGAGAACGACGTCGGCATTTATATCCACTGGAGGCAGTCGGTTAACGGCGGTATCTCAGATGGTGGAGTTGCTAAGACGATGTTTAAGTGCTAGGTTCAGTATTTCAGAATTTGCCTCCTCTCAATGAAGAGGGAGCTCCGTCAGCGCTGAGGAGCAGTTCCTCCGGCTGCGGGACCGTGGACTACCTTGGTTGCAGCAAATGTCTTCCATACGCTTCGGTCTGCGTAACCATCGATGCCCTCGCCCTTTCGAGCCACCCAGGTGTCCTGCACATTTGGCAACGGCAACCGTTGCTGCGTGATGCGACGACCTCGGTAGAATGCTTCATTTTCCATTAGTAGTGTGTTTGACAAACACAGCCCTCATATCCCACCCAACCCTTCCCCCTCCAACCTCCTCAAAATACTGACTTTATCTTCCAACTGAGACACATATCACCCGATCTATAATTCACTAGTTCTTGCTGAATATAATCTTCGTGGCCTAATGATAAGGTGCCGAAAACATATTTTTCCAAATTGAAGTTTCAATCGTAACATGGGAATTTTCCCAGAACTTGAAAAAAAAACAGGTGTCAACGAACAAGACAGGAGACCACAAGTGCACCGTACAAAGTTGACACGGGGACGCGAGCAGCGAGGCACTCAGAGCCTACGGCCGGAAGCGCACACCAGTTGAGGCGTGTCTGCAGACACGCGAGTGCGCCTAGAGCACAAGTGACGCCCGCTCGCACCGACACTAGAAACGTCCCCCTGGACCGCATCGTGGGATAGTAGAAATCAGCGTGCACGTCAGAACCCCCGTCGCATGCTATAGGCCAGGATTATTCTAGAAGGACCACAACCTTATAAATAGGCTGTAATGGACAAGCTAAGTCATCCATTGTCTCTGTGCTGTCCTGAATAAAATCTCTTGCTATCAGAACCGGCCCGTTGCCTTTGTCTGTGTATCAGTCCTCTGGACATAACAAAAGCGAGTACAAATTCGCAATAAATATCACATTTCATAACACACCTTGTTGCAGAATTCCAGAAGTTCAGCATGAATACTAGCTTATCGGATGCTGTATCACTGAAACTGAAAAACAACGGCTTGCAGTTATACGTTCTCGGCTAGACGCAAAACCTGACTTGGTAGGTGCACTTTTTCTCCCAGCCGGTGTTTTTAAGTTGGCTGACGCTGTCAGAAGAAACTGTAGCGCAGTTAAAACGCAACTAGTTTGGATGTCCTCGAAAGCGGATAGTTAATGCCCACTAAGAACTAGAAGAAAAAACAAAACTCAAGCCAATTTTGACCAGTGGTAGTTTTAAAAGTTTTAAGATCAAATAAGTCCTTAAAAAGTTGAGTTACTATACAGGTTCAGATACGAACACACTCGAGCACAAGCATTAAAGTTGCCCATGCAACTAGACCGGGAGGTTAGACAATGACACTAGAAAATGGCAAGAAGAATTGGGGAAAAGTAAACGAAATAGCCTCAAAAGGAGAAGTTATGTAGTCTTCGGCCCGGAAAAGCGTTGGACTAGCAGCGTGAGCAGCTGCGTAGTTCGCTCAGTCATCTCGCGTACCTCCTCAAGAAGGCCAGCGTTAGCCATCGCATTGTCAAATAGACAGTCGATGAGGGCAGTGGCCAAGACCTTGTCCTCTTGTGAGTCTGTGGAAGTCAATTTATAAAGATACTGAACGAGAGTGTGCTGGGGATTCAATTCCAGCACGGGCTCCATGGCTTGGTACTTTTCGGTCGCAGGCCTGTTGGCTAATGATGTACGCAGAAGGTGCCGCATAGCACCAGCCTCGCGGATAGTCACCAAGCAAGGATGTGAGGTCAAACGTCGAGTAACCTGTTGAAAAAAGTACATTGTGCTAACTAACGATCACTTGAAAATCCAAATGAGCAATAAAGACAAACAACGTATCATTACTGAAAACAGGAGCTTTGGAAGTACAGGCAGCACCTGTTGATCGTAATATTCAGTTATATTCGGATTGGGCTGAGAGTTATTCAAAAGGCACTGACGGAATTTGCCTAATACCAAAAGACTGACTAACATGTGTGCTCGCAGGAACTTAACACATGACGCCGTGCCGTGGAAAATGGCGGGAGACACGCATATGGCAAAAGCAAACGAGCATTTTTTAAATGGCCTCGGTAAATTAACAGACAGCAAGGGGCGTTGCTCTACCGAGGCGTCAAATGCAGACGAGCTGATGGCTTGAAAACAGATTTTTTTTAAAATAAAAACCGGTAAGGTTAGGATTTCAAGCTTAATATATTGTGCAAATTAGCGACTAATATCAGAGTGCCAGGAAATAAGGCCAACAGCACACAGGACGACGATGAACAGTCAACAAGCCGGCTACTTTACGGGGACTTTAAACAACATTTTTGCATACGTAAGCAATTCTAGGATAAGGAAGTCTATAATACAGCTCATAAACCTTTACAGAACTGCCAAGAACTGTGACTTATGTAAGACTTGTTAGTATCCGCGTGCGACAGAAGGAAAAGCAGAATTATGACGCATCTCAATCATTGATAGAACTGAAAGTAGGTTCGTTACTGCAACAAAATATACTAGTCTGATCACCCAAACGAGTGCTATGCAAATCTTTTGAATAGCCTTAGCTACTACCTAAGTAGCACACCTGACTTGCAGAAGTCACAGAAAGACAAGCAACATTTGATAACTTATAAATGTATATCAAGATCCAAGCGGATAGAATTATGATACCCGCCATTATTAGCTTACTCACCTTGACTTTCTTGACCTTCATATTCAAGGTCTGCTCAGCCCACTTCGTAAGCGAGTTTGCTTCAGTCTGGGTGAGACCGTCCGCGGATGCCGGATCGACAGTGTCGGTGTTCGACGCATCTTCTGACAGGAATTTTTCGATTGAACTGAGATTCTTCTTGTCATACTGTCCGAGATTCATTAGAACGAGTTCGTCGTAAGGCTCGTATAAGAAAAGAACCTGGGTAGATAAATGGGGATATGAAAAATAAGCGAGAGCAGTAAAACAAAAGCATTGACAGCTGCCGCATCACAGAAACAAAATTATAGCAAACGCTCTACAAGAATTGTAAAAAAATGGCGTTAGGAGGGAAAACGAGTGGGGCAGAGAAAGCACCGGTGGGGCAAGCCTGTCAAACTCTGTGGACCATGAACACGTTTTCTAAACGCGGGATTAAACAGCTGAAGACCTGGCTCCCCAAGTAGGCCGTTGGCTATATTCTGTCTGGCTCAGGAGCCTGTAGCTGGAGGAATGGCCGCAGACAGAGGCGATTGGTGTCGAGGCAGGCAACGCCATCCATTTAGATCGTTTTCTTGACTGTGCATAACTAAAAATCCACCTCCCTACTGCATGTAATAAACTCGCGTCAGACGCCCTGGTGGTTTACGAGACATCAGCTCAATCAGCGAGCAGACAGGAGTAACCCTAGGCTTTTGTGAGGTCCCGTAACCGCTGCACTTCGGATCCTCCCTCTAACGTGCATGGTCACCACTTCGGATTGACCCAATAGCAAAACCCTTTTTAAATGGTTTTTATCATTACAACTCAAGACGCCTATGATGACAACATTGTCTATGAAAAAAGTACCAGGCGACGGTTTAAAACAAGTCTGCAAAAGAAATCCACGTAACACTCTTTGCGAAGGCCGAAGTCCTCCAACGGACCATTTGGTCCCTGCTTTGTAACGAATAGAATTCACAACTCTATTTTCGCAAGTTCTGTAGATGCAAGGCTGGATTAAATTTACTGACAATTCTATGTAACATCTGCAAGCTAGTCCCTCGTGAAAAGTATGTAGTTGCGCCCTTGCTGGAGCCATCCCCGATGCTTTATGCCTACGCAGTCTGTCCACGTATAGTTAGAGTCCGAAAGAACGGCAGTACCATTAGTAGGGACGAAGGCAGTCTTGAGCATCATGGTACATTAGAAAAGTTTGAAAGAAGCCTACTAACAAATATGATCAGCCTGAAAACAGGAACGGTTCTGAGCGAAGCGGGTTGTCAATTCTGTCAGGGAAAACGTGAAAATAACTCTACGACAAGTTTAAGGACCGAGAATACGTTCTGATTAGCCCATTTTAGTGTTTAAATGAAGTTCTTCTGCAAAAAAGTCGAAACAGTACAAACCTCTGTATCGGGTGATTTCTTTCGGATCGCTTCAAAGTAGGGCGAGGCTTCTGCTAGATGACGATTTGGTGCAGACAGGAAATAGATGTTGCGTTCGCCGGCGCGCATTCTCGACGCGTATTCATCAAAGCTGGTAAGTTGGCCAGCAGGCAGGGCGCTGGACTCATAACGCAGCACTTTGGCAATGTTCTCACGGGTGGACTGATCAGTCTCTGTAACGATTCCCTCTTTGAGATAGAGACCGAAGTCTTCCAGAAATTTGGAAAACTCTTTAGGGTTGCGCTTAGCCTCAGTCTAGAATCCAGAAAAGCATTTGAACACAATTACTGCGCTCAGCTGGGTTAAGAGACATTATTTAAAAAACAAGTCTTGCAGGAAGGCCCAACAATTCTAAATAACGATAACGAACACGAAAGGGCGAAAGCTAAAAGCCAAATAAACACAATAAGGGAATAAAGAGAGAGAGGGTGGAAATTGCTTCGGGAAATTGTGTTGTGGTGCAGTGAGCAGAGCAAAACGTATCAAACTTACATTTAGGTAAGAAAACTTACAAGGAGAGAGCGCAGAATTCGGGCTGTCAAAATACAGTTAATTCGATGAATAAGTCCGTGATCCTGAAGCAGTTCACGACTTAAATTTAGAGGGATATCTTCGCTGTCTACAACGCCTCTAATGAAGCGTAGCCATCTGGGGAGAAGTTTTTCAGCCTTGTTCATGAGGAGAACCTAAAATGGAAACGGGCACCATGTTGACTGCAACCATAGTCATTAGTAGGGGATAATAAGATGGGGTGTACTGTTGGCCGAAAACGTAATACTGTGCTCAGCTGAAGTGATAGTTAACATAGCTGCTCTTGGCGGCGTATTCCACAGTATTTATTCACGCAGTCAACGAAGAACATTGCATCGTGCTCAACCTATATACCTGAGTTTGGAACTTACTGTGTTTTTTTTAAGTGCAGAGGTCGAAACCCGTCTAAAATTATAACCATCTCCTCTGAATAAACTTGGGCAATTTTGCAGCGTTAAAATGAGTATGTAGTTGTAGGGGAAATTAAGTCTGTAAGCCTTGCTCAAAAAGGAAAAGGGAGAAATTCAAAAATACCCAAGGCCTGGTCTACTGCAAAAATCTGAACCGATTGAGAATTAGGTTGTACTAATCAGCTCAGAGACGGCTCGGTCCCTCGAAATTCGCGCCAATTCAACATGAAAGGGAGGAGACCGCTAATTTACTCTATATTATCAAATCCCACACCTCCCGTTCTGCGTCGAGCGTTTTTCTTACGAAAAATATTTGGACACAATACAACAAACTATCGTGGGCTTCAGGTGTCGACCTACCAGTGAAACAGACTGTAGAGAGTACATACGTTGGCCACCGTATATCGAGTTTTGAAAAATTATCAAAATCGTGGATAGATCAAAATGCAAGGAACGTCCCCTTCGGACGAATCAATGCCTATTATACTTTACTAAATGAGTATTCGCCGTACATTCGTAACATAAGATGACACGAAGTGAAGCGTTAATAAGGACTTTGAATAAAAAGATAAATGCATGAATATAAACCGACAGCAAACTCACTTTTCGACTGTAGAGTGAAATTCCAGCTTCCCCATCCTTTGCCATTTCGAAAATGGTAGGTTTCATGGAGGGGACAAAAAGCAGTGCTCTTAAGTTTATCGGGGAGTCTGTCTGGAAGGTCGTTCGATAACGTGGCGAATCGTACGCATTTCCAGAAAGGAATCGGTAGAAAGAAGCGTAATCCTCCTCAGTGACCTTCACGCATTTTGGTTGAAAAGGGAAGCACGATGGTTACGACGGTCGGAAACACAAAACAAGGCATGAACACGAGAGAAAATGAATAACAGAAGAAAGGGAAAAAGAAAAGGCGAACCAAAAACGTTAACATTCTAATGAACGTATATAAGAAAACGCACATAAGCTACTGCGCGCTGATTACTTTAAAAGACCGATTTCTAAGTCAAACAATTTCCTTTTGACTAATGTCAAATGACTTTTTACAGCAGAGCATCGCTAAGTAAATCAGATTTTACTAGCACGAAGGCCGCAGGATGGTCTATCATCGCTCTAGTTAAAAATAGTCTTTTAAACCTTCTTCATCTTTGGTGCTATTTATTTAGCTGTTGTTGCAGTGCTTGCCAACGAGGACGTGCGATGCAGGTCCAAGGCAAAAAGGGGCGATTTGTAATTAAATCAGTAAGGAAATCCGCTACTCCGATCACTAAATAGATAAAGATGATCGTGTGTCCACTTGTAGTTTCTAATTTAACGCTTAATAAAAGAAGAGACATGGTTGACAGGTGGCTAGTTGACGAAGACAGGCAGATAAGAAAGGCATATTTCCGTTTTGTGGATTGATAATATGGGAACGAGAGCTTCTTTACGTATACCTTATTTGTGAGAATGAATTCCCAACTAGAGATTGCCTTAAGGGAATTATCTGTACTACTTGTAAATCCAGTTTACACAACCGACCTACCAGTAAAATTTATTAAACGAAGTTATGAAAATGCTGTTCTCTGAGTCTAAGATGAAGGATAATATAACAACAGAAGTATTTATGCTCGATAAACTAGGCGCTTGTTCTGTTCACTTCAGATAGACAGATGAAGATTGTGCTGCATCAGACACCACAGAAGTATTTTGTTAAAAGGTGGTGATTACCTTAGAAGGGTCCTTACACCAGAGGGGTTCGACGACGTTTTGCTGTTTGCCATTAAGAAACACGGGCACCCCAATGAAGTTACTGTATTTTCGAATGACAGACTCAACAACTGACTGCTTGCAAAATTCGGCCGCGTCTTCTTTGAGATGCAGGACAATTTTCGTACCAGGGGAGACGTTACCAGCATTTCCTATTTCGAAGGTTCCTGTGGTTCCCTTTGAGGTCCAAACATGGCCGCCAGATTCATAATTTTTAGTCGAACTTTGACTACGCGAGAAAACTTCCACCTAGAAAGCCACGAGGGAAAAGAGCACTTAATTAAATTCTTCGGACGGACTATTTGTGGTAACTTCAAACAGACTTTATCTTAAAAAAGAACCAGGAAAACTACCAAAATAACGAGAAAGACAGCAAAGAATCAATAAATTTTCATTCATGGATCAATTTTAAAAAAAATCGAAAAGGCTTACCTCATCGGCCACCATGAAAGCGGCGTAAAAGCCAACTCCAAATCGTCCGATTATATTTGCAGAATCAGTTGCTGATTTTGGATCCGCCTTCATGCGTGACACGTATTCACGACTTCCCGACTTTGCAATTGTGCCCAAGTTAGTCTCCATTTCTTCGGCTGTCATTCCAATGCCGTTATCTTGAATAATTAACAGACGTTTTCCTTCGTCTGTATGAACGTGTATTTCTAAGGGCCCTTCAATAGCAGCGGCAGTTCCGCTTGTTTGGAGAAATCTTAGACGTTCAACGGCGTCGCTGGCGTTTGAGATTAATTCTCGGATAAAAACCTGCAAATTATACAAATATTCTGGGAATATGGCCAATTGAAAAATAAATGAATGATGTACAGACCCCAGAACCCCTCTTTAAAGTACAGACGCTCGTCCACTTACGAACTTTCAGATACGAACGATGAGGACCGTGAGTTCCATTTGTGTTCAATGGGCTCCAGTAAATTTTAGAATAAGAAAACTCGTGTACAGAGTTTTTATCATGCTAACTCATGGATGTAAGTTTGAATATAATATCATGACGCATAAGGTAATGCTGAATAACGACTTAAGAATCTTTCGAGTTACGAAAGGCTCCTCAGAATGTAACTCGTTCCTAATTTTAGTATCGTCTGCATTTAAGTTAAACCAACTTGTAATAAATTTTTAGATACTATTTAGATATGTCAAGGCAAACAAATATTCAATGAAGTGGTCTAAAGAAACAGCACTAAAAGAGAGAATAGCTGTCTTGCGAGAATGTACGATCCAAAAAAACCTGCTTATTGATCGCTAAAAAACTGTTTAAAAACATTAACCCTTCTGTGTGACAGTAAGTCGGTGAAAATTCCCAAAAAGTCGAATGCTGTGATGCAGAACACCCATGACTATCACTTACCGATGGCTTTTTACTATGAACCTCGGTGAAGGCACAAAGGTGAAAACAGGCTAGGCTAATTCAAAATGCGACAGTGTTACCAGGGCGCGGTGGGCTGAGGTTTGGCACACCGACTGCCTTATAAAATGCCGCAAAGCCCAATGACGACACTCTGACATGGCGAGCGTGAACCGCCATTAAATAGGTTTGCTTGCCACCAACACCACTGCCTTGTGGTTAGGTTCTTGAACCAAAGTGCTAGAGGAGACAACCTCGAACAAAGAATCCGAGCGGCCGTTGGGGACCCGCCTGTATTCAAAATTCCCAAGAAACCTTATGATGTCTCCTTACCTTACTACCACCACTGCTACGGCGTCCGCAGGAAACGACGCGCTCCACCACCCTTGTCCGGTGATGCAGGCGAATGATTTGCAAGCTGGACTGCTAAACAAAAAACGGACTCTTGGTATTGGATGCTGGAATGTGCGAACATTTCTGGAACCTGGTACTCAAAGTATGACAGCGCACAGTCTCCATAAATATCACGTGGATGTTTGTTGCTTGTCAGAGGTCCGACTCCCCGACTCAGGCGCCCGAGAAATCAAAATCCCGGGGGTCGATTCTCATCTCACCTTGTATCACAGCGGTCCGAGTGACTTATCTGGTAGACACGATGTGGCTATCGCCCTCTCGGAAGAAGCTAACCGTGCACTACTAGCATGGGAACCAGTCAACGACCAAATGGCCTATGTTCAACTAAAAGGCCATTTTACGAACATCTCGGTCGCATCTGTATATGCACCTACGTTGGCGGCTGAACAGCAAGAGAAAGATAATTTCTACTCGCAGCTGCAGGAGCTAGCCGAACGACTCCCTCGCCGCGATCTGCTAATTGTTGCCGGGGACTGGAATGGCCGGACTGGAACCGGTGACCCAACAAACAGCCACCTTCTTGGTCGTTTTGGGCTTGGCTCTCGAACGGTCAATGGTGAGAGGATGCTGCATTTTGCCGAACAGAACCGACTGTTTGTTACCAACACATGCTTTCAGCATCGTCACAAACATCTACTGACTTGGTATTCGAACGATAGCCGTACCGCCAGTCAGATCGATTACATTCTAGTTGGTTCACGGTTTCGCAGCTGAGTCCACGATAGCAGGTCGATGCGAGGTGCCGAAACTGGTACCGTCCA
>JAYGXS010000001.1:63607725-63763737 GCA_036362985.1 Ligula intestinalis
AACTGTGTCGGGCTTATTAGCCTTTATCAGCTAAGCATAACCCTGAAAACCAGCTGGTCAGAGAACACAAACAAACGCACTTACAGACGTCGCAGTTGGTCCACCACTGGGGTCTACCAGATGGGTCATACCCCTCTTACTGCTATTATTACTTGGCCGGATTCGGCCTGGCAGGCGGTCACGCGTTGGGGACCTCTGACCACCACATTAACTTTGTTTAGTTCGGAAGCCTGTTCGATCGGTGTTCGCACATTTCTGAGTGAATATATACCTGATCTGCAGTGACAGAAAATGGTAGGTGGCAAGGCGCTGATGAACTGTGGTTCAATTAAGTTCTTATGACCCATCTGGTAGACCCCAGTGGTGGCCCAACTGCGCCGTCTCTAAGTGCGTTTGTTTGTGTTGTCTGAACAGCTGGTGTTCAGGAATATGCTTGGCTGATGAAGCCTAATAAGCTCGAAACAGTTCTGCATCAAGCTAACACCAGACGCTGTCATACCCCTCTTACTGATATATATATAGCAGTAAGTGGGCTATGACAGCACCTGGGGGTAACTTGATACAGAAATGTTTCGGGCTTATTAGCCTTTATCAGCCAAGCATAACCCTTAACACCAGCTGGTCGGATAACACAAACAAACGCACTTACAGACGGCGCAGTTGGTCCACCACTGGTGTCTATCAGATGGGTCATAAGCACTTCATCGAACCGCAGTTCATCAGCGCCTCGCCACCTGCCATTTGCTGTCACTGCTGATCGGGTATATATATATATACCACTATAATTCAGTATTGTTCAGTATATGTATATATATATATATATGAGAAGAAGAGGCGATCTCGGGAATAATGGGTATAATATCCTGACGTTTCGAAAGCGTACAGGCTTGCATCGTCGGAGGTTGGTGTTTGTACACGCCTCACAGTCTTTTATAGGTGTTACAACTGACGTCTCGTTCGCTCTCCGTCTATTGGCGCTTAATCCCATGCGGGGGCGGGGCTGGAGCTTCGTCATCGTCCTGCTGACCAGGGTTTCTCGCCGTCACCTCGTCGGAGGGGGAGGGCAGTGTTCGCCTGCCAGCGGTCATTGCTCGCGTCTGCATCGATCGCGTCGGTGCCGCATGTCCTGCTGGCTTCCCCCGTTGGCACTTTCCCGTGTTCATCCCGCCGGCGGAATATCGAACTCCGCCATCAGTGTTTATGCAGAGACCGTTGTCATGTGCAACTGCATTCAAGCCCGACAGGAGATCTTGTTGGTTCACGTTTCCCGTGGCGTCACTGACGGCTGCATTGGTGTCTGGGGTAGGTTCCCGGACGCCTGTATTCTGGCCCGGTGTGGGGTTGCTAGTCGTCGCGACCCGTCTGACTTCCTGCCGGCGATTTCGTTGATTGAGCCGCACGCGTAACGCCTGGTAAGCCGCCGGGAGAATCGTACAGCGGTTGATGGAATTCTGTGCAGTGTGCCATGCTTCAAGCGTTTCTCTGGTTGTCCGGTCACTACCTCGGGCTAGGATTTCAGCGTCATTAAAAGCGAAGGTGTGTCCAGGAGCCGAACAATGTTCCGCCACCAACGAGCGTGGATCCATCCTGTCGACTGCCCTTGCGTGCTCGCTCATACGCGTCTGTAGTCGCTTTCCGGTCTCCCCAATGTAATTGGCCTCACAGGAACTACACTGGATGCGATAGACGACGTTTGCTGTTTCTCCGCGGGACAGAGGGGCCTTTGGTCTCATGACCAGTCGTCTTATTGTTGCCTCGGGTCTGTGGGCTATGCCGATACCCAGTGGTTGTAACAGACGAGCGACTGCTTCAGAAACATTCTCTATGTATGGCATTGCCCTCCACAATGTCGGTTGTTCCGCCGCCGGTCTTACAGCTCGTTTCGGTTGTCTGCTGCGTTCTAGGAAGCTGCGAGGGTAACCGTTAGAGCTGAACATCTGTCGAAGATATTTAAGTTCAGCCGCTTTGTCACTTGCCTCGTTGCAATGTGTTTCTGCCCTTTTGTAAAGCGTTCGCACACAGCTGCGTTTGTGGCTCAGCGGATGGTTACTTTGGTAACTGAGTACCTGACGTGTGTCGGTTGCCTTGCGGTATACCGTCGTCTTTAGGCTCCCGTCGGTTTTGCGGTGGACCAGGACGTCTAGGAACGCAAGTTGATTGTTGCTCTCAGCCTCTGTTGTAAACTGAATGTCGGCAAAAATGGAGTTCAGCATCGTGTGAAATTCAGAGACCATTTCACGCTTGAGGACAACGAAGGTATCGTCTACGTACGGCGCCCAAAATACTGGTCTATGTTTCGTAAAAACCAGTGTCTCTAACTTTTGAATAACCGCCTCAGCAAGGAAACCAGATAGCGGCGAACCCATCGGAGTCCCTTTGATTTGTTATACACTGTGCCCTCAAAGGTAAAATACGTTTTGAGGCAAAACTTGAGCAGCTGGATGAGATGCGCACGTGTAGGTTTATTAGTTCCCTCCTCATATCGGCTCTCAAGTAGATCACTCACAGTTTCAATCGCAAGAGTCTGAGGGATTGATGTGAAGAGTGAGGTAACATCAAACGATACCATGACTTCGTCTGCATTGAGGCGTAGCCCGTTAAGTCTTTCCAAGAAATGTACGGCCGAGCGTACAGTTGTGTCGGAGCCTGATGTCAGACAGTTCAGACGCCGAAACATCCATTTCGACAGATTGAATGTTGGTGTTCCCCGCAAAGAAACAATGAGCCGAAGTGGAGCACCGGGCTTGTGCACTTTTGGCAGTCCATAGAATCTTGCCATGGCTGAATCACTTGGTTTGATATTTAGTCGTTCGATTTTTGAGATGGCCCCGTTATTCTCTAGTCCCACGAGTGTTGTGTTGATTTGTGTCACCATCTTCTTCATAGGATCTCCGTCGCACTGGCGGTAGGCATTTTGGTCATCGAGCAGAACGTTGGCCTTTTGGAGGCATTCAGACTTATCAAGTACCACTGTGGAGCGCCCCTTGTCCGCTGGCACTACTAAGATGCTCCTGTCAGCATTCAGTGCCTTGATGGCGTCCTGCTCCGCCCTCGGGATTGACGCCCGTGATTTATGTGTCAATAGTAAGGACGTAACCTGCTGTCGGATGAGGTGCTTCGTATCGTCCGGCTCCTGGGAGGTTTTGAGGACTGACTCAACGGTAGCCAAAAGAGCAACCGGATCCACATCCGCGGTGTTGAAGCATGCTGCGCGCTTGAGCACTTGTATCTGCGCGGGTGTTAGTTCTTTGGAGGATAAGTTGTAGACTAATGTCTCCTCGCGATCCTGCACAATATGCAATAGTTTTTGGAATTTAACTGCCAACTCCTTGTCTCGTCTGGATGGTAGTTCTCTGGCTCGATTGACGATCACTCGCTCCAGTAGTAAAAAGCCATTCTCTCCTAACATCTCTGAGCACTTCGGAATAATGTCCGGGCGTCCGGGAACCTACCCCAGACACCAATGCAGCCGTCAGTGACGCCACGGGAAACGTGAACCAACAAGATCTCCTGTCGGGCTTGAATGCAGTTGCACATGACAACGGTCTCTGCATAAACACTGATGGCGGAGTTCGATATTCCGCCGGCGGGATGAACACGGGAAAGTGCCAACGGGGGAAGCCAGCAGGACATGCGGCACCGACGCGATCGATGCAGACGCGAGCAATGACCGCTGGCAGGCGAACACTGCCCTCCCCCTCCGACGAGGTGACGGCGAGAAACCCTGGTCAGCAGGACGATGACGAAGCTCCAGCCCCGCCCCCGCATGGGATTAAGCGCCAATAGACGGAGAGCGAACGAGACGTCAGTTGTAACACCTATAAAAGACTGTGAGGCGTGTACAAACACCAACCTCCGACGATGCAAGCCTGTACGCTTTCGAAACGTCAGGATATTATACCCATTATTCCCGAGATCGCCTCTTCTTCTCATTTATGTCCGGGGACACGCATTTTCGCTTCAATCAGCAATATATATATATAGTACTCCACTGAAATTTTTTCCGACTTAGTGCTTACTGGAAAACTTTGTGCCTGAAATATAATTTTTCTCTACCAGCTTGCCAACTTACTGGCATACGTTGTGATGTTTTTTGCTAATACCAACATGTTGCCTTACTGGCACACATTGACGAGAGCATTCCAGCACATACAGACATCATGGCTTTCACTGAAACCTGGTTTTCGAAAGATATCGCTGATTCTGAATTATAGCTTAGAGGATATCAGCTTTTCAGGGAAGACAGAACAACTAGGGCAGAAGGGATTATAGTCTACGTCACTTCCAAGCTGACAGCCACGGCTGAAGTACCGATCCCAGCACGAGCTGTGGAAATGCTAAACATTACCATATCTGCTAAGTATGCCAGGGCACTGACGCTTTCGGTGACAAACCGAAAGCGGTGAGAGAAAAAAACATCCTCATCGTTGGAAACTTTAACGCTCCTGGTGTTCATTGGCAAACATGGACTGCACAGGGTCTTCCAGACAACAACTACAATGGGCCACAGACGAACTGCTCTGACAGATTGTCAATTTTGGAACGCGGGCTAGGGAAAGACAACGGTCGAACTGTTATAACCTTACCTTTACCCGGGAGAAAACTGTGATTGACCTGCAGGATCAACCCCCAATTAGAGTCAAGCGACCAAATTATGTTGTATTTCGATTACTTTCTGTTCTCCTAACCCTATTTCTCCAATACGTGGGAAAGTAACATTTGGAAGGGCGACTTCCCACTTATGAGAAGAGAAATGTCAGAGATATCATGGGGAACAGACCTCCAAGGTAGAGCAAATGAACAGTGGATAACTTTAGCTTGACACTGAAAAGAACTGTTTGTCTCAACTATCCATTCAGAATAAAGACAAGTACAAATCACCCGAAGTGGATAAAATCGAACTTGCAGCCCGCTTTCAAAAAACCAAACCGCTCCTGTGGGGAGTTAGAGACTAACCGACTCCGATAAACAGTTACGGGAGTATAAGCAACAACGTAACATTTGTTAAAGTGAATCTACTAAACTGCGCAAGAAATACGATTTAAACATCCTACAAAATTCGTTGGAACACCCAAAGATACTGCATGGCTATAAAAGAAGCACGAAAGATCTCAGGTACTGATCCCTGCCCTAAGATCAACAGATGGACAGCTGGCGACCTAAGACCAGATGAAAGCCCCCCTCTTCTCCGATTTCTTTGAATCCGTCAACACCAGAGAACCTACAACTCTTGCTGCCGGTACGTCCACTCATCGACAGATAACTGCACCCTTACCCTCCTCCTAATTGCCCAAAAAAGAGAATCTAGGGTTTTCACACGACACTGTCAGGGCCGCAATACTCCAACGTAAGCCTGCCAAAGCACCTGGGTCGGACAAAATTCCTGCACAAGCACTAAGAGAATTAGTTAACAAATTTTGCAAACCTCTGGCTGCTATCTTCGAGAGATCTTTGAAGAAGGCGAACTCCCGGAAGAATGGAATTGGGCAAATGTCACCCCGATCTATAAGGGAGGTCCGCGACATGATTGCGCAAATTGACGTCCTGTCAGTGTAACTTGCATCACGTGCAAAATAATGAGCGCATTATCAAGCAGCATTTAATGAAATTCCTGAAAAGCAACAACATACTTTGTGATGGACAGCACGGCTTTCAGCCAGGACGCTCTTGCCTCACGAGTGCTGTTTACTCGAAGGAGAAGTGGACAAATGCCGCAGATAAGGGCTATCCAATTGATGTCATATATTTCGACTTCAAGAAGGCCTTCGATAGTGTACCACACAGGCTTTTTCTACAGAAGATTTGGGACGTGGGAAGTCAAGGAAAAATGTACAAATGGATCAGCAGTTTCTTGTCCCTCAGAGAACAGAGGGTCGTTGTCGGAAACTCAAACTCAAAATGGACAAATGTCGAGAGTGGTGTACCACAAGGCTCAGTTTTGGGTCCGCTGCTATTCCTAATTTGCGTAAACGACTGCCTCAATGAGCTTTATTGCGCAGCTGTCATGTTCGCGGATGACATAAAAAATGTGGGCTGAAGTTAGCTGCGCCAACGATGCAAAGAGGTTACAGTCAAACATCGATAAACTGGTTATCTGGTCGTTCACGTGGCTTCTTAACTTTAATGAACCCAACTGTTTGGTTCTACACATAAGCCCGGGGTGAAAAGTGTCGCCAAAACACAGTGATTTTCTCAATGGCACCGCATTTAAAGAGGCTGCTACGCACATAGATCTGGGTATATGGACAACTACGAACTTGATGCCAGTAGAGCATTGTAAAAAGGCCGTCCAGAAGGCAACAAGTACACTGCACTGGATCAGACAAGCGTTCAAAATCTTTCCACCTGAACTCTTTGTAAAAATATCTGGCGTCTTTGTGAGACCACATCTTGAATATGGAATGCCAGTTTGGACACAGTGGTTGAAGAAAGATAAGGACCTTCTCGAGCAAGTGCAACGCAGGATGAAAAAGATGGTCGATGGTCTCAGGGACTTACCATATCAAGAGAGATTGATCAAGCTTGACCTTTTTCCTGAGCTTTTGAGCTCTTGCAGGCGCTCATCCTCAGTGCAGCCTGCTCTGGACATTTCGATTAAGGTCCGGCCACAATTCTTCCCTAAAATTGGAGGATTTCTTCGAATTAGCCACCACAACTCACATGCGCGGGCATCCCTGCAAGGTCACAAACAAACGCACTCGATTAGACCTCCGAAAATATTTCTTCAGTCAACGCGTGGTCCGACCTTGGAACTTGCTACCAAGCGAGACGGCTTCCGCTGACAAAATTGCAAAGTTTTAAATAAGACTCGATGTTATTCTAGTAAACAAAAGGCTACTTTGACAACACGATTTCCTATTGCCAGCATCGTTAACAATTTTTCTGGCTCTAGACTGTTTTCATTCTGTTCCGTGAAAATGCATTCTAAATTCTGTCATGTCCTCCACCAACTGCACATTAACTGTGAGAATAACATTGTTTGCTTTACATTAATAGGGTCCTCAAGGGCATTTCTTGGTTGTTACCCTTAAATATACATACATATATATCCTTCAAACTTGCCGACTTACTGGTGTACCTTGTCAACATTACACAACCGATAAAATGTTTTTTTCGTTATAACTGTAGTTAATATGGTAGCCCTTTTTCATACTTTTATCCATCCACAATTTTGCTATATTATTTTTACATAACATTTTCTGCACTGATTCTATTGGTGTGCGTTTTTCTGACCGTTATCCGCTTATACCCTAGGTTTAACATTCCCACATTTTCCTCTTATTAACATTTTTGAACTCCGTTCTCCTGTGAGGGGGAGTATTGTTGCGACCTCGTATTCTAAGGCATGCTTTGTTCGCACGCCTCTGGGGCATGTCTGTTACTCGTGTTCGCTAAGCCCGTGTGTACCCGAGTGTGTCAAAGGCAGGTAAAGTTCACGGACGTGTGCTCACCCTCTGCCTGTCTTAACTGGCCAACCACTTTGCAAGGCCAGTTCCCAAAGGACTTTATAACGTCCACACTAATTAGTGTGGTTACTGTTTACGTTCTGATACTCCCAGACGCGGCGACCTTACCGCCGGAATGAGACTCTGGACTGCACTTGTTCGGTAGTCAATTACCCATTATTTATATTCTACTCCTTCTGCACTTAATTAAATCATTCATAAAACTCCTTTTATCCACGCCCTACCTTATCTACTGGTTTATAACCGTTTGGATACGCCTATTTTCTTTTATGTCCCTTAACTACTTCGTGTCCTACATCGTGTCCAAATGGCCCTTTCGCCATCGCGACTGTTCTGGCAACACGGGTGTATCCAAATGGAAATCGGTCAAGGCTCTTCAGGTCAGAGGGTTGCAAATTGCTGTCGGTTGAAATAAATAGTTGTTATGCATTGAAAACAGAGGACTGTCTGTAGGCAGGACGTGAACTGAGGACGGAGGCACAGTTCAAGTGACGAGTCATGTTAACAAAGAAGGATTTAAAGCTGGGCTTAAACTTCAGAGGCTGAAAGGTAGCCAGTAGGAACAAAGAGCGGGGTGAACCTGCTGGCCAGGGGTGAAGGCTGGTCAGTCAGAACAAGGCACTGGGTGTACGCGTGTCCCTGAACTTAGCCGGTGTTTGAAGCGCGCATCGTGTCATGATGTCTAGGCACTACGGGTGGGCATGCACAACAATAAAGGAGCCGCCTAATTGCGATGGGAGTTATTTTTAAAGTGTTATGGGTTTATGTGCTTGCGTTGATAAACAATAGGAGTGATCTCGTGGTTTTCTTGATTTATGAGCTTCTTTTGTTGACCAAAAGGAGTTTCTTTGTTCTTTTTGCATGTTTTACATCAATATTCGTCCAGTAAAACAATTAAAAGCAGCTTTACTTGCTTTAATTTTGCGCACTTTTCATGCAATAAACATGTATTACCTGCTCTTTAGTCCAGCATTAATCCTTTACCCACTAATTCCATCACACCCTTCAGCTGCAAGACTTTTGCCTTTGGGTGGCGCCACTATTTATTCCTATAGCTGGGGCAAGGGAACAATCGCGTGTAAATCAGAGAGAATTTTACTGGATATGGACGTGGAGAATTCCAAAAATGGTTCAATTGAAGTTAACATTACTAGTTTTGTTTCGTTGGTTCCGATCGGAAATATACACAGTGACAGAACGGCACAACATGAGAGGAGTGTGCGTAGCGTCAGACCGGTGCGCATCTATGTGAAAGTCTGTATAGGAATATGAATGAGTGAGTAGTTGAGGTGGTATGTGTTAGGACAGCCTATCAACAGTCTTAGCAAGCAGTAGCTTGCAAGCGATAGCCGCGTCCACAGTAGGATTTCGATCTGCCTGTGCGCGAGCTAACATATCGAGCTAGACAATCAATCGATTATTCTAATTTCTAGCTGAATTCACTCACTGTGCCAACAGCAAATGTGACCGGCCCCTATTTCTGGAGGGAGGGACATCGTCATACACATTTGTTTCTCAAATACGTTGTACTCGATACACATAAGACTTCTGCTTTCTGCACACTTCTTGTCGTGTTTTCTCTTTGGGGGCTCACATGAGGCGTAGTTAGATGGTAAATATTTTGGCATGGGCTCCGCTACAACAATTTGGTGACGCATTGCGTGGTGATATCTCAGCCTGGGCCTCCGCTGCAACAGGGTTGGGATTATTGCCCTAGAGGGTTTGGATGCAGACACTACATCGAACGGCTGAGGTCCAGGCGTTATAGGAGGGGGTGGGGCATTACGAATCGTGTTGCGGTAGATGTGGCAAGCGAGGGGGGTGTTTGCAAGTTTAGATTGTGGGTCACATGCCGGGGGATGCAGATGAAGTTCCCCTCGTAGCAATGTACGTCTATGGAAGGTCTTTGGAATCTCTATGCATAGAGCTTCTAATATCTAGTTGATATCTCTTTTGGACCTTTTTATAGATATCTATCTAATATCTATTTATAGAGAAACATAATGATCGGCGATAATGGCGACTTACGCTTGTCAGTAGACCCCCTTCGTGGCAGAACGACCCGTTTATTACGTTTAACCCCCCTTTATTTATAATAATCATAAGTCGGACGACGTTTAGTATTATTATTCGAAAACTGTATTGCAATATTATATAACTAAAAATGTATATGCAGTCTGCGCTTCTTATTGTCGACGTTCTTGTTCGACTTCCGTTGATTGCCCAGCCGTTATTTATAGAAGTTATAAGAGCGTTAATTAGGTATAAGTAGACCTACCAGTTGGCGCATTTCGCTTTTGTAAGCGGGCTTGCCGCTGGTTTTCGAAATCCAGCATGGCTTTCAACCGCTACCTGATAGCATCCTCTGGGTTGGACACCTCATATTTGCCTTCGCAGTTCCACGCGCCAAACAGGTCTAAGTATAAGCAGTCCCGCTGATATGAGGAGGCTTACCCATTATCAATTTGTAGAATATTGAGTTCCAGAGAGATATTTTAGATTTTTTCCCTTGAAATTTACATGTAGACTGATTTGGTTGTCAAAACCAGCGGCAAAAATACGCTTGATGAAGTCGTCAATCTTATTCCAGCCGAGGCCGTTAAGGTAATAGATCCACTGAAAGTAAATTTCACCAAATGTGCTGCTTACCAGCTCCTTCCAGAAATTTTTCGCCGTCAGCTTAGTGTCCAGTTGCCGGAAGTTGGCAGTTGTTCAGAGGGGTTCGGTGAAGGGGTTCCATAGAACAGTGCTATCAGCCGAAGTGGTCGCCTTTGGCTGCTGACGGATCAGCACCTCCAGCTGCCGCAGGCGGAACAGCCCCCGTCCCACCATAACTTCGAGGTGGTTAAGGCGGTCAGTAAGATCTTTATAAGTCAGCTTCACCTCCTCGGTGTACTGGGATAGCTGATGGCACAAGACTTATAAACTGGAATCACTATCCACAGCCTCTTGGCTGCCACTGGCGGCTTCAGCAAAGTCCCCGCCAGCGGGCAGTGTGTCATCGCTCCTTTCGAAAACAGCCTCGGGCTCTGTTTCCTAAGAAGCAGAAAAGTGTTAATGGGATGACTTACTGGTGAGACCTGAGCTTCCCTGCCTACAAGGAATTTATCGCCGTTGATGGTGGACTTCTTTGGGCGTTGTGACGGCTGTCGGTGGGCCATGGTTGTATCTACAATCGCACAGGAAAAATGGGAGATAGTTATGGTGGTAGTGGGATCATGGACGATCCACCTATCGCTATGACCACTTCTATCCTGCAATGCTCGTGAGTCACTAACTATGGGGACTGTGCGTTGTAGGGTTCAGAGCACTGTTCGCAATTGCGAAGGATTAGTAAGTGGCTTCCTACAGGCTGTTTTTTACTTCAATTAAAACAAAGCTTCCTTCAAGTGGATAACCTACGTACTTACTGAAATTTGTCGGCAGAGTAGCGTACTGCAGCGTGTCACTGAGGTCTGCTTTATGTACCTTTAGAAGTGAAGACTTCCTTGGGTAGACATAAAAGTCAGAGATATTGACAAACTCACTGAAAATGAATCATACACAGCCGCTTTGACCAATAAGTATGTTTTTAACACAAGCAATCTTATTATTAAAGACTATGCATCTATCAGCTGGCGTAATGTCAATGTGGAAGGTTTCTGTCAACAGCGCTTTGTACTGTTGGAAACATTCAAGTCCAAATGCCATTGGTCCTAGGCTATGCAGAGGAAGAAACTTAAAGGAAAACGAGTGAAAAGGGTGAGTTAGTATCTCCTCCGCACAATGTTGATTGGCTATCTGTTTTAGAGGTCGTGGAGTAAGTATCTCTTCCTCACAAATCCGATTGGCTTTCTGTTGTAGAGGTCGTGGAGGGCATCTGAGTTTCCTCTTTAGCCTACTCAGGTAACTCTCAAAGGGAAATTCTGAAAAACTGTCTTAAGGGCCATGATGCCCTACGTCGTCTGCAATGTGCATGATACTATGGACATTGTAGACCATGTGTTGTTTACCAAACAGACGACAAAATCTATGAGTGATCATCTTTAGCAAATTCTGACAACAACCTACATTGTCAATGCAAGTTTCAGGGGATGCTAATAAAAGCAAAGCAGTGAATAACATAACAAGCAACTTGAAGTGATTTGTTGGTAGGATCTAATACAGAGATACGAGACCTACGTATAATGCGAACTGCCGAAATTCGGTTCCCTTTCAGCAATCGAAGTCACTTATCACTCTACCTCGTTGTGAAAACTCGCAAGGTACGTATGTGCCCATTTCTCGCATTCGTTTATCAACAGCTGATAACCCCGCTGGCTTCAATACTGGCAGAGTATACTCCAACTGCTACATGGGGTTTAGTTTTGCATTGGGTTTATAACCTTTAACCTACAAGCTAACTAAGGTCTTCACTAAACCCAGATACACTAGGTGTAGTGCGTCTAAAGGACCTTTGTAATTACTCCTACGTTGGACGACATGAATGGAGAAACTCCTACCATGTGCTTATCACCTGCCGGCTCTTTGAAGTGGTCTTCACTTCTTTCTATCTTGCCTTCCTCTGCGTTAACAACTTTCCCTTTATGCTCACAGCAAACTGAAAATCGTTCATATCCGTGGTAGGCGTTGACGTTCTTACCCTGCTTAATGGACGCAGAACAAAAGATGCCCCAAGGGATAAGGAAGCGTTTTACACGAATAGCCGTATTTGTAGGAGTGTTGACTGTTATTTTAAAATGACCAAATGTTGGTGAATATGAATTTATCTGCCTACATTACTAAACGCTCCCGCTGCCTACCAACTTTACCAACTTTGTATTTATTTTTACAAAGCACTAATTTTGCGATATTTAGGGCCTAAAAGGTCGTCCAGAAAGGGGAGGCACTGTCTGTCCTCTTTCTAAAGTGAAGGTTAACGCTGGGTGCACCTAATTCACTTGAGCCACGAAAGTGTCCAACTCAATACTTTCATCTGCTCTTACAAATATATCATCCACATATCTAGCATAGGCATAAAGATATTTTGTAATAAGGGGAAAATGACTCGAAGCGACGAGACTACCATTTGAAATGAACTAATTGTGGGACACTCTTCTCCTCCCACCTGCCCTCCTTTTGATTATCTCCCCCGAACAACCCAGAATAGACCACCAGTCCCAAACAGAATTTCATATCAAAACGAATATCCGTATTTAAATGCACACCCTAAAATGACACCTAACCCCTTCTCTCAACCCATGTATCCTAGCCCATACACAAGACGACCACCGCACACCCAACCCTTTCAATATAACACACACAATCAAATCCCACCTCGCACAACACCATACCCTCCGATAGTTACACAATGCCATCGAATTCCACCACTCTCATCACCAATTTTTCCCAATAATGCACAATTCGCCACAAATAGTCCAACACCACCATATTATCCACCAATCACACAATTTCCGCACATGAGCCCTCAACACAATCAACCAAGTAATAGGAATCCATTTTTTCACAACAGATTCCAGCTTTTGTATCCGACACCATAAGTGTTGCGCTTATTAATGCTAGATCGATAGTAAACAAAGTTCCACGACTTAGGACTTTTATTGACACACACAATCCCGATATAGTCTTTTTAACAGAAACATGGGTAAACGAATCAACCTCCAATGCTTCACTTTTTATAGCAAACTACACCTTCTATAGACAGGACCGTGCGAATAAACGAGGAGGAGGTTGTATGATCTACATTAGATCTACCATAGAACAGAGTGGCTTTGAGGTTCTTCAGGAGACGTTCAATGGCGAAGCATGCTTCGCTATAATAACATCCAAGACCTTTAAAAGCATTCTAATTGGATGTTTGTACACCCCTCCGGAATATAGTAATGATGAAACTGGTCTTACAAATCTACTAGATATTCTATCGAATATCCAAACCGAATATAAGATAATTGCAGGAGACTTAAACCGTCCAGAAATAAACTGGACAGAACTATCAGCCCCATCCAGACATGATGAATTATTATCATCAATTGTGTTTCATAACTGGACGCAAATAATAAGCAAACCAACCAGGGGAAACAATATACTCGATGTTATTCTCACCAATGATATCTGGCCCTTATATACGCACTACGACAGCTTAACCTTTGATAGTGATCATAAGACACTAATAGCAGTGCTCCCTCTTAACATTAAAATAAGACCTGATCCTAGTTACACTTCCATAAACCCCAAAAATCTTGACATTGAATCTATGAATAACTACATTAGGTCATTGGATTGGAGCTCTTTCCTCCTAACAGCATCCCCTCTAGAAGCTGTAAACATATTATATGCCACCCTTAATTTAATTCGAGATACCCTAATTGACGAGAAATCCCCATGTAAGAAATCATTTATCCCAAACTTCCTTTCCAAACGGCTAAAAAAACTTAAAAAAACAACTCCACGACCCATGCATTAGTTATCTATCTACGCTCAGACGCATTACAGAGATTCACGAGTTAGCCCAGAACATTGAAACAAATAAGACGATAGCAGCAGAACATCGGGCAATCGAGTCCCCAGAAGGGACAGCCCAAATCTTTAGGAAACAAATAAATAATCATCAAAAACAAGGCCCCCAAATCATGCTTGATGACCAAGGAAAAGTAATAACAAATGACAACCAAATAGCAAATCTTTTCAACGAGTATTTCTCAACCAACTATTCAGTCGAGGAAGAACCAATCCCCCAACCAACAGAAATGACGGCACTAGTATTAAAAGAGATATTGTTTAACGAAGAAACTGTAGAGAAAGCTATCCGCCAACTGTCCAATTCCACATCATATGGAACGGATAGAATCCCTCCTTGCATACTGAGGCATATGACATATGCCCCAATACTTCTGTCTAACCTTTTCTCGTTACTGCAGTCAAATGGTACTTATCCAGAAATCTGGAAAAAATCATGTATCACCCCAATTTACAAAAACGGAAATCGGTCCAATGCCCAAAATTATCGTGGTGTTCACCGAACATCAGTTTTAGCAAAAATCTTAGAAAAAATTATTTATAACCAAATGTTAGACCATCTGACGAATGTAAATCTCATACCCCCCTCTCAACATGCCTTTTTACCTAAAAAGTCATGTCAGTCCTGCCATCTCCTTTTCTTGGAATTCGTCTCCAGAAATCGAGATGATGGGAACACGGTAGCTACAATTTACTTTGATCTAAAAAAAGCCTTTGACAAAGTTCCCCATAAAAGACTGGTCGTGAAGCTAGTGAGTCACGGGATTCGGCCCCCCCTCCTTGATTTCCTCAAATCCTATCTTCAAAACCGATTTCAAGTAGTACAACTTCGAAATATAGTATCAGAACCAGCTCATATAAGCAGTGGTGTTTTTCAAGGCACTATCCTAGGTCCCCTCTTATTTCTCATTTACATTCATGAGTTATCCACGATATCAACATCTGCTAAAACATTTTTATATGCAGATGACTTAAAACTCGCATATGCCGATTACAAAAATTCGATAATTAGTGTGCATAGAATAATTGAATTAGACCTTCAAAAACTAAACGACTGGAGTGTTCAGTGGCAAATGCCGTTTTCACCAACAAAATGTCATCTCATGATTTTTGGACCACTAAAACTTCCCCCCATAATGTTTAGTGGTCAAGAAATAAAAGAGCTAACATCTTTAAAAGATTTAGGTCTTAGCTATTCTAATACTCTTGACTTATCCCCACATGTTAAACAAATCGCACCAAAAGCCAATCGACTATGTGGCTTCATAAGTAAAAATTTCACATTAATTACAGTTAAGACTAAACTTTACAAAATGTACGTTTTACCTATTCTAGATTACTGCTCAATATTTTTCGGTACCATGTCATCAGATGACAGACAGAAACTAGAAAAAATCCAGCAAAGGTTTACCAGAGGTCTGTGTAAACGCGATGAGGCCCGAGACTCCTATTCAATAATGTACAATAGATATGGTCTTAAACCCCTCTGGCAAAGGCGACTCCAAAATGGTTTAACTTTCCTATTTAAAGTGACACATAATCAGAACATCCTTAGCAATAATATGTTAACAAATCAAAACGGTTCCCGTTCCACTAGAAACAACCAGCATACAATTCATAACGCTAAAGCTAGGACGGCCCAGCGATCAAATTTCTACACCATAAGATATGCGATCATATGGAATGCCCTACCCAACGATATTCGCAAAAGCCACAGTTTAGCCGAATTTAGAAGAAAGACCAAGCAGTTCTTCTCAAATGACATGACGCATATATTTCTGAATAAAATAGGACACTTTGCTAACCAGTTCTTTGACGTCCAATTCGGACCAAAAGGGATCTAACGGTCCAGGAGAGTTCCCGAAAATTTTGGAGAAAACTGGCAAATGCTGGAAGCTTTCCAGTCGACGGTTTCCAACGCTGATAAAATCAAAGCTTAAGCAAAATTGTGCCTTGCCTCCTTTTCCAATCCTTAAAAATAAAAATAAAAAACAAAAACTAAGAACAATTTATCTATTCCAATATTCCTCTACTAATATCTAAATGTTTATAAAAAAATATTATGAAAGAAAATAATTTTCTCTTCAATTATACTAAAATATATTTTGTTTCCTCTTATAATGTATCAGAAATATAAATACTAATGATGTAAATCTCAATCTCACTTAGATATTCGACAAACGAAAGGCCAAATGTCTTCTGCCGATGCACTTGAATGACGATGGTGCTTCGCAGCTGCCTCGACCCACCTCAGAATTTGCAACGTCCCATCTTATTAGCAAACTTGTGCCACTGGACAACGATTGTAATCTCCGTATCGAGCAGACCCATGCATACGGTAGATGCCATATCATCAGCTGATTTTTTCACCTTCAAACTGACCGCGGCTAAGTATACCTCAGTTAAAGGACATGACAGTTTTTCCAGACCCCAAGTATTCTTACTATAAAACCGTAACACCTACAATGTAAAGATATTTTATTTCATGTTTTCCTCGATTTGTTCCCTAGAAGTCAGGTTTTTTTCACTTTAAACAAACTCCTTATTTCGCACAATATTGACCTAGCAAAAGTCCAAAACAAATACAATGGTCACTGCGAAAGAAGGGGTTTGGGTTAGGTTTTTTCCTGCCTTCCGGGGTTTTTTTGACGGCGCCAAAGATGTGCTTTACAAATAAACCTTATTATTATTATTATTAATAGTTCTCTCTCCCCCCTTAAATACTGTTGATTGGTTGCTGAAACTTTTACTTACTCAACCCCCTTTATATTATTGTACACGCCTGATGATGAATTAATCGAAAACGTTCGTTCGCCTATCTTGACTTTTTGAATGCTTAAATGGGTATCATCACCGAAATTTAACAATCGAATAATCCTTCGGTGTTTAAGATACTTAATGAGTACCTGTGTTGCCGCACACGCCTTGCCGAAGCGAATGTGGTTTCGGATTTCATCACAAATTGCACAGTGAAATTTGAATATCCTCACGAATACTGGGGGTCTCTTCGCAGTAATTGGACGATTATCTCGAATACAATGTTAAAGGGATATTCCGAGAACCGAATTGAGGGTGTCGCAATGAAGTTCAAAGAGCTAAACCGAAACCCTCAACAACTAATGACCGTTCTTGACGAATTAAACGACGACGAAAGAATGAATTTCAGCAACTACGTGCAGACTGTGAGTCAAAGACGTATGGTAGTAAAACGGACAAAGGTTCTCTGCAGCATCAATCCGGCGAAAGCTCAGTCCTCATTTCCAAAGGCTGCGGAGTGGTACGTACATAATTTTACTAACATGACGCTCGACAAACATCTTATCGAAGTAATATCTCTAGGACACCAATTTTGCTTTCCTAAAAGAAGACCGAATAGATTAGGGACAGAAGTGTAATTTGAAAATCTATTGAGTCAGACACATGATCTAGTACCGACAACGCCGGAGGAGGTGGATTATTTCAAATCAACGCTAGTGAATTGTTTCTACCAATACTTTGAATTGAATTGAACCCGCATGGTTTGAATTTTCGAGCAAAACCAAGGCAATTATATTTTAAGTTTTATACAGAAAGATACCGTCTTTGGACAAAAATTGAATCAAAAAACCTATTATTCTAAACAATCTTCCGTCCAATTTCCTTCGATACCCCCACTGCTCGACGAGGAACTCTTCTCCAAATCGGGCATCTCACTGGAAATATTAGCTCGGCCTGCATAGTCCAATTGTCCCAATCAGTCTCGTCAGGGTTCTGAGGAGTATCCACGGACAGGCTGAGTCGTTATATTTATATACTGCTGTGTATAATTACTAGAAGACTATAATTATCTAAGTAAAGGCCACCTTATCATTTTATATCTTGCTTTTTTCAGCCCAAATTAGTACCAGTTAGCAACTATTAGACTACACTATCTCGGTGTATAATCGCTAGAAAACTTTATTCATATAATTGAGGACACCCTATCGTTTGTATTTTCCTTACGCCAATATACTCCCTGGTAGTAGCTATTAGACTACACTTTCTCGGTTGCTGATACGTCTAGTCTGACCGACGCCGCAATAGTTTATAAGTATAACGTTTGAGATAAAGTTTTAGCATGCAGAACTTAGAAGTCCACGACCAAACTGTGGATGGAGAAAAAGCCCTTTCGGAAGCCGGCGTCGATCCCCCGACCTTCGATTTAGGAGGCGAACGTTTTAGCCGCTCGGCCACTACGACCCAGCTTTGCGACTCACAGAAAGTTAAGTGCATTGACAGGGTTAACGCGATAAATTTTGCCAACGAACTCCACGACCAAACTGTCCCAGCCACTGCAACCCAGCTACGCGGCTCACAGAAAGTTATGTGCATTGACAGGGTTAACACGATAAAATCCGCCAACGAGCCAACTGTCCTAGGTGAAGAAATAGTATTTTCTGGAGTCGGCGTTGATCCCTCGACCTGCGATTTAGGAGGCGAACGTCTAGACCGCTCGGCCACTGCAACCCGGCTCCGCAAGTCACAGAAACATAAGTGTATTGACAGGGTTAACACGATAAATTCTGCCAACGAACTCCACGACCCAACTGTCCCGTATGACAAACAGTGTGACATAAGAGACAAGGGTATAAACCCTACGGCCACTATGACCACCTCGCACAATTCACAGAAGGGTGAGAACAGTGACACGGATGACTTGCATTGCCCGACGGCATGCGAACATTGCAAACATTGCCCGAAAATATCAAAATTGGAGTCACGTATAGATTTACTAGGGGATGTTATCACATGGTTTCTCAAGCATGGCGCATTAAAGCCGCTAGATGAAACCAGTGGAAATCAGCAGCTAGAATCCGTCTTGACGGAAGTCGCTACCAGGCACCAGGCAATCGGTCAAAGCGCGATTAAAACTGAAGAGAAGCAAACACAAACAAGCCCTTATCTACCGTCCCAAGAAAGTTCAGGTTCTGGGATCATCAAAACGGCCAGGAGAAGAGGGAAGCGTCTACCTGACCAACCAGTCTCACCCTCTTTACAGGTCAAAACTAGTGAAATTGCACGAAAGGGGATCGGAGAAGAGCTGGGAGAAGAAAAAGAGACAGTATTTGCACCGAGAAAACTGCGGTCCGATGCACACAAAGCGATGAAAGCGAAGGAAGCCGCCGAAAAACAAACCAGGGAGCCCATACTTACAGTGCATGCCCCCACAGTTGATCAATCAGCCACCGCTGAGACGAGTTTAAACAATCTCGCCGTAGATAACAAAAACACGATTGGTTCGCCCCGTAAAGTGCAGGCTGCCGCGGAGACAGATACCAGGGAGCCTATACTTACGGTTAAGGCCCCCACAGTAGACCAATCAGCCACCGCTGAGGCGAGTTTAAACAATCTCGCCGTAAACAACAAAAACACGATTGGTTCGCCACGTAAAGTACAGGCTGCCGTCAGCAAAGACACGAAGGAAAACACGAAAGCGTTGCACCAAGAAGTGACCGACGGCGTAGAGGGGACGCAGAAAGTCACCAATAGGGGCAAAAGTTTCGTAATACCAGGTCTACCGGAATCCACTGCCAGTACTGCTATTAACCAGAAAGTGGGTGACAGTGTCGCAGGCCCGAGCCTGAAGCCCACAGTAGAAAACAAGGGCAGCACATCAACCATAGAGTCCGGTCGCACACAAGATGGTCACAATAGCAGCACAAGAGCTGTTAACGAGCAAGCAAGCGACAGTGTCGTAGGCACCAAAAATGGCACTAAGAGAGAAGCCAGCATCATCATACAGGGATTAACGGAATCAACCCCAGCCACTCCCATGGACCGGCATTCCGCAGATGTCCAGCTCTTCCACGCCCTTATGAACAAAATGCTGGGACCCAATGTACCATTAGAGTGCGAAAAGGCCTTCCGCCTTGGCAAACGGCCTGAGAGCCCAACTGGAACGGCACGTCCCAGACCTCTGAAAGTGGTCATGACAAGAAGCCAAGACGCCAAGCTCATTCTATCTAGGCGTTTTAAAATAAAAGACTCTGACCCGGGAGTTTTTTTTTCAACAGGAGTTCTCAGCTGCAGAACGGAACAAACGTCGTCAAATTGTTTCCGAAAAGAGGGAGCGGGCCAGCAAGGGCGAACAAAACTTGGTTATTTACAACAACCAAGTGATTCAACGTCCATTTTTCTCACCTTGGATAGGTCCGTTCCGGATAACCACACAGTCGGCTCAGTAGAGGGAGGATTGAGCCCAATCGAAAAACATACAGAGGCAGAACGAAGGGGAAAAACATTTGGTTATTTACAACAACCAAGTGGTCCAGCGTCCACTGTTCTCCCCCAG
This sequence comes from Ligula intestinalis, assembly GCA_036362985.1. Taxonomy (NCBI): domain Eukaryota; kingdom Metazoa; phylum Platyhelminthes; class Cestoda; order Diphyllobothriidea; family Diphyllobothriidae; genus Ligula; species Ligula intestinalis. Next base: position 63,627,997 of record JAYGXS010000001.1, read on the forward strand.
GAAAGGTCCTCGCCGGATGACCGCACAGTCGATCCGGAAAGGGGCGTGGAGAGCCTGACTGTAACAAATTCTCGAGCAAACAGAAAGTTAACTTTCATGTACACAAATGCACAGAGTATGCTTTCGAAGCTTGACGAGCTGAAGATTCATGCCTTTGAGTTATCACCAGATATATTTTCAATAACGGAAACTTGGCTGTCTGAACAGGTAGCCGACGGCGAGGTATCCATGCCTGGCTATCGACTGTTCAGAAAAGACAGAGAAGGTCGTCAAGGCGGTGGCGTAGCAACATACGTGAAAAATGGACTCACAGTTTTAGACAAAACGGATAAACTGGCGTGTACTTCCGAGGCCATCTGGCTGTCCATTAAAGTACCAGGTGCACCCAACCTCGATGTACTGACACTCTACCGACCACCGAGAAGAGAGCCAGTAGTGCATGCCTCCTTGCTAGAGGAGCTGGAAAAGATTACTGCACGATCGGACATCCTGATTGTGGGGGACTTTAACGCGCCTCACATCGACTGGGGTGCGGCCTGCGCACATAGCTCCGATCTAACCTTCGACAGCTGCCTTCTGAGCATGGCTCTGAAGTTATTTCTCACGCAACACGTCTCTTTTCCGACAAGGATGCGCGATGGCCAACAATCCAACTGTCTGGACCTCGTTCTCACGAAATCGCAGGACAGCATCGACGAAGTGTCATGTCTCCCACCACTAGGTAAAAGCGACCATGTTGTACTGCTATGGGAGTACTCGTTATTCTCAATACCGGAGAGACCCTCAACAGCCAGACGAAATATTTGGCGAGGCGATTTCGATCGAATGAAGACTGAACTCACGCGCGCCGATTGGAAAACTCTTTTTTCTGGAAACATAACTGTGGACTGGGAAGCGTTCCGGACCACACTGCACAGACTCATCGACAACCACTGTCCGATTTCGCGGAAAAAGGTGAACACTAGACCGCAATTGCTTACGCAGGCCTTAAAAATAGAAGTGAACAAAAAGCGGAAGCTGTGGAAAAAAATGCTAGCAGACAGGACTCCTGCATCTGTCAGTGCCTACAAAACTCAGAGAAACCGGGTCAAGGGTCTTATTCTCAAAACAAGATGGGCTTTCGAAGCAGACTTGCTAAACTGGGCCACAGTGAACCCCAAACTGTTTTACAGTTATCTTAGGCGGAGTACCAAAAAGAAGGATCCGATACCCCTGCTAAGGACCACTGAGGGAAGAGACTTGATAGATTATGAAGCGAAGGCTGATCATCTGTCGAAATTTTTCCAATCAGTCTTCACAAAGGAAACGGCATACGATCACCCCACCCACGACACCGAAGCGGATACAGTAGTTGAGACTGTCCAATTCCCTGAGGCTGCTGTTCTTAAGGAACTCTTAAGCTTAAAAGTATCTAAGTCACCAGGTCCCGACAACGTACCAGCCAAGATTTTGAAGGAGCTCGCCAATGAGTTGGCCAAACCACTCTCTATGCTCTTCCAAACCGCCTTGGATACCGGATGCCTACCAGTAGATTGGAAATCCGCGAGGAATACACCGCTATACAAGGGGGAAAGCCGGGTCTCAGCGAATAACTACCGACCAGTCAGCCTTACTGCAATCTGTTGCAAAATCATGGAAAAAATTATCAAGCAACAACTTATGCAGTTCCTGGAACAAAAACATCTGCTATCGGATGCTCAGCATGGTTTTCGTAGAGGTAGGTCCTGCGTTACAAACTTGCTCTACTGTTTAGAACGGTGGACTGAGGCAGTCGATAGTGGAAACTCAGTGCATGCTGTCTATATTGACTTCAAAAAGGCTTTCGATAGCGTGCCGCACCACCGCCTCCTTTATAAAGTCAGCTGCATAGGAGTAAGGGGTAGGCTCCTTACGTGGATAAAAAGCTTCCTAATCGATCGCTCACAAACTGTCCACATCAGCGACAAACAGCCAGCCAAGGTTGAGAGTGGTGTTCCCCAAGGCTCCGTTCTCGGCCCTATCTTGTTTGTTATCTACATCAACGACTGTGTCCGCGAACTGGATTGCGGCATCGCCATGTTTGCCGATGATATAAAACTTTGGAGCGAAATTCGAACTGTGGCTGACGAAGTGCACTCACAGGAAAATTCAAAGACTTCAAAATGGTCGGCGGACTGGCTCTTACCGCTCAATGAGAGCAAGTGCACCACCATTCGAGTTGGCAAATCCGGTTCTTCAAACGGCACGGCTTACCGACTGAATGACATACCATTAAAGGAAGTGAACGCCCAGAAAGACATGGGAGTCTGGATCACACCCTCGCTTAAACCATCCCTGCATTGCACAAAGGTAGCCAAGTCCGCGATGTCGATCCTATACCTCGTCAAACGAGCTTTTTCTACCTTCAATGAAGAGTGCTTCACAAAAGTCTTCGGAACCTTCGTACGACCGCACCTAGAATCCGCTATCCAAGCTTGGAGACCCTGGGCCAGGAAAGACATCAACATCCTGGAAAAGGTACAACGGCGCGCAACCAAACTTGTTATGGGGCAGAGCTCGCAGCCTTATGAAACACGGCTGTCGAATCTCAACCTCTTCCCTTTGCGCTACAGGCAGCTTCGGGGGGACCTGATACTTGCATTCCGCGTATTACGTCTTCAAGACTGCTGTCTTATATCAGGGGATTTTTTTCGAATTAGCAACGACCACGAATCTGAGGGGTCATCCCCTCAAATTAAAGGTGACAGGGGCCAGGCTGGACGCTCGGAAACACTTCTTTTTAAAAAGGGTGGTCGGAGCGTGGAATGCGCTCCCTCAGGACGTTGTTATGTCGGAATCGCTAGAGGGTTTTAAGCAAAAACTGGATCGATATAGCAGTGCACGATGGATCGGAACTGACAATTTGCAATAACAATAATGCTACTTCCAATTTTTCAGTAGTATTAATTTTTATATCCATTCACGTTTGCTATTTATAACGCCCTCCCACGCATATCCTCACGCGAAGGTCTCCGCGGTCTACCCTACTTGGCTATCTGCGTACCGTGATTACCCGCTGGCGATCTTATCAGCCAGACCTGCCGGTCTAAACAGTCACCCTTGGTTCGACCCAAAGCGGACTCTCGACGATCTGGACGGATGCCTCTGTTTTTCCAGTTCCGTGGCGGACTCTGCAATCAGCAAGGAAGAATCAGGCCGTGGCTTCCACACGGTGATGATCCTGGGAACCTTTGCAATGCCCCCCAGTGGGAACCCCCTTTTTTCTCCTAAATCCCACGCATTACCCCCACAAGGGCGACAGTTTTTCTCCTAAAAATCCCTGAGGAGTTTTTTCACTGTCTGCTCCTATTTTCATCCTATGACTCAGGACAACTGGCCTCGCCAACAGTCTAAGCAACAAATTTTTTGCTACCACTGCACATATGTACAAATAGGGCACTCAACGGAATTTTCCTACATACCCTCAATATACTGATACTGATACTGAACTAAACCTCTAGGCATCGGACACATCACGAAACAGCACCTGGACAAACTCAAATTTTTGCGCCAAAACACTGAAATATTCATCGCTAAACCGGACAAAGGTTCTGGTTTCGTTCTTATGAATAAAAGTGTTTACGTCTCCAAGATCGAATCAATCCTGGCTGACGACACAAAGTTCAAAAGGGAAAGACAAAATAAGGACCAAACCGAGAGCGTGGAATCTCAACTCACAACTTTTCTTCAGAAACTCAAAGACCAAGGTTTCCGTAGTGAAAAAGAGTTCGAAGTGCTCAAACCCACAGACACAGTCTCCCCAAGGCTTTATGTTTTGCCTAAGATTCACAAGCCAGATATTCCAATGTGGCCAATAATTGATATATGCAATTCGCCATATCATGAAATTACAAAGTGGCTGGCAAAAAGCTAAAACCGATTCGGCACCAAATAGCACCGTACGGCCTACGGGACACGTTTTAATTCGTCAAGTCCATAAGCAACAAAAATATCAAGGGGAAAACGATGTTATCCTTAGATGTCGCGTATCTGTTCACCAACATTCCCCTCTCAGAAACCATAGAATTTTTGTGTGAAGAGATGGTTAAACAGGAATTTCCAATCGGCATGTCCATCGGAGGCCTGAAATAAATACTCTTCCGCTAAACGTTCAAAGTGCAATTTAGCTATAATGGACAATTTTACTGCCAAATCGATGGTGTAGCGATGGGATCACCACTGGGACCTCTTTTAGCTGATGCCATCATGAGCAAACTGAAGAGCAACGATCTTTCTCCTATTATAAAGGATCATCATGCCTGTGCTAGATATGTGGATGATATACTTGCAAGAGCAGATGGAAGTATTGAGTTGGACACTTTCTTGGCTCAAGTGAATTAGGTGCACCCAGCGTTAACCTTCACTTGAGAAAGAGGACAGACAGTGCCTCCCCTTTCTGGACGTCCTTCTTAGTAGAAGATCGGATGAAACAATAAGTAGAGGTGTATTTTGCAGGAACACCTGGACAGGGCAATGCACTTATTTCTACAGTTTTGTGCCACTTAGTCAGAAACGGGGCCTAGTCCGCTGCCTCGCGAACCGTGCCAGGAGAATCTGTTCCCCAGAGACACTGGAGTAAGAACTCGTTCTCATTAAAAACACCCTACAGGAAAATGGATTTCTTGAGAAGTTCATCCATAATTTTAGTGAAGAAAGTCCACCAAATTTGGAAGTACCGATGGCTGAGAAGAAAACCTTATTTCTTCCATTGCCATTTTAAGGTGATCCAGCAAGCGAACTTCTACAGCTTTGCCTAAACGCTGCAATAGCACGTACATATCCAGCAGCTAAGTTAAGAGTAGTATTTTCAAGCACTCCACTTCTACGCCTTGAAGGCCAGGATAGACTCCCGTTCCAGACCTCATCAATGTGTATTTACAAGTTTACATGCTCCTGTGGGGCTAATAACATTGGTCGAACAACTAGTAGGCTATCTAAACGCATGCAAGAACTCCATCCTGTCTGGCTAAATAAAAGCGAGGTCAAGTCAATATCTAGTGCGATTTTGGCTCACTTGGTTGACAGCGGTCACCGGTTAGACGTTAACCAAGCGTTTCGAGTCTTCTATAAAGTACCAGCGAAACACTCCAAAGTCCTGCGTCAACGGATAATTGCGATGGCAGAAGCCGTGGCCATACGACTCACAAACCTAATCTTGTGTGCGCAGAAAGCCTTTGTAGTGACCCTAAGGCTCCCGTTGCCGAGAACAAACTCAACATTCGTCCACACACCTTCTAGCATGCCGCGAGATGGTGAGTCGACAGTGAAAACTGGTGTCAAGATGCTGCGAAGCGAGGAGACTACCAGCTGATATGAACTAATTGTGGGACACTCTCCTTTTTCCCTCTGCCCCTTTTATCTCTCTTAACAGTTCTCCCTCCTCCCTTAAATACCGTTGATTGGTTGCTTAAACTTTTACTAACTATGCCCCTTTTATTTTATTGTACACGCCTGATGATGAATTAATCGAAAACGTTCGTTTGCCTGTCTTGAGTTCTTGAATGATTAAATGGGTATCATCGCTGAACTGTAACGATGAAATCATTCCCAACGATGTCAATAAAGTTATCAAGCCATATCTTTCCTGCATCAAATACTTCTATATATTATTATATAGGTATATTTTAATGTTACAGGCAAGAAATTCCCTTTAAAACCCTATTAGTGTGAAGCAAACATTATTATTCTTACAGTTAATGTGCAGTTGGTGGTGGACGTATGATACCATGACAGAATTTCAAATGAATTTTCACGGAACAGAATGAAAACAGTCTACAGGCAGAATTTTTTTTGACAATTTTGGCAGTAGTAAATCGTGTTGTAAAAGTCGCCTTTGGTCAAATAGAATGACATTGAGTCTTCTTTTAAACTCCGCAGTTGTTTCGGCGGAAACCATCTCACTTAGTGGCAAGTTCCAAGGTCGGACCACGCGTTGACTGAAGAAATATTTTCGGAGGTCTTATCGAGTGCGTTCGTTTGCGACCTTGTAATTGGTTGCTTTATTCCAGAAGGTTCATCACGTAACACCTGTTCCTACTTAGCCCACGCTGCGCATCTGATAGTAGTTTTTGCTGCTGTAAGAACCAACTAAGCTCTTTATAAATATATTTTTTCAATATTTTGCAGCTGATTGCCGAGAAATTGCTGCCGCCGTTATATCATGTTGCGATCCACTCAGATGTATAATCGGTGGATAGCCAGTTGTTTTCAAATGGAGATTCGAAAAGTCTGGACATGGTAATGGGTATGCTAGCGCTGCGTATGAGTAAGTGCAAAAGAGCAAAAATTCATAAGTGGTCAATACGAAACCCGTATGTCACATACGGGTGTAGACTTCACAAATCATTGCTCTAAAAAGCGATCCTTATGTCCCAGACTACGATGGCAGAGACCAGGAGCCACAAAATGTAACAATTAAGAATGAAAGAATGAAAACGGGGGAACTGAGAAAGGACATCAACGAAATGATTCTTCGAAACTCTTCGTGCACGGTAACATCGCAGAGAAGAACGCAGTGCCCCATACTCCGAGACGCCATAATTGATCTTAAAATGACCGCAGATAACTTTTATGCGTTATCATCTAGAAAGTTGAGGAATAATTGACACAAGGCAGCTGTACGTAAGGATTATTAGGCTGGCAGATGTTTGCGTGGCATTTAAAAGGCATCGGGCGGTGTAATGTGTAGGGGCGAGAAATTTCACGATAAACATTACATAAAAAGGAGATTTTTATTGAAGGACATTAGTCCAAAATCACTAAAGGCAAATAAATATACGTTCAATGGAATCGAACCGGTAAGCAAACATTTTGCTGGGGCTCTTCTACTTACATTTAAAATGCCAACTGTCATTGCCTTCAACAGTGTCCCAAAGGCTTTCTCTAGCATTTTTGAATATGGACTGGAAGTAAACGAACTGCTTGTAGGCAAAAAAACTTCATTTTTGAGTACCATTAATAACACAAACTATGAAAACTGCTCAACCAAAGATGGTAATATGGTCTATTCAGACAGGGTGAAAGGTATTTTGTAAAGGTGACATGATGCACTTGCAGACATGTTGCATTTGTCATGTGCTAAAATTGAATGCAGTTGAAAACTGAAGTAACCGCCGCCTTGCCCACCCCTCATATACACTGCCCAAGGATGGACCAGTTGCTAACAGGCATAGGAAGCTTTCTGCGCTTTATTTACTTTTCATCCACCCGCTCGGCGTATTTTCCTTCTCTTCATGTTGTTAGTAACAGTGCATTAAGAGTAACAATAGGATGTTAAATATGGTAGTTATGACCAACTTAAGCCCATTTCCTGCAATCGAATATAGTTAACCGTGATCTCTATTACGGGCAGAGCTTGAAAGATCTGCGTATAGAGTCATAATTTTCGGTTCGAAAATCAGACTTACAAACTATAAGGTCCTAACGCAATAGTAGTATGCATTTCAAATGATAGAAGCTTCAACAATGATTAGAAATCCATGATTTTAAACTTGAATAAATTTAACAACAATAAACGATGAGTCGTTTATATACACTTATGAAGCTCAGGGCATTTTGAAATGGAAATTAGGTGTCTCGCGATTCGGTTTGGGTTTTCGATTGGGTGAGATTTGACGGCCAGTGTTTATTATCATGTCGAATTCAAAGATAAATCTTTCCCTTCTGAATGCTCATCTCATCTGTGGTCTGTGCGGTGGGTATCTCATAGACGCAACAGTTCTCACCAACTGTGTTCACGCATTTTGTCGAAGTTGCATTTTACGATACCTTTTGGACAATAAAGTCTGCCCTCTCTGTGATTCTCTTATTCACGAAGGCAGACCAGGATTCGCTCTTCGTCCAGATATTACTCTGCAACGGGTGGTCTACAAGCTGGTACCCGGACTTTTAAGAGTCGAGTTGGATCGTATTGCGGCATTTCGCGCCAGATTTTCACAGAATCCCACAGCTGTGTTGAAGCAAGTCACTAAAGAGCTCGCTAAAATGAAATCAACAACGACCGTTGACGATGTGAATGCCAGCGCCGTTTCGAGTGAATCCTTTGGCGGGGGTGTGTTGCCGGTTTTTTCTTAAATACTGGTTTCATTTAATGCATGTTTTTATCGTTGGTGGCTCTCTGGTAGTGCTTTCGAGATTCAAATCATTTCGCACAGTTTTTGGACATACTTGCTCAGTATATTTTGCAAAAATTTATTCAAATCTTACGGGTGTCTGTGTTTACAATATATTTTCCTGGTTTTCCTACGTACTTCTTTCACTACCATACAGATCTGTTTAACTAATAAGTTAACAAAATGAGCTGTTTTGTTGGCGCCATTTTTACGTTTTATCTGTAGACTTTATTTATATGTTAATTTCACGTTTAAATTCCATTTTAGATTTTTCATCATCCGTGCCTACGGCATTGGGTACTCGGTCATTGTCAAAGGGTTTACCTATGCCCACAAAGTACTCGGGACACATATCGCCGTGGTCTTCGCTGCACAGTATGTACTCCGAGGAGCCTTACTGCTGTCTTATAGACGTTGATGAACATCTTAGCGTTTCCCTCACACACATTACTACATCGATCACTCCACAAAAGACCCATCCTGCAAAAACCGGTCTTATACTCAGTTATAGTCCATTCGCCTTATACTCCTCTTCTAGCATGACTTCCGGTGCGATCCAGTGTCAATTTCCTCCCTTTTCAGAAGCCTCTGAAACTGTATATTTATTATGTCCAGCACAATTTACAGTGTGCCAGCTTCAGCGCCTTCTTTTAGCAAAATATCAACTTGAATCATATCACCGTACCGTGGACATTTTTCTCGGTCGAGAGTACTTAGAGCCAGCGCATACGCTTCGGGAACTTGCATTTTTGTACGCTTGGCCTACCAAGCAAGAAATTCTTCCTTTACTTTTTCGTTTTTCGGACCTCGATACCGCATGGTGGGGATCTCCTATGCCCAGGCTCGAACCGCTTAAGTTAACCACTTTACCTTCCCCACAATCTTCTTCAGTTTCTGTCAAGTGCGAGGAAAGCAGCAATGACACAAAAAATACGGCAGTTAGCACTGCGGTTGACACTGTGGCAGTTCGCATTAAACGAAGACGTACCTCTTAAATTTGACAATCAGATGTTTTTCATTTTTTTTGCAAAAAGGCTCTTAACATATCTTATAAGATATAGAATTTATGCTCCTGCAAAACCCATGTTTTTCCTCCTATCTCAGTTTAACACAAGAGTCTATAGAATTGTTTTGATTGCCTTGCACATGCCCGTCTTTCATCCTTATCGTGGGCTTACTTCGACAATCTAGTCACTCCGGATTAAACCCGCATTGCTTAATTACAGTTACTTTTTTCCGTTTCATAACGGCAGAAATATCTTATAATAAAGATCATTTTCTGAAAACAAGTTCTGTTCTTACTGTATGTTCGGCTTCTATTTACTATACTCTTGTTTGGTTTCGACGTCGCAATCTCGCAGATTTTCATATTGTATACACTCGAGGCATCTATTATGTTAGCCTTATTGTGACTGCTCTTTACTTCTTAACCCCGCGTACATAAACGGAGCACATGAAAACATAGCCATCTCCTCTACTGCTTGGGGTTGGGGCTTCGTTACTTTTGGAGCAAAATTAGTTAAGATAGACTTTGTATTTTCGTCCTACTTTTGTCAACTTTATTAACCTATAAGTTCAGCGAACCAACAAAAAATCGATATCAGTGAAATTTCATCGGTTTTCTTGTGCGCGTCATAGCCCTTATGCTATTTCGCATATTTTTATGATGTAAGCTGCATATATACTACATTCTCGCACCTTGAGATTGTAAAACGCGTCTCTTGCGTTAGCTTAATTCATCGCAACCACATTTATACATACTTGAACTTCTAGTTGATAGTTCATCTCACCTGTCTCTCTTTAGTGGTACTAGATGAGCTCATAGTTATCGTCGTATCCTAACCGAAATGCGCATACTTTCCTCCAATGATTCTCCTCCGGTAGCAGTAGTAAGAATCGTTCACTTTCCGCTCATCATACACATATTTCGATATTCACAACCGTATGCTAAAATTGACCCGGTACACGCGGATCTTTGTCCTGATTGACATATCGTAGCGAGTTCATTGAAATAAAAAATGCATTATTTCGACGAACGTCATAATGTTTGAAAGCTACGCCGTCCTTGCTGTCTATTTGACAGCAACTTGGAGATATGAAAAGTGCCCACTTCTTCAGCGGGACAACTATTAATCTCGAGGAGTGCTTTCCATCCGGTCAGGGCTGCTGCGCAAGACTTTATTCCTCCTCGTATTTAATTAAACCCGAAAGATTTCAAGAATACATTTTCATCCTGTATTAATCATAACCTGACACTTTCAAGACCGCTTTTCAATCACGACCGAAACAAATCGCAGTAGTTTGCTTGTAGCCGTGGCGAGTTTCGAAAACGTGTTCCAAAATGAATATTTTGCTGCAACGTCTATTGTCACCTCAGAATTTGGCATGTATAGCTTTTTTCTTCGACTCGCATACGTTTTCAAATCTTCTAGCAACTACAGTAGCAAAGGCTTTCTCAGCCATTTCAGTAGGATTTAGTCAGCAGCGACTTACAATTCTTGCTTGATGCGTTCTATAGAAAAGGCGCAAACACGACAGGGCCTGAGTCATCAGTAGTTATCTCGTATCTTCCTGAAGGTTCACTCACATCGTGTGGCCAGCGTTTCAGATTCTCAAACTAAGTAGGGGACAAGGAAACCATGTACTCAGAGTGCTTTGTTGCTGTACATTCCCGGTATTGCATCGATAACCTCCCCTCAGTGAGAGCAGTTAGACTACGCTCTTGAGTAGAGAGTTTTGCATACGTCGGTTCTCTACTTTGACTAGATTGGCAGAAATGGGGTCACCGTGCACGTTAGGGATAAAGTCATTCAATGCCGGGGATCGTGTACTGACTTTGGGCTTAGTGCACTTGTCACCACTAGCCAAATTTTCTCCATTAGTTTACTTCGTTTCAATAATTACTTATACATCCTCTAGCCGATTTTACAACTGTTATGGGACTGGCTCGAGCTATCTGGACAGGCAACATAGCTATTTGCTAGAGTTCAGAAGACCTCGTTTATCATCTACTGCAGCGCTCTGTCGTTTCAGTGGACCGGTCTTGACAGGATTTCTGCGTGTACAACGTCTATATTTGGACATTATAATGTTGCAGCACTGACGTAAGACATTTTAGGCGTAAAGGGGAGTTAAATTTCAACTATATATGTAGAACGCGATCCGTCCGGTCTTTTTATCACGCGCTGGCCTGCAACTTCGAAATATTATCTAGCCTTACCCAACTTCCTAAACATTTTGGGTACCAGATAAGCGGGTGTTCGTGGTTATAACGCAAGCCCATATGAGTAGCTAGTACCTAATTTTGGTCAGTGAATATGAAGCATATTTCACCATAGCCGAATCAGGAAGTGTGTCCAAATCGATGGATAACCAAAAGATCTCACCGAATGATTTTTCAAACCCTTACTGAAATTGCTTGTAGAACATTCCCTATTGCTCTGTTTACTAGCAGGTCTTCAACAGCAGACGGAAAAGACAGAGGCGGCAGCTAAGCGACCTTCCAGTCGTGCATAAATGAACCGTTCATTGGCTGGTTACACTCCAGGAATGCTTGGTTTGTCCGGTTTGAGAGATTCATTGTCCCATCGTGTCCATAAGAGCACTCATAGCAACCGCAGTAAGAAAGCGTGAACTGGAAGTTGACCCCCTGGGCCTTGTTTTCTCGAGAGCCAATTTCCTAGATTTGTACTTTGGATGAAAAGCAGATATTCACTTCATATTGTTGAAGAATGCTCGTTGTCAGACATCGGGACCTTGCAGCGTTCGCGCACTCAGGACGTGAAAATAACAGATCACTTCGCGACCCAATATTAATGCTCGCATTATTTTCGCCTGCACCGTTGGACCTGGCTTGTGAACCCCATCTGTTTCTGTGGACGTGGTCGCATGGGTGAGAGTGGACTGATCGAGCATATTTCTTCGAGATTTATTTATACATTTTTAGTACCGTTGGGTTCCTAACATTCGCGTGAGTTGGTTGCTAAGGGCCGTAATCGGATTTTGCCTGCTGTATAGAGCAATCGGTGTGCCACATCTAGGCGCTCACAGTATTGCCGCAGCTGACGTGTTGGTGACTGTTTGTTAATTAAGCGTTGTCCTTTTTTAATTTTCCTGGAAATCAATGCCTGGACTTGGAGTAAACCCCTTAGATCAAAGCCCTTTAGGCCCATATCAGCCTTCGGACCGAGCCTGAAAGCGTTGTGCCTCTAAGGAAATGAAGAAGTGCATTATTTAACCCGGTATCTATATAACAAAAAGTACATACGAAAGGCTGGGAACGTATTCAGAGGCCTAATTCTTCGCGTCTGTGTCATACAGCAACACAAAAGCGGCGAACCACACATGTTTGGACATGCAGTACATTAAAGCATTTATTTTGCAGCTAGCCTTCACTGATAGGCGATCTACTACACGCCACTCATGCTCTGTAGTTAGCAGATGTGTGGATGGTTTGCCCATCTTCGTGGTTTCCCTAAAAGAACTTCCATTTGGAAACAGCTATATTCAGTTGATTGGTTAGGGAAATATATTCAACAAAAACATTCCGGTTCATACACTCGGCTAATCACTATTAACTTTTATTGTTCTTTGCCCAAATAATTTTACTAACCGTAGACTTTGAGTGACCTCGACTGAATAAGCACTAATCAATCGAATGTTGCTTTATAGGACACATCGCTTCATTTGGATCTGTTCTAAGACCTGCATATGACTTTAGTTTTTTTTTTAAATCGAATTAACAGACAGTCAGCCTCCGAGTGTGCCCAGAAGAACGTGAAACACTGTGCGTTCTGTAACTTTATCATGACTAGGAACCGTAATAATGCCTTCCGCCCTGCTTGAAGTTCCCCTCAGAAATTCCGAAATAAAGTTACCATTACAGAGTCCACACTGCACAACTGCGTTGAGTTAGAAACTCGGCTCCGATTGCCGACTGCATGTAGCCAGCCGATCTTGCCACTAGGCACCTTTGGACACGTTAAGTAACTTTACATAACCCGGTTCTCTTTGCTCAGTCATTTCTACCTGCATTCGAATCACAATTAGCATAATTTTTATACGTGGAGATAGTCGCTGGAATTAGCAATTTAAACGTAAAAAATCTGTTCTTATTTCCTGTTTTCTACTCCCTTATTTATTTAAGGCTGTTGCAGTCATTTAGAAAAAAAATTATAGACACTGTTCCTCTGTTGACTTCATGCATGAATTTATTTGGGAACATGTTGGTTTGCGGTGGGGGCTCGTTAGCCTGAGTTTCACGCAAAACGATCGAACTGCTTTTCTTTTGGGCAATCAGTTTACTAATACACCTCGACATTCTACGTCGTTATATTTTAAAGTTTTTCTGGCTAACGAACTTAACCTTTGGTTTACTAGGTTCTGTCATCTTGTTCGGCTTTTCTTTGCAATAAAAGACAAACAATCACGTGAAATGAATCACCCTGAGGATGCCATGTTCCTGGAGCAACTGGGCGTTTGCAAGCTCTGCCAACTGCGACTTCTGGATGGCCCCACTTTCCACTCCTACTCTTTTCCAAGACGATACATGGACTTTCTGGTGGATAAAGTTGACTCTGTGTGTGTGGTGTGCTTTGGTCTTCTTCAGAGTTTGCGAATTTCCCACGCAGCAGCAGCAGGACCAGTTGAGAGTTCTGATGACGTAATTTCTCAGATCATACAGGTCGTAATGTCTTCCAGCTACCGTTTTAGTGGATTTCAGCTCAATGTAAGTCCTCAGCACTGCTCTGCCGACCTTATGAAACTTACGCGCGCTTTTTTAGTAGACACAGTCTTCTAATTGTGAAACGCTTGTCTTCTGAAAAGACTGCCCACTTAGGCTAAATATATTGTTGTTCTCGGCCTTTTTTAACAGAATGGCGTCGTGCCTTAAATATCCCAATATACATAATATAGTGCCAATTACTGATAGTAATAAAATACAGATTTCCTTTCTGGCTTTTGTAACAGTGTACTGATTTCCGTTACGAAATTAAATTAGCGTCCCTATAGGTTAAGAAGAAATTTTTTTCTATGCGTTCCATAATCAATAGTCCCTTCACCTTCTATAGACGAACTAATGAAACTATACTTCGCCCCGTATTACGAATTAGCTTAGCTCGGCGTTCTGCTGCTATTGGCGTCCGTCCATTCTCTTAAATCTTTCGGACTTTTCAGCTAGGTTGAACACCTGGGCAGTTGTTGGCTTTCATCACCGGAAAACGATAGCGCAGTTCAGTTTTCTGAACTATCTGAATTGTAAGCCTTTTTAAAAAACACATATTTAAATGGCCCGCGTCAGTATAGTTTTGGCAGGCTCCGCATCGTACAATGAAAAGGCATGTGTACTTTGGCTGCCATTCTAGTCTGGCTGAAATATCTTGAAATTATGCTGCATGGTAATCAACTGAAAATACCTTTTAGCATTTCGATCAAAATTTCACGAGAGGAAGGGGGCTAACTACTATAACATTGACTTGAAACTGGCTTTCTTTTTGTTTTTCTATAACGCAAAGCTTCAGGTTAAAACTGAGAATGTTGTCGTTACATTTCAGCAAAAGAACTCGTTCCCTCTTCAGTCCTGGAAGCCTCATTCTAAGATCCACTTAACTGCTTAGCAGCCTGCCTGCGTTTCGCGTCTGGAAGTCACGATTCATGCTACAGTCGACCAACATTTTATGCTCGATGCTAACCTACTTTGTTAACAGGAACCTTAGGCTTCCTCCTACTGTCGGAAGTTGTGTACACTCTGTGTATCTGCTCGATTAAAATCTGCTTTTCCATTTTATTACTATTTAAGCACTTAGAATTGTTCAGGTACACCCTATGTGAGATTGTTCTTATGGTTAGCAATAGGGAATATTAAGGAGAATTAACCTTGCCTACTACTTTTGTGATCTTTGCATGCATCCCGAAACTCAAATTTTCACCTTTATCGGAAATAGAGGATGTTCCTAGCAATACTCTTCTCTCCTGTCTTGCTTCAACCTCCTTTACTTTTATCAGTGGCGTTTCGAATTTATCACTCACTCCCAGCCGCTTTCACTACCATACGCACGACAATGTTTGCCTACCCTTCAGATATCCGAGCCGGCGGATATTTCGCTACGGGATCGTGCTGTCTGGGCCCTTTTAGCAGAACGACACCAACAAGCCGCGTCTGGCGGCGGGGATGAAAGGCTCGGAGACATATCAGCGGTCGCGGATGTTGCAGTTCCAGCTAAAGTGGTCTTCCGAAATTTGGCTTACGCTTTGATTAAGGAGCAGTTGTTGGTACGTGTTCCAATTGGCCGATGCTTTTTATGCCTTTAGGCAGTCTCTTTATCTGCTTCGTCCATGGTTTTTTTCATGAACAACCATGATTTATCACTTTGGTCCACTAGTTCATCTAGGCAAATGCCTCCGCCCTCTTTGAAGTCACTCTTTTTGTTGCCGTACCGGTACTGGCCCTTTTTTATCAGTTATCTGAGGTATAATCGCTTATGGATTTTACGAATCTGCGCGTTCTCGGGTGTATACTTGAGAAGAGAACGCACTCTCAGCGACCCTGGGCTTGACATTCTAATTCCCACTATGCAAAAAGCCTTCTTACTTTAAAATATGATTAATGTGGCGCTGAATAACGTATAATTAGTTTGCAGCCGTCAATGGTGTAATCACTTCGTGTTTTCTTTTTGACGCTCTGTTCAGCGGGGGAGGGGCAGGTGAAGTGCCTGAATACTGCACTACCTGATAACAAATTTCTCCGGCGTCCTTTCCTAAAATCCGCTTTTGTACGCCGATGAGAGGATCAGGCCTCAGTTTATCTAAAGTTAACCGTCATTTCGCCGCGTTGTGCATATACTGCTGACGGCAACATACCTCTCCGAACATAACAGTGTACACATGTCCCAAAAGCGCGAAACCTCTCTCTCCCCCTGTCTATTCAAGGGTAACGCGGGTTGTTACCATCTCTCACCCTACACTAGGAGATCTATGGTTGGTTGAAATTCTGAAACGCCCACTGTTTAGAGGGTACGTCACAATGGCTACAACTATGGACGGATTGGTTATGGGATATTTCTTTGAAACCAAACAACTGCAAGAGGAAGGAGGCATGCAAACAGGACACACCGGTGAACCAGTTTCGGGTTATTCCATTCAGTCAGTTGTGGGACCTTTTGCCGAATAAAGAAAATAAAGTTGGGATTGGCTTGGTGCGTTTGACAGGATGCGAATATAGACAGCGTAGTACAGAAAACTGAAATCCGTTTTTTCAGCTCCAGGTGATATCTGGCAAAATGCGCGCTTAGGGAGTTATCAGTCAGGTAAGCTTCACAGAGGTGATTTATCCATAGAATGAGTATACCTGAGAGTTAGTCCATGTTTGGCGATCAATGTGTACGATGGAGGAGTATTTCGCAAGTCAGGTCACGAGACATGCTTATCAAATTGGACCCTGAACCTTGAGCCCTCGAGGCCGGTCACACAGCGGCTAGGAATAATGTAGAAAGGCGTACCGACAAAGACAAGAACGACTTAAGTAGTCATTTTGGGTTTATTAGCCATAATCAGCCAACTTTATCCAACCCTAGATTTGAATAATCTGGGATTCAAATTCGGACTCTTAGCTCATTGAGCTTTAAGCTTTAAGTTATGTTATTCGGCTGCCGTCCATTTGTCCAATTTTGAATTGCCGGTTATCCAAGCCTGGGTTCGGATGTGGTTGGTTGTTTATGGTCCATAAACCAGCAATGACCACCTCGGTTTTCCTCGCCTTTGTCCGTACTCCTTTCTGCATCATTACTGGTCCCAAGACAAACGCCCACGCGGGCTCTGAATTGGGCTTCAATCGCAGCCCGCCATCATCGGTAGCCGACGCAATAAAACTCCAACTTTGCAAGTACGGTGGCCGACAACTCACGGACAAGCGTACCTCATCGTTTCAGATAATGTGGTGACGAGGACACATCCCCAGACTTCAAGGACACCAACATCGCGCAAATGTACAGATGCAAGGGAAGGTGGCAATTAGGTGATAAACACAGGGGGTATCTTCTTTGTCACCATCACAGGCATGATAGTCGCACTTGTTCTATTCAATCGCCTGAACAGGCATCTGGAAAAGTTTTTTTTTTCAAAACGTAGTGCGGATTCCGAAAAGGCCGCGGCCCATCAAATGCAGAAAAGGTGCCACAAAGTGATGACCAACCTCTACGCTACGTTTATAGATCTTACGAAGGATCTGTACACAGTGGATCGCAAAGGGCTCCGATAAAGCATATTTAAAATCGGCTATCCGGGGGTGATCTATACAAATTATCTGAAAACTACGACGGGTTAATAGCGCGCTTTACTGGCAGTGGGCTTGTCTCTGAGGCATTCGCGGTGCCTCCTGGAGTGATGCTAGATTGCGTATTTGTTCCCAGCCCACTTAGCCTCATGTTCTCCGCTATGCTGGTAAGTGCCTACCATGAGTAGTGACTGGGGGTCGACATTGACTATCAAACGGACATAAAACTGTTTCATGTCCGTCCTCTGAAAGCGTCTTCAAGGATGCCTTATTATTCGCGAATCACTGTGTGCCAACGGCCTTAACGACAGAGGGCATGCAGCGAAGTGTAGGTCTCTTCTCCCCCCAGTTAAATGGATGGATGGATGGACCACCAACATGGATAAGACAGTTTCCATACGCCCACCGGCGTCAAATGTCTGATACATCGAAACCGACAGTTCGAAATTTGCCGCCTGCACCACAGAGGTAAAATAATTTACTTTAAAACCATTTGAAGAGCCGGCTTAGGAGGGATATACATGCCGTGTTTTAAGTTTGCAATGGACTTTGGATGTTTGTTAGCGTTTTAGCACTTATAATCCAGCAGGGATATCTTTTAGTAAGGTGAAACCGGAAAATACAAGAGAGACCGGAATGACCTTGTTGGCCGTATATCACCCGCGATTCGAACTCGCGACCCTTTGGTCATGGAGTGTAACACTCTACCATTGAGCCACGGGCCCGTTGCGATCGGGACTATGGTGATAGTGAATGGGCTCACCGATCTGGTTACGGAATGTGTCCCATTGTGCCTTGGAGTTTACTAAAGAGCATTCGCAGGCAGTCGCATAGCGACTTGTAGTTAATGTTTATAAGCTGTAGCACCCTTCCTATGCAACAAACTGTGAGTAGAGTTTTGAAAATTTACATTCCTTGATAAAAGTTCACCCACCGCCAAAGGAACTCACTTGTCCCGCTCTGCCTTGGGTCTCATTTCTCGGTCCCTGACAGCAGTCCTAGCAGCCAGAGAGTATTGCCTGTAGTATTGGACCAGAAACGAGAAAATGTTGTCTCCTATGAGTTGCTAGGTCTAAATCGCTCGGGGGTGGGAATCCCTGCTTTCCATCCGACCTGTACGAGCATTTGAGACAATCGTCATATTTAGCGCACTTTTCGTTTTTTTCGCCAGGTTCGTGCTAGCTGAAAGCTGAGGGTTTAGAGGATTGATACTGGAGTGTTTTTGAAGGCAGCAGTGCTGCCGACCGTCTGCATCTACCCTCACGAGCGCTTCCTTTCGAATGCAAAAAAACTCATGGTCTTCCCTGAAGTTTTTTCTCGCGGCAAAAAACAAAAAGCTGTTGGAGCGACACTTTGACGCCTGGTGACCGCATGTTTGCTAACTTTTTGAAGTATAAAACTATGCCCGGGCTTTACCCATGGCCCCCCTCCCCTACTGCCTCTTTAGACCTCGCATAACGATTTTTGCGTTCGACTTCCTTCAGGGTTGAGATATAAAGAGTCACAAATAAATTTACCATATATATATCCACAGAGATGCAAACAATGTGCTTATAAATTTCCAAAAAGATCAACTCTAAAAATGGTGGAAATCATTTCGTTGGACTATTATCTCAACACTGGATTATGCCTGCTTTTTTTATTTTTGAATAAATTTAGGTTATTTTTCGAACCCCTCACTTTTTTATGGAAGGTGTCGGTTTGACTCGTAAGCAACCTTGTCATTGCCGTGCTCAAGTATTAGAAATTTTCCTTGTTGCTGAAAATTATTGTTCTGTTATCAGTTAGACAAAATAGTCTCAAGAATTATGTTTCAACTGTCTATGTGGGATGAGACAGTGATAGTATATCCAGGAAGGATCTATCGTATATATGCTTATCCCATTTATAATTTTGATAGTCATCTTAAAATTCGAAGAATTTTTCCCCGGCTCGAATTTCAAGCAAGCACTGTACCATGATGTATAGTGGTTTGTTTTCTGCGAAAATTCAGTGTGTTGTATTCGCTCCTTGGTTATTGATATCGTACGGTGACAGGTTGCCTCTGATGAGCAGTCGCGCAATTTTTGGATCTAATAAATTGTCCATTATTTGCATGCTTTAACGTGATTGTAGAGGGTAAATTGCCCCCTTGACAGTCTATAGTCAAATACAAATGGCTTTGTAAACGCCACTTCTTCTTTCACACATCTATTACTGTTCTTGACGTTTGTTCCGCCTTATTATGGTGTTTTGAGTGGGATAATGGGCATTTGGAACATCTTTTTAACCCAACTTAGTCACAAGTGTACCATCAAGGACTAAAGAACCAAATTCAACATGTTCACATCTCATTAACACTCAGCTTCCCCTTTCTCTATTTAGTCAGTCCCTTCTCTTAACTGGTCATTCCGACGTCTTTGTTAGACCCATGCTCAACTCTTTTTTTGCAGAAGTTAAACGGCATCCACAAGGCATTATTTGAGAGTGATATCCCCGGATGGTTTGATCCATCGACCGAGCAAGTCTCCATCCTCGTCAGCTTCAACCTGCTGGATCCGTCCGGCGTTTCCAAGCTCTACATGGATCGCCTAACCGACGCTGTCAGACAAACCTGCCCGCCGAGGCTCTGGTCGAGTCTTCTCGCTGCTCCAAAAAAATCTCGTAGGCGTCGTCCCTTTGGAAGGGCTGTGCAGGAACCCTCGCTACCGGAGGCCTCCACAGTGTCGCGCACCTCGATAAAACAACTTCTGTCCCTCCTACCGGACAATGTGTTATTGCAGAAGGTTATTCAGTAAGCAGGTTTTTGTATATACAGGGTGTCCGTGAAGCTGTCTTCAAAAGTATAGTGCCAAGTAAACTGCAAATGTGAAGCTACTTTTCGGACGCCTTGTATACAGTGCACTCTGTACAAGAGCTCGAAAGCAACTCCCTAGTAAAAATTTCGCATACTACAACCTTGCTTGTGTATGTGTCTTTTTTTCCTGCTTCCCTGTATCCCGCTATACCCGACGTTACTTTAAAGATCCGACGTGCACTTTCAGCCTCCAGAAAGAAACCGCTGAACTCTCCCAGCAATCCATCCGAGTGCAGCTGCTTTCGGTGGAAGTATCGAGAGTTGCGCCGCTGGTAGTCGCTGGTCGTTACGTGAAGCTCTGTCGAAAATTGCCTCAAACACCCTGGATCCTTGATGGTGAACGAAAACTGGAGACCTCTGTGGAGGAATTGATCGCTGCACCCCTGGTTAGCGCATTCGGTCCAGGTACCAAGTACAACTTTGTCAGCTCAGGCAGAGAGGACATTGATGTCAGGTGCGTTTCAACTCTACTGTCCGTATTACGAGTCACTTCTGCTGCTGTTGTCTGAAAAGGCTTTAGTTTGCCAGGCAAAATGGCAATGTAAATCACGCGTGCTTTCAAATACAGCAGTCCTGCAAGATTCTGAAAATTGTGATGGCTTGATAATCACTCACAAAATGGCCTTAATGCATTTACCAAAACTTTGAAATTATGGTGGCCACCCCAAGCGAATTTAAAGCTTAAAGAAAATATTGGCAAAACTGCTTTGTGGGGCTGCCTAAATATCTATTCCCCGCCCAACTGTCTTTCGGATTTGGTGGTTAAATGTCTAATTCTTGGTTAACGAGTGTGAATGAATATTTATTTGTATTGAAAGTGATCAAATAATATTTAATTTGCGAAAATTCTCACCAGAGAATTCAGAATAGTAATTTGCTAGCGTACGTATGCTTTCGATACATTCTTGTCAGGCCAATACATTTATATGGGAACGGGGTAAAAGTTAAAGCGTGGGTATAGGGCGGAAAGGCCGACAAGAGAAGGCAGCATTTGGTGCAGCCAGTCTAGGGGAGGGGGGACAAACATAGCGCGGACGAGTGCATGCCGCTAAATGACTGTCGGCCACGCCAGACAGAGCTTGTACTAGGTTCTTTTGTGCACACAATGACGGCTTCTGCCGTAGCTGACATTCGCTGATTCGATGACTTTGAATAGTTAAGTGAGGGCCTTATAGATAACCCGGAAGGCTTTGTTGGGGTTCACGCGATGTCCGGAATCAAACATGTGCGCAGAATAGAGCTGTTTATGCTCCTGACTTCATCCTTCTCAGCCATGCCGGAAGGTGTTACTTTATTCTTCTGGACAAGCGCCAACTCGTGTAGCCAATATAACCTGCTCCACAGGAGCAAGTAAAGGAGTAAATGCACATAGAGATGGTCTGTGCTGTTAAACTATCCTTACCTTCCCCATGTAAGACCGGATTGGTTGAGCATAATACCCGAACTCTCGCTGCTGGGAAGGTTCCTGACACGGCTTGATCAAGGCGTCTTTTCAGGAGTTCACTTGTCGCGGCATTTAGGAGTGCGTGTACATTGTTTGTTTAGAAATGTGAACGATTCCAAAAGTGGTATATTTCGAAAACGTTAACAATTACCATAACTGTAACCAACTAATGTTAGTAGAACTGTCAGGTGAAGTCGTAAACATGGCATTAAAAGAACATTCCTCACGTAAAACTCCTTACTATAGAAACATTAAAAAAGGCATTCAAATTTTACCATTTTGCTTTGATGTTACTCAGTAAAAAGGCAATTTAAATATAGCTTCGTCAGCGGAATATCTACTTCAAGTGCTTTTAGGCATACTAATATGCATATTTTGTTGTGAAGGTTACTATTTCTTGGCAAAGAGTTTTCCTGTTTGGGAGCTTCTGCTAATATGACCCAAACAGCAATCTTCATAAGAACTGATAAGATCCATAGAGAGGCCCTTTGAGTTTTGATAACACATGGTTTGATTGTATACTATTGTATGCTAGCTTGCTTTTTCGATACATTGACACGAAAAAGGACTAGGACTACATCATCCGTCTTCCATACAATTGATTTTTTTCTGTAATAAATCACTGCCCCTCTGACCATTTCATTTACTACTTTGCCTGCTTCAGATGTCTCGGCTTGGGTAGGCCGTTTATGCTGGAAATTTCAAACTACGCCCACACTCTAGCCTTCATGCTTACTGAAGAAGGCAAACTTCGTGGAGAGAAGACGCCAAGTGACAATTCCAAAAATGGCGCAGATAGTATCGATGTCAGTCAAATTTTATCCGCTCCAGGCGATCTCTCCTGGATGGCCCGTAGAATAAATCTGTCGACAGACCGTCGTGTTTTCGTTCGCGATCTCCAGGTGCGTTCGATCATAATTTTGTCGCAGGTATAGCCTTTCTGTTCAATAAGGGCTAACGAAATTGCGGGCTTTCGCCACTCGCTTCATTCAACTTTCTGTTCATGCCTGAACTGGAGGTGACGGTTAACCATGTTAAATGGCGCTGAGCATTGCTACTTAGTAGAGTTACAAGGCTTCTGTCCTTCCTCTGAAACAACATTTTGCGTTAAATATTTGCAAACGCGTGGTCTTACCCTCCCTCCTCCTCCAATTTTATATATACCTTTTTTTCATATATCAGATGGTTGACTTCAGCTCATGTAATAGTTCAACCACTTCCTTGAAGACTTACAGTAGATTACATATCTGATGAAAGGTTTCAGATTAAGGAACTTAACACACATTTGAGGTTAATTATTTAGTTCACTGAGTTGAAGTTAGGCGCAAAGTGATGTTTAATAGAATTTACTTCCGTTCGGATCAGTATACTGGGAGAAAATAGAGGCGAAAATGGGTGAAATTCAGCGTTTATTGAGAACCGAGAAATTTCCTATGCTATTAGACGTTTCGGAAAAGAATTTTTTGTTAGTGCATGTTAAACTATAAAAGAACACTCATGAATAGCAGGAAATTTTTAGTTATATCTGTTCGAAAAACGGAAAATTTTGTTTTGCGTCCTTGAAATTGAGGTAAGTGTTATTATGAGATAACACACTATTTTTTGAAAAAGAAGAGCCAAATGAGTTTAAAAAATCCTATTTTGCTAATTTTCCAAGTTTTGGGCCATAAAATTGAGTAATTAAACTTTAGGGCTGTTTCTTGCTATAACCTAATTAAAAATATATATTGTATATTTGAAGGGTTGCAGGCAAAGAACGCAAATGAGGACTATCAGCATGTGGTAATTAAATCGATTGTAACGTTAATAAAAAGTTAAGACAGTAAAGATAAAGCAAAGTTGAGTGAGTTGTGACGGGATATTGCGATACAGTTTTCCCAAAAATTACCGTTGATTTTATTGCCACTCTTCTTTTTATTTGTTATTGTAAAACTGAGCCTGGAAGTAACCAAATATACTGAAAACTGTTTCGATTTATATAGAAGGGTTACTTCTTTCATTTAAAAAGGAAGATTTTTCATAATTTTTCGGGGAATCAATAACCTGGCCAAAATGTCCCATTCTGATCTTGACTTAATCATTAAAAAAGTAAAGTACGCAACATCAGACGCCAAAATATATAAGTAAAACATTTTTCAAGAGTTAACTTTTTGTAGAATTTTTATAAATCAATCCTAAGTAAATTCATTCGCGACTTTTGTAGTGGACGTTCATTGTTCTCGGCAATGAGTTCACATGATTAGGTGGTTCTGAAACTATGACACACAAAGACAACTGCATAGGAAAAAAATGTTTAAAAGCTGGCTATGTATGTAAACGCTTTCAAGGTATATCTTATTTTGAAAGTTTTGGTAAGCACAATGAATATACTCATTATTTATGTTCAATTGACTGAAGCCATTGAAAATCGTTAAGTCTTAATTAGAATTTCATGGAAGACATGAACTTCTTCGTAATAAAACTATCGAAATAATTGCAAAAAAATATGGCGGAAGGCAATAACTCTTACCTTACAAAAAATGGTACGCTTACAATTGTTCCCGACAATGCTCTTAAAATTTATCAGTCACTGACCGGCATGTCCGCAAGTGAGCCTTAGAAATATATTACTCCTGTGATCTCCTTATGGGGCATATCAAGCGAAGACGTGGTTGCGTTAATCCAACATAAGTCAAGCGATGCAAAAACGAAAGAAAAAACTAGCAGTTCTCGTTAAAACGTGTTAAAATACATACTCGAAGTTTAGGCTCTTCGGTAACAGCCATACATTATATTGCACGT
Source organism: Ligula intestinalis (assembly GCA_036362985.1). Lineage (NCBI taxonomy): Eukaryota > Metazoa > Platyhelminthes > Cestoda > Diphyllobothriidea > Diphyllobothriidae > Ligula > Ligula intestinalis. The sequence continues at coordinate 63,652,458 of JAYGXS010000001.1, forward strand.
AATAAGGAAGCATATTTATTCGAAAACTTAACGAAACGATTATTTTCCAACGTAATTTTACTTTTAATGCGTTATTTACTCAGTGGTCTTGCATGAACGGGCTTCTTCTACATGTAAAACTTAAGTTTACCTAGTTCGCCCGATTTCCACTTTTCGCAATTTTCCACTTTGTTAAAAAAGCTGGTGTTTCTAACAAACGTTATATTCCTTCATTATTCATAATATGCCCTGTTGTGAAGAACGATCATAGCTTTATTGCTGTAAGACTTTGGGGGCCACAGCTTGGGCTGCGTTTGAGTAAGAGGGAGTTATTTGTAAAAATCGTTGGATTTCATGAGATAGTGCACTTACTGTATGTATCCACTGTCTGCCTAATTTAACCAATGCCATCAGATTTTCCCGTACAAGCCGTAACATTTTGCACGTATGTTGTCTGTGCATGTATTTGGGGTTCGTAAACAACTCCAGGGAAAAGCAAGCAGACAATTTCGAACGCGAAATTTTGTTTGTCTATTTCAGCCCGTTGGTTACAGCAATGCTTCCTTCTTATACACGGGCGCTGGAGACGCGATACTGCATATTACTTTTCAACCCCAACAGGCTAATATGGCTGCTTACGGATGACTTTATCTAAAAAAATGGAACACTTCAAATATGAGTTAATTTAAACGTTAAAAATTGAAACATCAGGTCGGAAAACATGTGTTTTAGGTAATTAATCACCAGGTCTACAACAGTTACATATGTAATGAAAATATGAGAGGTTAACAGGGTTTATGGAACTGTACGGAACAAGAGCAGCAGCCGCCTTTCTCTAATGTCCTCGTCGAGCGGGAACTCAGTGATAAATTGAAACGACGGTCTGAGGAAAGGCCACAAACACCACACAACTTCCAATCTTTCACGACAAACATCCGGTGGCTCACAAACTAAACTCTAATAAAACGCTCTTTAAACGGACTCAGTCTCATTGCAGCAGGCCGCAGGAAAAATATACACAAGAGCCGATATCTCCGCAAGCAATCTATGCGACATGGCTACCTGAAGATGTTTATAAGCAGATAGCTACGCGATTGGCCTCGGAGGACCTAAACAAAAACACAACAAAGGATACGGTATACTTTGCAATACATCAGGCATATCCATAAATTCCGGAAAGACAAAGTTATTCTCGAGCTGCATGCGTGACCAGGAGAAGGCATCCCTGGGGATTAATGGCCATCAATTTGAAGAAATAGACTGCTTCAAATACCTCTGGGCGAGGCTGCTACCAAATTGGCAGAGCAAGGACGACATTGTCTGCCATATCGATGCTGCTCGCTGGGCTTTCTCAATCCTTCGAAAGCGTCTATGGACCCGACGTGACATCTCAATCGCCACGAAGATTCGTGTATGCCAATGCATCCATTCAATCAGTCCTCCTCTATGGACGTGAATGCTGGGCTGTGCGCGCTGAAGATGAGCGAAGACTGGAGGTCTTTGTCCACCGGAGCCTGAGAACGATCCTGCGAGTTAAGTATAGCGACTTCCTCTCGAATGAGACAGTCCACACCCGCTGCGATCGTATCGCGAGGATATCTCTGGCCATTCAAGAAAGGCGATTGAGGTGCTTTGAACACGTTCTTTGTCGTCCGCCCCACGAGTTTAGCTATGCTGCCCGGCACTGCAGCCCACCTGGAGACGTCGAAGAAAAGGACAACTGAAGCCTTGGATCGACGCCGTCAGCCAAGACATGGAAGCAGTACTTGGACCTTCTATCTCCAGTCTCCGTCGCTGGAGACGAGACTGGGTGGAGCTCTCCATATCCGCTGCCGCCAATCGTTACGCATGGAGAGGACCCGTCCGTGACATAATTGAGGCTAACTAGATCGGGCATGATCACTGCCGTAATATGTACAAAAACCGACTTAAATACACTGTGAGTTTTACGTTTTTTTCATTCCTTGGCAATGAGCTCGCGCGAAAGTTTGAAACGTCAGATAAATGCACTCTTGGTCCCAGAGGACGTCTTACAAGTTGTAGTAGGAGACATCGAAGAACAGGACATCTGAAGACTTGGATCGACGCCGTCAGCCAAGACATGGAAGCAGTTCTTGGACCTTCTATCTCCAGTCTCCGTCGCTGGAGAAGAGACTGGGTGGAGCTCTCCTTAGCCGCTGCCGCCAATCGTTACGCTCGGAGAAGACCCGTCCGTGACATAATTGTGGCTAACTAGATCGGGCATGATCACAGCCGTAACAAGTACAACGATTACAAGTAATTACATCAGAAAGGTCTCAGAAGCGACTGAGCGTATCGTTGTTGATCTAGCTTTTGAATTCCACACTGAACCAAAGCTACCATGCGCCGCAGGATGATGAAAATCAAAGACCAACTTAATGCCAAAGAGCAGTCGGGTGTAGTTTATTGCATCCCATGCCTAAACAGCTCAAACGAGACGCATTCTCGGATTGCCCATCCATCAACATAAGCTGGTTGTACGACAGGGTGACAAATTATCGCAATCTGCTGCCCAAACCTACCTAGCGCGTCATGAATTCAACTTCGCAGTCGTCAAGATAATCGTCCAGGCCGCAAACCAAACGAGCCGAGAATTGATTGAAACCTCGTTCACAGATGGGAACTCAATCAAACGATGCATCGATTTAGCATCGGCCTACGGAGCCCAGCGCAGTCACCTCTTGATAACTGATTGGCTTGCAACTGCTTTAATTGTCGCCCACTTTTTTGCTGCTCTTGCTACCTCTGACGGTAAAATCCTGCATAAGTTCGGAATTTCACAATAATTAACAAAAATTTTTCCGTATTTCGACCAGTCTTTTGCTTTACTCAGGCCTGTAAGCGTGGGTTCTCCAACCTGTTTATATCGTAAATTAATGGAAAAAGCTGGAATCATTGACAAACGCAGGACAACCAGAACCCGAAAGCACATTAACAGTAGGCATATCAGGTCGATGGCAACAAATCCGACTAGCATAGTTAATATTTTCTTAGTCCAAGACCTAGTTGGTCACTAGAGACATCAAAACGTAATTCTTTTTGAGTGTTCCTGCATTTTTATAATTTCTGGTACTGTTTTCAGGCCACCTTACTTGCAAATATTTGATGCAACGTATATTTTGAAGTAGGTAAATGCGCAGAATTTAGATGACAAAGGTGATCTAATTACAATAGTAAATTATCTAAAATCCGAATATGTCACATATTATTATGTGTCTTACACCCTTTAGTAGCTTTTCCCTTTATTCAAGGGCCAAATGTTTGTTCAGAAAATTAAATTTTCATCGCTTCCTATTAATGCGTTGAAGAAAATGTTGAGAGGACACACGTAAGGACTCACTCCCACTGGGTTCTCGCCTTTCTTAATGTGCCAAGTTATACTTGGGCTTTGTTTCAAAGCCCCAATCGTTTGTCTGCTTGCCGAATTTTTTCCATCTCGCATTTATTTCGTGCTAAGCAACCTATTTCACCATCAGCTAATTCGGCCTATCATTTTTTAACAACCACGTAAGTGTTCACGTTTTGAGCATTATTTTGGAATGATATTAGTTAAGGAATAAATCCATCGTTCAACTTCATAAATATGTGAAGTTTAGAATGCGTTGCCGTTGGGGCATACTTCTGTAATATTTAGGTAAACAGCAAATTTTTTAATATTCAACATACATTTCAGGGTTTTCTTGCGTGTATTAATGTCAACTTGCAAGTGATAATGAGCCTTTCGTAAACTTTGGCATTTTGCACAATCACTACAGTTCCCTGGCAATAACTCATACAATTTTGGCTGAGAATGAAAGAAATAACTTTGCTGTTATTTGACATTGAAGCGTTTTCGGCAGGCTCGATTGCTTTTAGGCCCCGTTCTAAGGGTGGCCAGATATGTACCAAGATTTTACGAACGCTGTTAATCTTCTTTCGTTTCCGTTTCTAAATTACGTATTACCGGAAACTATATTGTACAAAACTAAAATTGTTCCTGGTCTCTAAAAAGACAATGTAATTCCTTGTACTTGCCTTCATTTTACTGTCGGGTGGGATGTATTTTTAAGTTTTCGTGTTTATATTGGTGTTCTCTTGTAGCACAAAAGCAAAAGATTGGGTTCTGTCCTACTAAATAGCATAGGACATTTCGTCAATGTTCGGCAACCTCTAATTACGCCAAAATCCTGCCCATTTTTCTGAGATACTTTGGGGTAAACGCGCAGTTTTCCTTACTAAGCGGGTTTCTGCGGATCAAATTAACCAAGCAGATCAAAATAACAGGACCAAATGGACGCTAAAATGCCAACTCAAATTTGATTATGATTTTCCATAAGTTAGGTCACCTACTGTACAGTAAGCCGATGTGTTATTTGGCATCTTGTTTTTGCGTATACTTTCCTTGTTTTCGTTCAAGCGTAATAAATCCAGAAGCTGTATTCTTCCCCATCTGAACTTTATCCATCAAGTGAAAAAGAAGTTCATGGGGCCCTTTGCCCAAGGGCTTTTTTGCGCCTTTCACGTCTCTTTTTTTAGTATTCTCTGCTCTAGTAGTATCCGAACTCTAAAAGAATCCCCTTATTACCAGCCTACTCATCCGCCATGTAATTCATATTGCAGTTCAAATGTCTAGCCCTAAAATTGTTGCAAACACCTATTTGGACAGTTATTTTTGTAATGTCCGGACCTACAGGTAACTTTGGGCGTTGTGGCGCGCGACTTGATTTGGCGGATGACTATCGGTTTTCTAGAGATGATATAATTGATACCTCCTCTGGAAGGCGTTCAGGTTCCAGCCATATGCTTGATACATTCACAGGTGTCCTACTCATCATAATCAATATATAGAACAATAGAGAAGGTAACGTTCGATCGTGAGGGCGTGAGTTTAATACAAACGAGGTAGAAGGTATGTATCGAAAGAAAACTGATAATAAGTAACGTAAAATTGATAGTAAGGGCAGAGGATTATTAGAGTACGATACATTGGAAAAGAGGTCTCTAACTGTACAAAAGAAGCGCTAAAATGATTTTCAACCCGGAAGCCAATCTTAGAGGCGCATGTACAGTAGATAGACGATACGGGAAACGGTAAAACCCGGCAGACCGATGACGAGATTTTAAGCCCAGCGCGAATTCTGAAAAGTGGGAGAAGTCCATTAAAACAAATCGGGGATGGACGGTTCTGCTTTGCCCGTTACAATTTGGTTATGAAATGAGTCTCCTGGAAACAAATTACCCCCCCCCTTCCCCCCCCCCACACACACACAATGTCAATCCGCCTACAAGCTCCTGCCTCTCTTAAATTTGTTTTGATTTTGTTTAGGTAATGCCCCTAGCCTCCGCCAGCAGCTCCCTAAAACAAGGTGAAGCCAAGAAGTCTAAACGCTACCGGGCTGTGTGCTGGTGCTCTGACGGAGGCCTATCCACGGCACGCATTCGGCGTCTCGAAGCCGGCCTGAGAGCCCTTTCTGGCCTGCTCGCCGAAAAGAGCACTTTGCAGTGGCCGCCTCTACCTGTTGCCGCCACCGTCGCAGACCTCCCCCACTCCGACACTTTCATCGAGCTACCTGGATGGGAAATCAACCAGCTGACGCCAATTCGCGTGCTTCACCGTCGTACCCAAGTTTGCCGTCAACGCAAAATTCACTGGCTACGACTGGCCGACTTCTGCTGTGTCCTTGCTGAGGACGCGCCCTTCGCGGTAAGCCTCCCACGCCGTAAGATCCTTTTGTGAAACGTCGGCACGCGCTGTAGTCCGGAAGTGCGTCATCTAGCGCAGGTAAGCCGACATGTAGAAGTATAAACGATCTGAATCTTGTCGTAATCGAAATCCCAGAATGATTAAAAAGGAATGTGGTGGAAGGAAATTTATCTTAGTGTACAAAAAACGGTACGTTTTCGATTGCACCTGACAATTCCCCATTTCCGCACGTGAGCTTACGAAATATCTTACTCCTGTGGCCTCCCAATCGGCAAAAGCATGCGAAACTTGGGTTGCGTTAGTCCAACGTAACTCAAGCACTGTTAAAACGGAAGAAACAGCTAGCAGTTCTCGTGAAAACGTGTTGGAATACATAATCGAACTTTGGGCTCTTCGGTAACAACCATACACAAAATATGGGAGCACATGTTTCCGAAAATTTTATAGAATGATTATTTTCTAACGTAATTCCATTTTTTGCTGCTTTATTCACTTGCTGTTTTTGCATGAACAGGCTTCCTGTACATTTAAAACTTACATTTACCCAGTACGCCCGATTTTAACTTTTTCGGAATTTTCTGATTTGCTAAAAAAGCGAAAATTTCTAAACAACGTAATATTCCTTGATAGATCGCGATGTGCTAGATTTTGAAAAACGACCATTACTTTATTGCTGTAAGACTTTGCGGGCCGCAGCGTGGACTGGGTTTGGTAACATTGGATTTCACGAGTTAGCTTACCTACTGTCGAAGGAAAACCTTAAAAATGGCTGGTCTAAGCTTATTCGCGCCCCTTTCACCGAAGCATGCTTCTTGTCCTCACAAATAGGCGCCCTGACAACGACTATTCGGCTGTCCTGTCCCACAATTTCCACCGCTTGCTTCAGCAGGCTGAAGGCAAACGCGGTTAAGTGCGCGTGAATTATTTGTAAGTAGTAGTAGACTTGCGCTGCAGCTACCACACTCACTCTTCACTCACCCATCCACTCGCACCCGATATCATGATCAACTAAAGAAGACCCGAAGCGTGATCGGACACAGCTGGCAGGCGTGCCTAGAGGTGCAACCTCAGATCCCACGGATATAGACTGCCATAAAGATCACCGGTGACTGGTGCATCGGGAGTCTGCACCAGCGAATGCTGTTAACGCTGCCCACTCTCCCCCTGTTCGGCATTTTTAGGGGAGCACAACCCGAATATTCATACCGTGCCCTAATCTAGCCCCAGTGCTGGTGCAGTGCATCTACCATGCGGCTCATTTAAGGGGCGCAAGCACCTCGATTAGAGGTCATAGCATCCAAGCCTTCCCATCAGCCTCACTAAACCTCACAAGTTGAACACTCATCTCCCCACCGACGTGGTTTTCCAAAGATTCTGTCGTGTAAAGTATTTGATATGTTTTATAGGAGTATTCCGGCGGATGCTTGGTGTACTGTGACATAGCTATTTCGGGCTATTGGCCCTCATCAGCCACAAGCAGCCAACTCTAAAAACATAAAAAGATGTGTTACTTACGGTTGGCTAGTAACATATCAATTATCAGTAGCTTTGCGGAACACAATCGGTTGATCCGACCCACAAAAGCATTATCCCAGGATGGGCGCATCCTGAGAAATAGATCGGTGCACAAACAAATAATATTTGATATGTTTTTGAGTTATCACTGTATTTCAAGTTTATCATCGTGTAATTAAATCTACTTTGAATTTCATCTCTTCGTTTTTGCCGTTTGTTTATATTTAGTTCTTGTTAAAATGAATTTTTTTCCATTTTCCTTCTGACTTCATTTTGCCTTTTGTGCAAATGGGCACCAATAAACTGGTAGTAGCAAAGTAGTTGGTGACCCAGTTCGTTGCAGAATTTCGTTTCGCGAAGATTTATTGCTGCAACAAGTTGATATTTTCGTGTTCCCATTGCATCCCTAATGTGTCATTATCTTCACGTCTGTACACTCTTCTTCCACCCTTTATCATTCAGCTGCAAGACTTTCGTGTATGGGCTGGCCAGTATCCGACCGAGGAGCTTTTCCTACTGGAACTGTGTTGTGAAGCGGGAACATACGTGAAAGAACTCGTGCATGGGGACTTTGGTCGCACACAACCCAACCTCTCCTCTTTACTTGGCTGTCCGGTGGATCTGCTCGCCCTTGATGTGGTCGCCGTGGACCATGATTGGCCGCCCTGTCTCCCAGATCCCGGACTTTGAAACACAGTTCAGAACGTCTGCTTGTCCATCCTCTGAGAATTTGGTTCCACTGAAAGTTTGTAAATGCGATTTCATGCAGTTTATCTGTCATCGGAAGGCTGCGCCACTGTTTCAAGTGTGACCTTGATCTCTCCGACGCGTCCTCGTGGATGAATGCCCTAAAGCATTCAGTTATTAGGATGTAACTTGTATGCTGTATTGGATGAAATATTTTTGAATTGTTTACTCCCATTTAAGGGGCTCGTTGCTGCTGTCGCGTCCCCATTTAATTATTTCCTGCCCCGGCTATTTTACGCACACTCAATGGAGTTCTTACAACGAAAAATTTGTCGGAGTTCATGATGCGTAGAGTTAGAGGTCCGCTCTGTTTTTTATGCTCTGCGGTAGTTAATCCTTTTGGTGTAGGATTGCAAAATCAGGCATCTACTCCCCTCAAGACTTCTTGGCAAACATGCACTGCGATATGCCTGTACTTGTTTCCTATCCAGCTCCTTTGTGACATGAAACCTCTCTAATCGTAGATCCTTAAATAATATATGGGCCTACCGCATGATACTGTCTTAAACCGGGGACAGTGTGTTAACCTAGCTAGGAGCTAGCCAGCACATCGGTGGATGCAGAATAGTATAACATCCTTCAGCCAAAGTTAACTGTGAAACAAGCCAGTCCTCAAATCTGAGGAATAAGCGGTCGCGGACAACGTGCTAGTGCCACAGTTAGGCGTGCTTGGGATCAAATATTTTGATTACATCACATAAAAAGCCTATGGATGACAACTTATTTCGACCTGGACAATGCCATGTCACTGTCCTGAACAAGCCCGGAATCACAAACCGGTGGGCCAGTGGGGCGATTGAAGCCGTCTTCCTTCGAATCCAAAAAATCTCAAAGAAATCGCCAAGCCGTCCGCACAATCGTTATCCGGCGAGTCACGACCCAATCAGGTCTTTTGGCGGCCAGTGAGCTGCTGGCCGCGTGCTTTGGTTAGGCCTGTCAAGGGTCGATGACAGTGAAGCTGTTGGGGGGGGGGGGTCAGTTTCAACAGCAGCAATGTCAGCGTAAACTTCTGTCACGAGCAGTTACGGCTTCCTGTCGAGCAACAAGAACCGTTTGGGACTTGGTCTTAGGGGTGTTGGTTTGCTGGCAATGCTTCCGGGTGGACACTGGAATAGGTATCCGCCTGCACTAACTTTCAAACCGGTCAATATTTTAGTGTCATAACACTAACCCACATTAAACGTTATCGAAAGGCCCGTTTTAATTTGAGGGCTACCCTTTGTCGTGTCCTATCGTACTGCTTTTTTAGCAGAGGCGAGTCAATGACCAAAGAGCTTCATAGCGTGTCAGGTGCTAGTAAGGAACTCTTTCTAATGGATCGTTTGAAGTGAAAAGTATCGTTCTGGCTCGCTGCTATTGCAGTTCCGCTTGCGTCACTCTTCTGCATCGAGTACGGTGGACACAGATGGCACTAACGGTCGCAGTGAGCGATATATATTTTGCATAACAGGCCGTGTGGCTTTCCTGCTGGGTTACTTACTTACTCCATACTTGACCCGATTAGCTCCTGTTGTTGGATATATCGGCTTCACGGATAGCGACGGCCCATTGTGGGCGATCGGAAGCGATCTCGCTGATGTCAACCCGTGCTTGTTCCGTTGTCGCAGGCCGTAACCGGTTACGAGGTACAAGCGTTCGAGGTCTGATATGACAGTGTTGAGCCACGTCTTCAGTTGACCGTCATGTCGGTGTCTCCAGTTTGCTCAACGAGTGGGGTCCACGACCAATCTACAGGGGTCCGTCGATGGCTTTCGCAAAACATGGCCAAACCATTGTAATCGGCGTTGGGCAGGGATCTATAGAGGGGTGCTCGGAAGGCCAACATGTACAATAATCGCTTACTTACTAATTTTATGTAGGCTGAATTTTGCCACAATCTTCCAATTTTTCACGCGCCGGCCGTTGACTCAGTAGGAATTGGTGACGATGTTGCACTGCAGAGGGGTCCTTGGAAGGCCAACATGTACGATGCTCGCTTAAGTCAGCTTATAAGACAAACTGGCTTTTGAAATTAACCATAGGAATAACCCCTTACTTACAAATTCTCACTTGGGTAAATATCCACAATCTCCCAACTTTTGCTCGCTCACCGTTAATCTAGTTGTGGTTGGTGATGCTATTAAAAAATGTACCTCGGTGACCTCGTCCAAGATCAGCGAACACCCCCCCCCCAACTTACACGCGAAATCTTCTTAATTTACAAGATTAATGCGCTCTGATTTGTTCTCCAATATGCCCCATCCGTATTTGAGTAGGGCGCGCTTCGCGCACACTGTAGGAAACCCACGACAGTTCCTTACCTCGGCGATGCTGGATGTATGATGCTAGATTTGGAAGTTTGATAGACCTGCTGGGTTACACTTATTGCTGGCTCTACGCATGTCCCTAAACGGGCGCCGGGGTAAATGCAGTGTACTAACATGGGGTCTAGATAATGGCGTATCCATAAATTTGGGGGGATGGAAAGCGTTGTTAACTTAGCCACCAACCATCCGTGTGGTCTTTCTGACACTCGCATTCCATGATGTCAGAGCCAGGTGTGGTGGCAATTCCGTTTGCGCTAGACCCCGTCTTTGGTCTTCTTGGCACCGGGCACAGGCGAGTGAAAGAAGAGGAAATGCGATAGATGCAACACAAGTCTACAGCCACTTAAAACTAACACTCCCTAAGTCACCGTCTCTGCACCACCAGGCTGAGGAGCACGCTGTGGACATCGTCGGAATCGACGGTCGTTTGCCCACGCACCAGGTTACCGAAAATCAGAACCTGTTACAACGGCCATCGGGAGAGAATCCAGGCATGCAGCCGTCAAGCAAATGTTTGTGTGAAGTCTGTTTTGTGTCGGTGGGGAGATCAACACATGTGCGTCACGTGACGGATGTGGCTGCCTGTTTTACTAACTATACGTCATCAGTCAACATCCGTCGACCTGTCAGAGCCTTGCCAATCAGCATTGTGGGCGAAGAATGAGGCTCATCCTGTGATATTATGCCTTACTGCGATCTGCCTGATAAAAAAATTAATTATTACCATTTTTGACGATTTCATATGCAGCAGAATTTAATGGAGCCATAAAATTTCGCGAGTGCTCATCAGCTGCGTCCTCTCGCATGCATAAATTGAGTAACGAATGAAATAATACAACAATTGAATACATACAGAAGAGGTCATAGAAACAGGTCAGGAGGGTCAATTAGTAAATTGGGCTAATTAGTAAAGTAAGTGAAGCACTATGGACAGTGAGATAGGAAAAAAACGTTAAAGCAAAAATGCGGGCGGGGGTGTGAATTAAGGAGCCGCATGTTACTAAGGCAAAGCAAGGCTAACAACATGCTCCAGCTGTTTACATAGCTCGGGTTTTGACCGTGGTATAGAGGCTGCCTCCAGGTAGCACAATGTACGAGTTTTTTGAGCCCGAACACGTACTTGGAAGGATGTTTTGGGGTCTACTGAATGTCTCATATCAAATAGGTGTTCAGTAATGGAACAACGGGAATCCTATTCTCCTGTTTTACTAGTAAACTCTGCAGGTGCTCCTTAGCTTAACATCAGCGATAAGTGTGAGTCAGTTGCGAAGTGCTGCTACTGACACTATGTTCATTATATCTGTCACAGTTTCTCAACAACTGAGAAATTGTGACAGATTGTTTGCTTGGTTTGGATCCAATAGTAACCAGTCATTAGCCAATCGCGTCCTAAATCTAGTCCATAGTTGACCGTATACCATCATTCGTCTTTATTTTAAAATAATGTGTTGCTTTTATTTAGATTGGCAATTATAAACATTCTGTAGCCATAAAAACACGCTGATTCAGTCTACAGTATGTAGTCTTACTCATGAAATCAAAGGATTTTTACAAGTAACTCCCTGCTACTCATACACAGCCCAAGCTGCGGCCCCCAAGGTCTTACAGTTATAAATTAATGGCCGTTCTTCACAATGGGCATATTTAGATTTATCAAGGAATAGTGAGATTTTTTTAGAAATACCAGCAATTTTAGCAAAAGGGAAAATTCTGCAAAAGTGAAAATCGCCCGCACCAGCTATACTTAAGTTTTAACTGTATATATTTGTAAATTTTCATACAAAAACGCCGAATAGATAAAGTAGTAGAAGTAGAATTACGTTGAAAAATAATCCTTTTGTAAAAGTTTCGGATACATATGATTCCGGGAAGAGCTATAATCAGTGCGGGCTTTTTAGGTTGTAAGGAGGAATAACAGAGATTTTGAAAGAAATCTTGAGGATGTTTGAAATATTATTAAGGAGATAGAAGCCTGCATCCAGTCTCCCTACCCAAATAAATTTTAGTTTCATTATCTGGCATCTATTTGTGCAGGCCGTTTTGAAAGTTTCGGATACAAGAGTTACTTTTAACATGTCTCTGAACATTTTCAATTTTTGAACAGTTGGATTCGCTCATTGAACCAAAGAATGGGCAGTTGTATTTGAGAAGGGGAAGGACCAACACGTACGATTATATCTTGATTTAATTTCGGGAAGGTATAAATAATAATAATAAACGGAGCCGCAAATCTGGGCAGCTTTGGCTATTATTCTATCGGTGTGAGGCGAAAGATCTAATTTATTGGTGTAGCTAAAACCTGTGGTGGATAGCCCATTAATGCTGTTCCCCCTCCCAATGCTCTTTGCGCCAGCCTCATGTGTCTTTGCAGGCGGCTGCTCCACATGGTGACCTTTCAGTTTCAGTTTGGTGAGGATAATAGGCAATGCCTTTGAAAACCCTATTTAGCGTGTGTAAATTTACCACTACTAACATAGTATTGGCAAACAGTGAGTAGCATTGTTTTTTACAATATATGTCTGTTTTTTTTAGAGGTAAGACTTGGAGGGAGGAGAGTAGCATTGTTTTTTACAATATATGTCTGGTTTTTAGAGTTCAGACTTGGAGAGGGGACGCATGTAATTATCCAAGCGTTGTTTGTACATTTGAAGGGAAGTTGCCTCCACGACTGACTGTGGAAGGTTGTTCCACTGTTGTATGACACGTTGCGTGAAAAATTCAATGCGGAGGTTTAGCTTGGACATTTTCGTGCGCAGCTTCATTGTGTGCCCACGGAGATGAGGCGAGAGGTGCCACTGAAACATGTCTTCAAAGCGTAATCCTTTCTCAAGACCGTTTATTATCTTGTAAACTAGGATAAGATCCCCTCTTTGTTGCCTGTAATGCAGAGGGAATAAATTTAGGCATGCCAGTCTGTCTATGTAAGTGTGGTTTTTTAGACCTCTTACTAGCTTTGTTGCCCGACGCTGCACTTTCTCCAGACATGCTGTGTCCTTTGCTAGCCATGGCCGCCACGCCTGTATGACATACTCTAGGTGTGGTCGAACAAATGTGCCGTACACTCTGCCAAAGAGATCTTCATCGAAGGCTAGAAACGCCCTTTTGATAGCGTGCAGCACTCCCGTGGCTTTATTTGCAGCTTTGACAGACTGTAATGAGGGCTTCAGATTACTCTATATCCAAATGCCTAGGTCTTTTTGCGTAGATGCTACGGGAATTTGGATGTTTTTCAGGTGATATGTCCTGCTGCTCTGGGGGATAGGGTAGTTTGTTGAACGCAGGTGGAGGACGGTACACTTTTGCACATTTAAATCCAGCAGCCATCTCTCAGACCACGTCTGCAGTTTGCAAAGACTGAAGACTACTTGACCGACTTCCACTCGCAGACATACGTGCGCACAGACGCGTGCTCAAGTAGTTACGGCTCCCTTAGGATTATTTTCCACACCACCCCTTTGGTCAACGCAGCAGGGGATTTTGCAGGTTTCATCCACTCAGGCAATTGCAACACACCAATGACCGAACACTTGAACTCGCTTCACATTCATGTAAAAGCAACAATCATCACCCCACACAACACTCAGTCGACTCTAAGACCTGGCTGGACGCAGTTAAGATCAGCCCTGGCTTCGCCAGTGGCCCCCGCCACCAGAATCTGCAATGGAGAGTTCTGTATACAATAAACTCCTCACTCTAGTGACTCTTGCCTTTTACCTCCAACCTGGAATTCGACCTGGCGATTGTAGTGATCTGAGTTCAAACATGACTTAGACCCCTACAAACCTAAATCATTGATGCTGGAACATTCAGTCATTGGGAAACCTTGAAAAATAACAGGTTGTGGTTGCCTTTCAGGCCTAAAGCACATGTGCCCGCAATTAGAAGGTGAGAAGTCCATCTGTCATGCATAGCTCCACGCAGAAAGAGCGTCCAAATAAATGAATTCGAATGAATTTGGTCTAAGTATTGCATGGCCGTAACGTTAGAGAGGAAGTAAACACATTAAAGATCGTCCGCATAAGCATAAGATTGAGACTATTTAACCCTCAATTAAATATCATTCATGCAAATCAAGAAAAATACAGGGCCTAGCACGGTATCTTGAAAGACCACTCAAAATTGCAGTAGCAGTAAAGTATGAGGATCCCACGAAGACCTTTTGATTTCAAATATATAGGTATGATTTGATCAAGTCAGTAAGAGGACTAAGAAATCCTATAGCCTCTAGTTTGACTAGAAGCCGCCTATAAGATACTTTATCGCATGCTTTACTGAGATCAAATAAGAAAACTACCACCGATGAAAGGTCATTAGGAAGAGAAGTACGTAGGTTTAGAAAAGACATGTGGCATGTTTCACAATATCAGTCCGGTAAAAAGCCATGTTTTAAGGAGCTGATAATTTTATTCCTTATGCAAAAGTGTGTAATTTTTTGGCAGTTAGTTTCTGAAAGAGTTTAGCTAGAGAGGGCATTTAATGAACACCGCGATAATTATGACTATCCGAGCGAGAACCAGATTTAAAAACGGGGATTATAATAGAAATTTTCCAGCAGTCGGACAAAAGCCATTCTTAAGAAATACTGAAAATAATTTACTCAGTAAAGGTGTGAAATCTCTTAATTGCTTAATGAGTGACTTTGGAATGTTATCAGTTCCAATCGAATGGTAACATTTAAGACTATTTATTTCTTTTTGAATACTGGCGGTTAAGAAATCAATGGCAGTGAGATTTGAATCCCACAGCAGAGGGATTGCGGGAGTGGGGCTAGATTAAATGGCAAAGAACATGAATAGAAAAGAATTTAACAATTCTGTTTTGTCCAAATCCTGTAGGAAAAAAAGGCTTGTTACTATCCAGTGAGGACAGAATGGCTGCTTCGTCTGGCCTTGGATGCAAATGCACCAAAAATCTTCGACGCGGATTTGTTTCGGCTGTCAACGAAGTAAAAATTCCATTGATATACTCCCGATCCTGGTCTACCGATTGGACCACGCCCATCCAGGTTTTCTAGGCCCCTGCCTCTGGCAAAATATTTTTCCTATTTCCTCGTGTGCATTGAAAAATTTACCCTGTGCCCTGGGATTACCCCTCTACCTAACATAGAGTATTTCACAGTGGTTCAGGCATTCCTCAATCGTTTAGATGCCATTTTCGGTGACCCTTCCACCATCATGATTGACCCAGGTGCTTTGCCTGTGTCTAACATTTTCATGCTGTCCTCTCGCTTTTAGGCTGTACTCGCATCCACCCTACAGCCTATCAACCAGCTGCCAATTGAAAATCAGATGGTTCTGCTGCCAGCTGAAGGTCTTGTTCGCGCCACGCACGATCTGAAGAACCTTGACTGTTTCTCTGCTGAATTTGTCTTCGCCACCAATATCCTACTTCTCGGTGAGATGATCCTGCCAGCCCTTCAAGGTGTGGTCATAGATACTACAACTTCCTTCATCCCCTCCGGCAGTTTATATAGACCGTATCCCGGATTCCTCCAGTCCCTTCGTCTCCGTGCGTTATCTTAAGACTAAGTGGCATGCTCTCACAGCCAAAGGTAACTGTTCCATTTGCAGCCTTGTCTCTTGTTTGTGCTGAACTGAAGCACCTCGAGAAACTTAAATTTCTGACACCGGTGATGTACTCCGCCTGGTCTGCTCCCATCCTTATGGTTAAGAAGCCGAATTGTTCAATTCGTATCTGCGCCGACTTTTCCATTGGTTTCAACATTGCTCTGGTGCTTTACTGCTATCCACTGCTTGTCTCCGCTGATCTGTGTCCCTGATGAATGGTAACACTTGCTTTGCCTAGTTGGATCTGGCTGATGCGTACCTGCAGCTCAAAATCGTTTTACAGTCGTGCGAATTGCTGACGATACATACACACCGTGGTCTGTTTCAATACACCAGGTTTCTCTTTGGTGTCAATATCGCTCCGGCCCTGTTTCAACATAAAATGATTAAAATGTTCTTAGGTATTTCTTGTACGGTTGGGTACCAGGACGATATCGTTGTACAGTTTGCCTGTTGCACTGTATCTTAATTGATAATTTTGTAAGACGCACTACTGCGGGAATTGAGGCAATAACAGTACCGAATCTATTCGAGCGGTTCCTTAATTGGATGACATTAGGAAAAACAAATATAGTACGCGCAGACACAAACTTTCCAAGCTAACGGACAGCGAGATAGTGAGTATTTTACGCGGAGGCAATCTGGGAAATTCAAACAAATAAGAAAGTGTTTAGGGGAAAAAAATGACGTAATTACCAAAAAGGGGGACAATCAACTATAGGATAAACAGTACGGTATATAGTAATATAATTATCAAGTAATTGGCGTTAACCATAATGCCAAAGGTACAAACGGCAAGGTAATGCGTTTAATAATATAAGAAGGCAGACAGTTATGTTATTTTTAAATGAAGGGAAGTGGGGGCAACACTAACTCCTTTGGAAAGAGATACAATCATCCTCATGGATTGCACTCCGGTTGAGTTTCAAGACCGAGTGCGCGCAGTACTTGAATGCGTGCAGAAATATGACTTCCGATTGTTTGCCGATGAATTTCAATTTCTCCTCGAGTCCATCAAGTACCTTGAGTTTTTATTTCATGACATTGTTTCTCATTCTGATTTTGAGAATATCCTTGCCATCCAACAGATGCCTACACCTAAAGATTTATCCTGACTTCGATCGTTCCTTGCCTGATCAGCTACTATAGCGCCTTCCTATTCCGTTGCATTACTTATGAGCCCCACTCAACCGTCTGCTGCAGAGGGATGCTCCCTTGTGCTGATCCTCCGACTGTGAAAGTAACTTTGCAGAGATTAAGTCGATGCTGAGTTCAGATATTCTGCTAGCGCACTATGACCCGACACTGCCGATCGTCGTCGCTGCTGATGCCTCCAATCATGGCGTTGGTGCCGTCATTTCGTATAATTTTCCCGACGGGTCCGAAAAGGCGACCATACACTCATCACGAACGTAAACGTCTACTTAGAAGAACTATGGTCTAATTAAGAAAGAAGCATTAGCCATCATGTGTACCAACAAGAAGTGCCACAGGCAGCTGTACGGTTGTCATTTCACGCTTTTGACCAATAATAAACCGTTACTGTAAATCTTCTGTTCAAAGAAGGGCACCCCTCTCTATTTACCCAGCCGACTTCTATGATGGGCAACCATTCTTCTTAGCTACGATTCTGATATTTGCTACTGTCGCGCTACCGATGTTGGCCAAGCAAACGCCATTTCTCGCCTCATTTGCAATCACCAGGACCCTGAAGAAGACACTGTGTTGCTGCCAATTCGATTGGGGATGATGTGCAACATCAGGTTTCTGACGCCATATGACACATACCTGTAACTTTCGCCTACATCCGACGCGCTACCTAACAGAATCCTGTTATCCGCCAAGCTATCACCTGTGTGCAGACAAATTGGCCAACTATTGTTCTCTCGTAAGTCCTTCACCAACTCCTCCTGCGTCGAGCATCGCTGTCTGGGGTTAATTCCTGCCTCATGTTTGCAGACAATGTGGTGGTCCCTCCTTCACTTCGATCTGCTGTGCTGCACCAGTTTCATATTGCACATTCTGGTAGCAGTCGAATGAAGTCTATTGCTCTAAGTTTCGCCTACTGGCTGGGTATACACAGTGACATCAATTATTTCTTTCAGCGCCGTTCCAATTGTCAACAAGCTGCCAAAATGCCCACTTGTCAACCACCAGCATCATAACCAACTTTGAATAGGCCTTGGTCACATATGCACATCAATTTCGCTGACCCACTCGATGGAATCACTTTCGTTGTCATTGTCACCGCCTATTCAAATCGGCTCGAGATTGCACCGCTGAATCAAACAACCACCTCGGCTTACATCCGTGGCCGTCACGATCGTGTCCTCTTCCGGGGCGCTCTCTCCAAGCCCCGTAAGCAGACCTCTGGCGTCCCTCAAGGCTCTGTGCTCAGCCCGACACTCTTTAACATCTAAATGCGAGAGCTCCTACTCCCCCGGGCACCTGTGCAAGTGGTATCCTATGCGGACGATATTACGTTCTTTTGCCGGCACCATGACATCGATCAGGCTGCACAGCTCCTCACGGAGTTCATGCCTGTTGTCGAAAACTTCATCACCCAGCGCGGAATGACGATCTCGGCAGCCAAGTCGTCCGTAACTGTTTTTGCGCTTCATCCGAAGGAGTTCAATCGTCACCCGATCATCACCGTCAATGGGGCGTCCTTACCGCTCATCCGCAAGCCCAAACTCCTTGGTGTGCGTTTTGAGCCGCTCTTCACGTTCGCAGACCATGCCAGGGAGACCGCAAGCAAAGTAAGCCGCTTCACGAAGGTCCTCAAGGCTCTAGCAGGCACATCCTGGGGCTGTGTGAAAGAGACTCTGTCGACTGCTTTCAAGGCGCTGGCCAAGCCGCACCTCACTTATGCGGCATCAATCTGGTCTCCTACGATGAGCTCTTCCAGCCTCCGCTGCCTCCAGTCAGCCCAAAAGGCTGCCCTCCGAACGATCACGGGTTGCTATAAAATGTCGCCTTTAGATCATCTTCATGCGGAGGCTTCTGTTCTACCGGTCGCCCATCACAACACTCTCCTTAGCCAGCAGTTCTGGTGGAGTTGTTCGCAACCCGGCCATCCTAATCATCACGGTTGCACCGCTCCCGAGCCCTGCCGCAACGTCCGGCCGTCTATTCGAACACTCCACAAGGAAGCTGTTGCCTCGTCTCTCGCGGATCTACCTGTTGATAGCTCTGCCACCAAGACAGGCTTCCAGCGTCTCCACCAGAGAGTCGTTGTCGAGGAGAAACGAGGTTACCGTCTACCGGTCCTTTTGGGTGGCTATCTACCTCCGATTGCGGCCTTGGAACGATATCTCCCGAGGGTCACTCGCTGTACTCTGGCGCAGCTACGCAGTGGCTACTGTATGCTCCTTCGCCAGTACCAGCACCGGCTCGACCCATCCATACCCGACTGCTGTCCCGACTGCGGCGTCTCGCCGCATGACTGCCGTTATCTGTTCGCCCGCAGTTCTCGGCCAGACACCCACCTCACTCCCGCGGACCTGTGGTTCAAGTCGGTCGAGGTCGCGGCTTTTCTCCATCTCCCAACTACTCCCAGTTTGGATTCCTGCGGGGATTCCTGATCCAACTATGGGCTACGACACACACACCACCTCGGCCACTATTGCCTTCCTACGACGCATTTTCAGTCAACATGGTCTACCAAACATTCTGGTGACGGACAATGGCTCCAAGTTCACTTCATCGACTATTGAGGAATTCGGCCACCAACACCACACCCAACACCTCCGTTACCCGCCGTACGATCCCCAATATAATGATCAGGCGGAACATTTTAATGACACATTCAAACGAGCCTTTTTGAAAGCTCGAGGGAAGAGGAGTATGTTAGATACTCCAGGCCTTCCTGTTTTCCTACAGACTAACCCCATCCCAGAATCTCCTGGTGGTTTCCCCCGCCGAAGCCTTGTTGGGCCGGATAATTTGAACCAAGTCCTTGACAATGTTGCCTACTAGTCTGCCATCTTCACTGTCACTTCCATCTGTCACTCGCGGCAAGGTTCCCGTCGGAACACCTGTCTTCCATCGCGATTATCGGCAAGGATTCTCACAATGGATTCAGACAAATATAGCGGCCCACAAAGGCAGCATGCTGTTCGACGTCTCTGTCGGTCATAAAACATGGGTTCATCACCACAATCAGATCCCAAATCGACAGTGCAATAACCCAAACCAGACCCGAATCATATGCTTCACTCTTTCTCTCGACATCCTGCTTGACACCTTCGCCATTCCAACAGAGCAGTCAGTCCCCAAATTGAATTTTTCACTCCCCTAGTATGTACCACTTCCGGAACCAGTTTCTGGCCCCGAATCTGTAGACCAGAAACTGCCCTCAACCGGTCGGATCAGACCTGTTTGCAGGAAAATGAATACGGGTAAATCCACACCATAAGTGGTACTAACCCAATTGACGGAGAGGTTTTAGGAATACGCCCATTCCTACGATGAGTCACAGCACAAAAAGGCATCGGAGCGCAATTTTCATGGTCACCCCAGATAACGATTTTTCGTTAAAGCTGATTAATAATAATTAGTTTTATTTGTAAGGCACATCTTTGGCACCGTCCAGTGTTGCCAACTCTCCTTCATCAAGCAGTCTGAGGAGATACCTTGCAGCCTTTTTGAGAAGAATTGTAGTGGGTCATTGCCTGCCCGATGCCTGGCCTTCCAATCGTGACCTCAATCCATCTAGAAGTCAATGTTATGGCGGCCGCCAGACTAACTGACGCGCATGACATGGACCGCTCACTTTGGTGTCCACCCAAACGCTGTCCAACCCATCACAGGCAGACCTCGCCAACGAACGCTCACTCTCTTTGCTAACTGGCCTGACTGGTCTAAAACTGGCATTTGGGATCCGGTCCATCTCCTCGGCGGTCGTGTTGTCCCAAGTCAGACTTCTTCCATCTATTCTCCTTTCCTCTGTGTACAGAATATACTATTCCTAACACTTTGGCCTTTCCACGACTTCGTTTCCACTAAGTAACCATGGTCTTCAGATCGCAGTTGCTGTGTCGACTCAATTAACCCCCTTCGATAGACTTGTTTGCCTTGCAGTTTTCTTGCCTTGACGTGTTCTGTGTGAGAACACTTATCCTTCTGACCGAATGCCTTCTCTTTCTACCTCGTAGGCGTTAATTACAAGTATCATCTGCGGGTCGTAACAAACTCCCACGTGCGCTCCTTCGCTCGTCTAGTAATTCATATTGTTAAGCTTTCAATTTTTCTTCCAGTGTCGTTTTACGCCTCCCTATGCTCTCGCAATGTAGTACTGTGTCAAGCTACTAGAAAAACTTACCTTGAACACTCTCATTCCATTTTCTTGGTGCTCAAAATTTACTTTTCGCATGGCGTGTGGACTTTATGACCAGGTTATATAATTCTGATAAATTCCTTTCCCATCTACCAAAGCGTCTTTATTTTTCTGTTCGCCGTCAGACTGTCAGAACTTAATACGGTGCAGATTGTACTGCACATGTGTAGTTGCCCTACAATAATCTCAATTTTCCGAAGACACAGAGTAATTTTTAATGTTTTTTCCAACAATAACACTCGTCATAAACTTGTGATTAAGTGGAATCAGAAGAGGGTCTATCATACAGTGGCTAGACGGCATGTGGCAGCTAGAACAGCCAATGTCCCCTGAAGTCCAGTAATGGAGCATACGTGATCAGCGTCCACCCAAATGAATTAATTAAGTCCTTCTGGGTGTTAAAGGTTTGGTTAGCTTTCCTTATCTAGTAGGCACGATTCTGACTTACCCCAACATGTGATCATGAAAATTGCTGTCAAAGGAGACTGTGACTAATGATATCATTCGTAATCTTGAATTTATTTGATATTTGATTGTGCAAATAACCGATATGGTTCATCAGCTTAGGCGGTCTCTGGCCAGGCCCATGAGTGAATTGACTGTGCCCTCCCAAAGATCGCAAGAATAGGCCCCCCACCTGTTGATGGAGGGGATGCTGGTGACATAGGTAGCAAGGCGCAGTTTGCGGATAGTCGGGGTTGGTTTCACTGATGATGGAGTTAAAGGAAGTGGTGTCGGCGGTGGTCATCAATATAGTCTACGTGGGAATTGGAAGAGGATAAATGGTACCAGTTATGGATGATAGGGTGATTGGTGGACTGATCACCAGTAGAGGAGGTACTCACAACCGTGGGGTTTTAAGCAGGGGACTGTAGATGTGTTGTAGATGTTGAACTTGATGTCGTCGGCATGTCGTTTCACTGCATCCGAATATGTTTCATGAGAGAACGTACTGTGTAAAATAGTTACACTTCAAGTATAATTTGCTGTTGTTTGTTATTGGAATCGTGATTTAATCTTTTCCTAGGTCACAGGTAAGGACCATAGATGTATGCAGTGCTGAATCGAGCAAAAACGGAAAAACTTCTCATAAGAGTTGTTACTAGTTTTTGTCAGTAAATGGTGAAGCAGGCCAGGGATGTCGGTGTAAGCACACGCCTAAAGGAGTTATTTACTAATATGATTCTCCAGAATTAACGCCAAACGGGGTTGAAAATCACCACAACACACAATTATGAGGCCATCCGGGCATAAAATATAAAATACATTTATTTCTTATTGACAACCGTATGAGGAGATAGAAAGATAATGATATAGTAACTAAATAAGATCTGTTCATATAAAATGGAAGGTAAACAATAACGCAAGTTGCCAGATGACACGGGGAGTCACCAATAGTCTGTACAAATGATCCATTTTGAATAAGGGGTGATCACAGAATATCAGTTAGATACCAGTGCGATTGCGGTGCTGTGGGCAACTGCAGATGAGAGCCATGGTGTTGCTGAGGGCGAGTTGACTACGATGCGAGTGTGATGGTGACATGGAACGGGGAGGAAATAGTGTCAGCGGAGGGAAGGAGAAGAAAACCCGGCATCATCACCAACAGACGTTCACATAATCCTCATCCAGATCCGCGTCAAACGTGACCTTGGTTCGTTAAACAAAAACGTGGTTCGGGCAGGCTCGTTACACTGGTGCATTGCAGGAAGAAAAAAATGGCAGGTCCTTGAGTGATAGTAGTTCAGAACGGTGACGGGAAGACACATAGCAGGGTACTGTAAGTCTCCCTTTAGCATTACACGGCTAAATACCATGAAAATAATCACCAAGGAGAAAGGTTCTTCCGAGAAACAAAACTTTGAGGTGATCAGGGCATCCTGCAATGTTGTGTTCTTTAAAAAATTGTTGGAACCTTAAATAATATCAAAGAAATTGAGTTTTTTGTGTCCGAACTTCCTGAATTGGCGAAACGCAAGTTCAACCCAACATAGCTCCGCGATGACTAATTAAACACAGTTGGTAATATACGAGAAACGATACGAAGGAAACCAGGCTGTTAACATTTTACTTAGCAATCTCTATAAGTACTGGGATTCTGAAATCTTACGAGGCAGGTTACCGACCAACTGCAAAGGTTAGCCAAAATCGCTTTTCATGTTGCTAATTTACAGGATATCGAAAATCTCAACAGACCGCTTGTAAATGAGCAGAAAGAGACATTGAGGGATGATTTGTTAAAAAAGCGTTATAAATTGAAATCAAATGCAGGCAGGTTGATCTATGTGTACAAAAGTATGAATATTTTATTAAAATCTCGTTCTTTTTTTACTAGGGTGACATACTGGCGGATCACACAAAATAGAAGCAGAAAGCCGTGTAGCGACCCTACCTGAACCATGTGTATTTTATTGGGCTAACCCTGCGGATTTCGATTTTTCAGGACTGGTCGAGTGATTGACACCGCCGACGAATTCGATTAGTCCAACCCATTTTTGCCCGCATCCTTACCTTTGGTGTTATTATCCACCTCATGTACTGCCTCTACGTTGTATGCTTTTCTGGTTCTACCTTTTTTTCCCACGTACTATCGCGTTCAGAGATACTATTTTGTTCTACGTTTTTCGTCAGATTTTTCTAACTTGTTTTTCCGTTATACATCTATTTCTGAGACATTTTAGCGTTACTAATAAACTATTCTACCGTCACTACTTAACTCTTAACGGAATGAATCCTCAAGGAATGTCTGAAGGTTTTGATGTTTCTTAGTTTGTCCGCCTGTTCAATGAGGCATATGAAGCCACACCCCTCTTTCAGAATACTCTCCCTTCGGTGAGCGTACGAACTGATGCCTCATCCTCTTCGGACTCAGTCTGTCCTATTGATTACCCATCAACCAACCCTTTTTCGAACTCATACGGACCCGTTACCATCCATTTTCCTCCGGCCAGTAACCCACCAGTGGACTATCCTTTTGATCTCCTGCCCCCAACCAGCTCAGCCGCTACACGTGTGCCATTGTAACTAGCCAACCGGAACCATGGGTGTTTGAACGCACCAAGGTCACTTTCTGACGCGGATCTGGATGAGGATAATGTGAACATCTGTTGGTGAAGATACCGGTCTTCCGTCTCTCTCCCTCCGCTGAAAATATCCTGCCGTCTCGTGTCGCCGTTACACACTCTTCCTGCTCTCAGCACCACCATGGCCGTCACCTGCAGTTGCTCACAGCGCTGTACTCCCACCGGTATCTAACTAATATTCGGTGATCACTCCTCACTTCAAATGTATTATTTGTACAGACCCTTGGTAATCCCCCGTTTCTTCTCTTTCCCGCTCTTTATTGTTTACCATATCTTTTATATCAACATACTTTCTTTCTTACTATCGCGTTATCCTTCTATCTCTTTATTCTCTGATTGCGTGTTGTGGTGAATGACGGCCCCGTTCGGCGATACATCCGGAGAATCCTGTGTGAATTACTCCTATAGGTGTGTGCCAACCTCGACATCCTCGGCCCGATACACCGGGTTTGGCTGTTGCTTGCTAAAACTTTGTGTTGCTCGAGTCCTATTCATCCACTATTAACAGTAATTTAGTTCACCAGGGTACGTTAATTTGGCTGATTTTAAATTAATTTTAAATTTCTGTTCATGGCTCTATATTTTTTAATGGAGTATATTTCTTGCCTTCATGTGGTTTTGAGTTTCTTTTGAATTGATAACTAAGTTCGATGTCCTTGTATTGTAAAATTTGTTATGTCCATAACAAACATGTACCTCTTTAAGAGAAATGTAGTTAAGTAATACACTCTTGACTATGCTCACACAGAAATTACTCGAAGAGTTCCGATTAAGGTAGATTTTGTAGTCCAGCCACCTGTAGTAGAGCATAAGTTCACCATTGCAAGACCGAAAACATTGGCCTACGGGAATCTCAAAATAGGAGTATACTTATTAACTCATTGAAAAGTCTGTGTATATGAATTTACGTCATTCATTTATCCAAATGACAGTATTCTGATCTTGCTGCAATAATTTTCGATGAAAACTTAGTCATAAGTCCCGTACTCCATCATTCCTACCTGTGCATTTGTAAGAGCCGAATATGTTTCGGCTTTGAAAGTAGCCAGCTTTTGATTCCATCTGGCCTAGGCAAACTAATTTATGGGAGAATCAGAAGTAAAGGTAAAAAATAGAAAACCATAACACGTGTCGAGTTGGATTTGCAAAAAAAAGACAAATAAGTTGATTTGGTGGAAAGTGCTCGCGTGAAGTCCACTCAGAGGTGGTTTATCTTTCGCGCAAACTGCATATGTTTTAAGGTCTAAGGGACAGAATGCTGATACGATTGGAATTCTAGACCCCAACGCTATCTGACCCATTACATACTTCGCACTTGTTACGGCTGTGATCATGCTGGCTTCAATACTGTCACGGAAGGTACCAATCCACGCCTGAAAATCCGTGGCAGTAGACCCGGAAAGCTCCACCCATTATCTTCTCCAGTGACAGAGACCGAAAATTGAATCAAAGAACCGCTTCCATGCATTTGTAAACGATTATTGGCCTTAAAAAGGCTGATGCGCCCATTAGATCAGTCAGTGTTTCGAAATGTCTTGTCTCGTGTTCTTTCCGTCTGCTTTATTGTTCTTACGCCATCATAAGTTGTTCCCTGAGAAGGGCTGGACGTTGAAGTATCTGTGCGTGGCGCGTTGTAAACGAAAAAGCGTCCGCTCGGGAAAAACCGGGATATATTGAACATTATAAATATTCATGAAAAAGCATGTGCGTCACTAATGCCCATTAACGTGCTTTTTACTATACTTGTTATTGAGCCCCTTTGAATGCCTTCCCTCGCTGATTGAATTTTATTTTTTCTGAGATAAATTGTGTTGCTCATTTATATTTATAGGCCCAGATAATCCTCGAACACTTCTTAAAACGTTTCTCTGGAAGAGCAGCCTTTTTTGATGTTAACAGCTAACCCACCCCACCTTCGGTGGTCATGGATTCTACCCCCCTTAAACCGTCGGAGCAGGCACAGAGGCTTCTAGAGTCCACATCGACTAAGGAAGTGCCGCCTGTACTTTCAGTACTACCTCAAACAAAGGCCGTACTTACAGTAGTCATGGATTCTACCCAGAAGGAAAGTTCTAATTTATTCCCGATACCCGTGGGCAATTCGCGTTCACCAGAGGGCGGTTTAGGGACACAGTCATTAGTTGCTGACAGCTGTCCTGGTCCGGAGTCCCGAGCAGATGAAGCAGCCCTGTCAGAATCCCCTAAACCTGTAGATGCCGTTAACGCACCGGTAGTCACGCAAAATTCAGCGAATGAGCCGCTTCTTCAGCCCACCGCCCCCATTCCAGCACGCGAAACACCCATTATACCATTGAACCAGACACAGATGCCTCCAGAGCCCCCATCTCCTCAGGAACTGCTGTCTGTTCTGTCAGAAGACATATCTTCCGAAGATTCGAGCTCTAAAAAAACGTCCGACGATGATGCTGCCTTTACCTTCCATCAAGTGCGGCGGATTGCCTTTAATGGTAGAAGTTGCGCTGTCATCACACAAAACAAGAATGGTCCGTGTCCGATGCTCGCGTTGGCCAATGTTCTCCTACTGCGTGGTGAACTGTCGCTCCCTGAAGGTCTAGAAATCATCGACGGCGAAGAAATCATTGCACGGTTAAGTAATTATCTCTTCTCACAGACACCTGAGGTAAGGAACATTTGTGTTAGGACTTTTGATATGCCACGCCTTCCTCACAAGCATTTCATTAGCATTTTATTTCTGATATACATAAAGTGCAAGCTTGACTCTTAAGTAGTCCAGTCGAATTCCTCTGCCCAGCCGCAAATCATAGGTAGTTGAAAGCATATTATGTAAACTTATTCCAGAAAATAGACCAATACTCTGGCCGCGGCTACTTATTAAAGCAAATGAAATGACAAGCAATCACAGAGCCAGCGGCTAGTTTTTTCGTGTGAGCTTTCTAATTGCAAAAGAAATCCATTAGAAATAACAGCCGCACCAAAGCAAGCAGTTATGGAATAGTTCAGCTAATTGCCGGTCAGACATTCTCTACAGCTGACTGCACAGGACTCTGTATGCAATTAAGATTAGAAGCGTAGTCCTTGCTTTCGTTTGATTGACTAATGTAATTACAAAAATAGGTAAAGCGTGGGATACGTTGCATTGCCTCCGATTCCTCACCAGATGAGGATATTGCCTGTGATGTTGCACATCAATAATGTTTCAGGGTGACTGGGTTCATTTTCATGAGCATGTACCTTGAAATTGGACGCCAGCGCAAATCTACAATACGTGGCTGCACCACTTAGCTCATGACCTGATTAAATCTTGGCTAGCATTCTAGCATACATTAATAGATGCCATACCTGCTTGGCCTTTATGTTTCTTGTAGTCCTATCGGATGAAGTTGGAATAATGCATGCTTCGGCAAAAACTGTATTTGGGAGGGAGGTGCCAGATGTCCGTCATTGATGCGCAATTTCAGATCGGGCAACAAGTTTATTTCTAAGCCCGTAATAATTGCTCGGGTTGCCAGCAAAATGGATCGTGATTGAGGTGTGACCTCAAATCATTTCTGCCAATCTGCGTATTCACCCCTCAACCAACCGTTTGATAGTCGCAAACGACGATTCCCATCGTGTTTCATATGGAATGACTTATACAGGGATAACTTGGCACTCAAAAATGATGGTTAGGCTGCTTTAACTCATTCTTAGTGGCTCTCATATGCACTCTAGTTTGCAGGCGATCCGAAACTCCCTCACTGACGATTATTTATGTGGTCTTAGGGACCCGTAAGTGTCTGTTCGACGTATGCGTCGTTTGCCTCCCCCCCAGCTACCGAATCCCTCTGCGGTCGATTTTTGTCTCCCGCTCCCTTGCTGGGTGTAAGAGAAGTGTTTGGGGTGGAACCCAAAAACTTAGTTTTTTATGTGTAAAAAACTTCAGTTAGAAGTCTTAATTGCACCTTCTTAGGTACGCTGGTCTTCCTAATTTCTGATGTCGGAAGAATTGTCAAGTTTTTTCACGTGGAGAGGATACATTGCTGGGAGACTATAGTTATAACTGTCTGAGTCACATTGAAAAATATTACCATTGATGAGTCTATATAATTCGATCGTTGCCAACGACGAGGTTAACTGTTGTGCCGAAAGGGGCTAGTGATAATTGCGCTTCAATCAGTTCATAGAGAACCTATACCGTACGACTTTTCTGGGTGTTCTTCTTCGTTTTACTTTACCGGATTCAGCTAATTACTGCCAGCAAAAGTTTTAAAACACTCTGTATTTTTTACTTTGTTTCCTGAATGATTAATTGCCCATCAATTCACCGGCAGTTTGGGACATCTTTGCATATGCCTTTTCGAGCATTTTCTATCACAGTTTGCTTTTATTTTTTGAGGGAATTTATTTGCATTTGTGGGTTAGTCCTCTTGTTCCTTTACCTCTCACCAAGGCATCACAGTCAGTCGTTTGTTTATTCCTATAAAGAAACTTAAAATCCTGTTGCAGGAAGCCAATCATCCTGTCCTTGACTACAAATGCTTATCTTTTTTTCGTTTTTTATCCTATGTTATGATATTCACCTGTTATTGATTAGCGTATCTCCGACGAAGACCTCCCCAACCACGAAAGAAGAGTGTCTGACGCCCTCAATGCCTTCCCCTCTCTACAAACCGGTCTCGATATCAACGTTCGTTTTACAGGGTAAGCGGTCAGCACGCTTTCTGTTCATCTATGCCTTCCTTGAGTTTAACAGTTACCATTGTGTTCAGTGATGTTTGGAGTTTAGTGTTGCCTACTTTGCCTGTTAATGCTTAGCTTTATTTCCTAAGCGTACATTCTGTTCGATTTCCATATAAAAACCTTCAAAATAACATATATATTAAAGGAATTAACCGAAAAAACGAGTTCTGGGATATTAGTTCTTATGAAGCTGGGCATATTAGCCATATTTAGAAATTCCTTCAACCACCAAAACACATCGTCGAACAAAAAGGACGTTCGCAACAGAGGTGTCATATTGTTATTCCTAAGATTACTAAAATAACCTCTTTGAAGAGCATTTTAATTAGAGATTCAGTTGTGCATTTTACCTTTTTCTAAGCTAATGCCAAAATGAAGATGGAGAATTTTACGAGTTATTTTTTCAAAATTTACTTGAAAATAATTAATGCAGTTTAGCTGAAGATGCACGAACTCATTTTTTCTCTTTTTATTGGAGCATTTTCACCATAGTTGACTGCTTTCAGGCTCCGCTCTAAGCTTGCAAATGCCAAAAAGAATGGTCGAATATATACAAAGATTTTGATATTAGTCTTATTCTTCTGTTTGTTCCATTTCTAAATTACGCATAAGCGAGAACTATAGTCTGCAAAAAGCATATTTCTACATGCATTAGATTTAATAAGATTTACCTTTACGTTCATCTTCGAGGTAATATATAGGCAGTTTTGGTTACTGTTCCAACTAGTTGATGCGGTAATACAAAATGCGGTCAAGCCCTTTTTCCTGCATTTTTATTGCAAAAAATAATTCTTACAACTGAAATTGTTCCTTTTTTCTGAAAATAAGTGGAATAACTAAAAATAATCTAACTCTAAAATAAAAATAGTTGACATTATAATTAACTAAAAACTAAACTGACAACTGAACTTCAATAAAAATAATTTACTGAAACCAAATAAAATAAATTAAAGTTGCTGCGCATGCAAATTGAAGGTGTATTTATCTGAAGAAACTCCGCCAATTTGAAAAAAGTATCTCGCCATATCTGTGTCTAGTTGCAATAAACTTAGCACTTCTCAATGCCGACGGAAGTTTTCGGAATTGCTTAAAAGCATATTTCAGTTGCATTTTATCCCCTTCAGGCTTCATTTTCGGTTCTGGAATGGTTATATTTTAGACTTTTCGTACTTATTTTGGGGTTCTCCCATAGCGTAATGCATATTAATACAAAGTTAGGTTCTGCCATAGCTAATAACATATCAAATTTCTGTGATGTCAAGCCACTTCCGATTTCACCAAAATTAATGCTAAGTACCATCGATAAACTGCACTGAAAAGGCCGCTTTCCCTACTAAACAGTTTTCTTAGGATTTAACCCACTCGTAAGGTCAAAATAACGTGACCACATCTGTGTTAAACTACCAAGTCTAATTTCATCTTGACTTTTGCAGGACCTGCCAACCATACTGTAGTTCGCATACACAGGCTTGGGCGTTCTACCCTCGTCGCATCATTTGTAAGTCACCCTTCCCTTGCCACTGCTAGGTTCCAGGTAACCACTGGTCCGCCAGTCGTCGTCCTTGACTGCACAGCTGCGACTGGAGCTGGGTTCATCAGCGTTGTTGGACCTTCGGTCTCCTTCGCTGGAGAAGAGAAAGGGTGGGGCTTTCTAGAGCCACAACCGCTAATAGTAACGTGTGGAGAGGTATCCTTTGTGACATCCTCGAGAACGACTACATTATGCATGGTCACAGACGTATAAAGTACAATAAACCCTGTTTGTACTCGAATAAATGTTGCCGGGCACGCATGTGCACGATCACACACGTTCACTGCCCAGGCACGTCATATCTATCAAGGTGTGTCGTCAGTTGGCTCCGGAGCGGCTGAGCAACCAGTTATGCGTTTGTGAATTCCTGTAGCAACACGTAGCGTGCGCAACTCAAAGTATTTTTCTACCTTCTGCTAGGAGTTGAATGCAATTTCCAAGGGATTGTGATAGTCAAAGCATTTTTTCCGCCTTTTGCAATAGTTCACTGATCTTTGCTGTCAGCACCTGGGGGCTAGGTAATATCAGTGCAGTTAGCAACAGTCCCATCCGTCCTTCACATCACCATATCCGTTTCCTTACCTACAGCGGATGTGAGTTTCTATCGTCCTCTCTTTTCGCCGACCCCATCTCGTGACCGTCTCATGATGGATTTGTGCGCCGGTCACCGTTACTTACAAATATGCAGCCGCGAACGCCTAAAAGGGATTGCGTCATTTATGAAGCGGCGTTTGGTCGACCTTCTTCCCACTGTGCCACTGGAAATGAATTTTTTTATCCATTTTGTCCGTCCGTCCGTCAAAGCAAGCGCCTTTTACGAAAACACGCACACTCATGATCTATATTACAGACAGCGCTTTTTTCCTTTATCTCCTCAGGTTATTTCGCCATTGCTCGATTAGTGCACAAAACAGCGGAAAATACGATTGCCGCCGGCTGCGTTAGTTGCGACCGAACAAACTTTCTTTCCGTAACAAACTCTTCAGATATTTAATGTCTTATTGGCACCAACCACCGCGTACTCAAACAATAAGCGTTGTTTCGCGTATGTTTCATGCGTGCAATCAGCTTGAGTGGTTTAGACCACGGGCTCCCAACCTTTTTCATGCCCCGCACCCGGAATTTTTTAAAACATGCCCTTGTACCCCAAAAGGCAGTTTTTAAAATAAAAGTGATTGTCTAAGGAAATCTTAATAAAAAAATAATGACCTCATTCCTGTTAACTAGCTACTAATTTTTCCAATCGTGATCTTTTGTTGCTGATAGCACTTCGCAAATTCGCTTGTTCCTCCAAGTGATATCTATATTCTGTTTTGGTTAGCAAAAGAGCACTCAATCCAGAATATATTCATAGCTGATCACCACTATTGTTCCAACGTCTCGTTTTTAAGCCGCATATCAAGGAAAGTTTGCGCACTTCCAAAAGACTTTTATTTAGTTCTTCATCGGCCGTTATATTATCCAATTTAAAAGAGTGTGAGTTTATAATATATGTTTACGAAGTTTTTATTTCTCTTCCTCTGATTACACGTTCATGTGAAACAAAGTTTCTTCCCATACACTTGCGACTAGAAACTAACTGCTATTAACAATTTCTTTGTGTGGTAGAAAATTAGAAAGATTCCTCCCCCCGCAACTCGTCGACACCAAAGTTGAAACTTTTTGGTTCCAGTTATCTTCTCGCAGCATGTTAATATGTTTACGTTCTCCCATTGAACAGTTACATTAAACGCGTTCATGTGAGTGAAAATATCACTAAAGTAGGCTAACTTTCCGTCCAATTCTTATAATTTCACTTCTCCAACCAAATTATCGTTTCCTTCCGTGAGAAATACTTTGACTTTTTCCAGTCCAAAAGTTCTTTTAAAATGCAATTATTTTTCATATCACTGCAAAACTTTCCAGATGGCTTGTCTAACTTACCAGGAATACCACCAGGACATACAGAACCAACAATTTGGATATCCAAGTCATATTTCGCCCAGAAGTCTTTTCGTGCTCGTGTTTATTTCTCTACACAATAGGAGATCTTCCATTATGGCAAAATCATTGTCATACCTCACCAACGCAATGAATTTACTGCAATTTACAGTATCAGTTGTTTCAACTAACCGAAGAGGGAGATTTTTAAGGGGCTTGCTCTAATATCCCTGACAAAC
This sequence comes from Ligula intestinalis, assembly GCA_036362985.1. NCBI lineage: Eukaryota > Metazoa > Platyhelminthes > Cestoda > Diphyllobothriidea > Diphyllobothriidae > Ligula > Ligula intestinalis. The sequence continues at coordinate 63,685,088 of JAYGXS010000001.1, forward strand.
TAAAATAATGAATTCCGCTTCGTATAACACTTTTTGGTAACGACAATAATTTTAGCTTGTTTGAGGCTTTTTTCCCTGAACAATTGTTGCCATTTCTAATGCATACATTTGTATCAACTCTTCTGCAATTGCATGGGACTTGTTGCATTTGGCTACTTTATGTTACGAAATCATCAGTAGCGTTTTTTTATTTGATGTAAAACCAAATTTGGCAAAAATGATTTGTAGGACCCACTAGATATCTATTCCCGCCGCCCAACCACTTAAAGTATTTTGTGGTTAAACGTTTAATTCGTGGCTATTGAGCGTAAATTAATATGTAATTGTGGGGAATTGATCAAAATATTAAATTTACTAAGATTATGTTTGTTTTATTATACTCAATGCAATTAAATTCAATCAACATAAACCTCTGTTGCGTAGAATACGAAAGCTGATCGAGGGAAATTTGACCTTATGCAGGCGGGAATTAATGAAAATGGAAATTCGTCCTCCTATTGGTGGAATATAACGAATAAATTTAAAGTCAGGCTACCGAACATTTGAAAGTAGTTTTTTAGTATAAGGAGGCGGGATTTTTTGGCCCCTGTTATCATTCTTGCTCCGAATTTGAGAAGGGTCACCTGGAGAATAAAGTCTATATTTTTTAGCTTTTAATGATTGAAAATCATAGCTTGCAAATTCTGCACCAACCGGTCAGTTTGTAAAATGTTGCAACAGCTTAGACGGCTCAAGATTTACGTTTGAAAGGACAGCACCACAAAGTCTGAACTCGGGTTTTTGCACGTAATCAGTAGCTGTGGTGCAAGTGAAGCTGAACTTCAATTTAACATTGTAAAGTGTTAGTAACAGTTGAAGAAATATGCTCTCTGAGCCTGGATAAGGAGAAAACTAACATAAGGTATGTGCTTTAACAGAAGTTACCGCACCATTTATTAGCGACATAAATTAATTGAGTTCACTAGCACACCTTACGTCGCAAAATGTGACTAACATTGACACCATGCGCGGCAAAAATGTTACAGGCGTATTCACGGGAAATCTGTTTTGCACTTGCACCATCCTCGTGTGTGTACTTTTTTACAATTATTTGGTGCACTTTCAACAAAAAGTGAAGGTATTATATTGCACTTCCTAGAATGCTACCTCGCACCCTTAGTTGGGGGGGTCCTTAGTTTCGACCAGGGCGTATTTTGCGAGCTTTCTAGCCTTCGGTTCTGCAACCGAGGCACTTGCAAATGCATTTTCTCGTTCGTTGTATATCCCTTCGTAGGAACTACTGCACATGATCTTTTGAAACGAAACTTGCGAGCTGGCATTTTAAAGCCTTGTTTACTTTCCGAGGAAAGTAATGCGCGGACCTAGCGTTATTCCCTCGGAACCGCCTTTTTGAGGTTTGGTCCGAAAGTTGATATGAATATTTGAGCTGAAATCCACCAGCTCTTGCTTCACCGCCGCCTGATATTCAAATGCTGTCGACAGACTGTCACTACGGACCCGTTTTCTGCTAATGTCTCTGAGGATGAATCCGCGACGGATCTCGAAACGGCATGCGAATAAAAGTATCGTTCCAGCGATAGAGTCGTCCTGTTCTTCTTCTTCTCCTCAGTACACACTACGTAATTTTTTACTATATTGACAACCCAGGTCTTAGCCCAGACATATTGTCAATATGGTAAATAATTACGTAAAAACTGTTTTCGTCCAAATTAGCGTCGAACTAACTTTGACTTTTGGTTTTCCCCTCGAGCAACCCTGAGAGGCTTTACATCTCCTGTTTTATGACAGTCGACAGCAAAACTCTGTAAGCTCTTCCCTCCCCCCCCCTGAAGGTGCTACTAAGAAAAAAATTCATTCTTTATTTCTTCAAATATTGGTGTGTCGGTTTGTTTGAGGCAACTTCGGAACGACGTTTTTTCCCGACATCCTAATATTTGATCGGAAAACATTTTAATGGCAGATTTTCTGCTGCTACTGCTTAATTTTTGTTTTTCTTGCTTTATGTGCCCTAAGGACTCTCTGGAAATTTAAGTACGAGTCCCATTTTCAAGATAGACGTTTTATGACTTGACAACCACCTGTTTTTGCTCTGTCCCTGACTCACTGTGCGGTTTACGCACAACATGCAGCCTGCCTTTCCATGTATCAGTCAGTTTCATTTGTCTGTTTTCGGACATATCTTGTAACCACCCTCTCATTTTTACTTTCTCTCTAAAGGGTTACCAGATTTGAGTACACATCTGCGCTCGATATCTTCGACTTGTTTAAAATTGGAGTTTACCATGGCTGGGTAGTTGACCCGAGTAATCGTGCGTGGACAGATGTCATTCAGGATCGCACCTACAACCAGCTTGTTGAGGCCGTCATTGGGTGGAAGTCATCAGAAGATCCGGATGTTGTAAATCGAGGTAAGTTATTTCCACAGGAGCGAACCATTGCTGTGTGGGTCGGTTTTTGATCCTGGAGGTAACTCCAGCTTTTGACGTCAGTTTTAGAGAGCAAATGCATTCTGTGTTGTAGTTTTAGTGTTGACTTGTTCATAATTTCAAGTTTCGCCATATCAGATTTTTAGCTGATAGTTTGACCATCGATTTCGACAAAGTCCGCCATGTGCTCCAAACAGGTTTGTGCAGGGAGGGTGACTGAGGGACAGGGATTAGTTTTAAGTGAATGTAGGCGTGCAACTCTCTACCGAACTCTTCACTTTCGCCGGCCCGATCCGGGGACAAGACAGTCGAGATGACCGGATAAAATCCAGCTCTTGCCGCTTTCTCCAATGCAGACTAGAACCCTGCGTAACTCAGTTTTAAGTCACAGTAGACTTTTGCTCTGGTACTACTGCACTACCTACCCTCCCCTTCACCAGATGTCAAGATATACTAAAGTATACCGAGACTACTACTAATATTTCCATTACTACTTAGTAACGATGCAGCTGAATGATAGCATTACTGGTACTAATGCTGACGCTAATACTAGTCAGAGATGATGCTTATTAAAGTCAACGTTGGGACTCATTTTCCCTCGACGTCAACTACGAGTGCGAACCTAGATTTATGCTATTCCTATTAAATGCATGTCTGAGGCCCGGAGCACGTCAGGCCTTGCATTGATTTCCACCCTCTCACCTCTATCCACCAAAAGCTGTGTCAGATCCTACTAATTTTGGACCAGGATACTGCTGCTAGAATTAATATGCCACTGCTAAGATTAATTATAAGAATAATAATAATTCATAAGACCAGCAGATATTATATTCTAGTACGGCTTGTATATGCGTGTAAGAAATCTGTACCTAGTGTGCAGTCCAAAGCTATATTGGGCAATAGTAAGCTTATGGGTTAAAAAAGAGAATAAATAATAACTCAAGCTCTACCATGCCTTTTTGTCGCAAAGTAGTGATACTTTCCTGTCTAACTACGGGCAAAACATGCTCTGGAATAAACTAAACATGGAAACTCAGCGAACAACCCCTAACTTACACGCGTAAATTTCTTAATTAACATGATTATTGCGCACTGATTTATTCCCTAATATGCCCCACCAATTATACCTCTAAAACCAGGTGCCTGTATTGGATTGGAGCGCGCTTCGCGCGCGCACTGTGGTGATCCCACGATAGTTCCTTATTCCCTCCTCCACCGTCCCCCGTTATCCGTCGGCAAGCCAAAGTATTCACAATGTGATAGTCATAGTGTTTTTACTCTCAAATGCCGAACATTGGAGGCGGAGAGATGGTAGCACGCGTATGTGCAAGCTCACCCTGCTCCAGCATCCTGCACCCGACCCCATCTCCGGTTTTATTGACTTTGTCTTAACACCGGACGGAAGCGGAGAAGAAAGGAAAGTACGGTAAATGGCGTGCAAGTCTACCATCACTTAAAACTTATGTACGCACAAGTTACCGTCCCTTTACACACCCGGTTGTTGTGCACACAGTGGACGTCTTCAAAGTCGATGGTCGAAATGTCGTATGTCTGGCTGACTAGTAGCCCTTCTTGGATCAGGAGCCCCGCCGGGTGAGCCTCAATTCCGGCGGCAAGGAGGAGGAGTCGGAGCAGCATGGTCAGGAGGGGCTGCTCCGATATCAAAAACACAGATGGAGAGGAGGGGAGATAGATCCACCGTAGGGAGATTGGTGTAGCAGACCTTGGCCGCCGTGAGGGCGGGTGAGAACGCGACGAAGACGCGCCTGCTGTGGTTCCTAACTATCGTATTTCGAGTGTTGTGACACCCGGACCCAGACTGTCGGAGCAGGGCTTCATGTCGCTGTTCACGATTGAGCCGCCTGTCGTCTTAATTGCTCCGCACTCACGGTCCACTAAACGCTGGTTATTAGCGAATAGCTGCAGTTTATTCAAGGAAGCACCGATTTGCGAATGTTTGCATACACACGCGGTTCATTCGGTCCATAGGCAGGAAGCTTATAGATCGGTCAGCGTCTAGTCTCGTATGATTAGCTGCCAAATCTGAAATAACAGAGAATATCCTTTGTACATGATGTGATGAACTTGGATTCGATGGGGTGCTTATGATCCAACTGGTAGACTTCGTCTTTGGAACACCACCCACCTGTGGCCTTTATGTCACTCCCACTCCCTCGGATCTGAGTCAGGCATGGCGGCTTCTGGCCACCTACAACCCATGACGCCTCTGGTCTTCTTGACTCTGTTTTGACACCGGCTAAGGGCAGAGTGCACGCAACACGTCTCCTACAACTTATGATGAATCCATGCGTGGGTTGTTGTCCCTGTACCATCACCACCACCAGCACACCGTGCAGCCTGTACCTTAACGGCGCACTAATAGTCCTGCCTTAGAAGCTTGCCAATTGACGTGCGGACTCGTTTCTCCTCAGGGCTGAGGATCAGCCTGAAACGGCCCATTTATGCTACTTTTAACACCGACTTAGGCGTCATTCGAGACCACCCTGGGATGTTACGTAGGGAGCAGGAACTAGGTGGTGTATGATGCGTGTACGCGGAATGCTTATCTTCGCCAGCCGCTGCGCCCACCTTCATCTCCGGTAGTCTTTTACAACTGTAAATACTTGCATGCCTCTGGGTTCGGGTAGTGGCGAGGATTATAGTTAAATTTTTGGGTTATTTTCGTGTACCCAAGATCTCTGCCCTTACCACTGTGCTATCCTATCTCCACTTAGTACTGTCTAGTCGGTGGTAACCAGTCGCCTATTTGGAAATTTTCGTCTTCAGTAGGTTGAGGGGTCTGTATGCGCACATTCCTGATAATGCATAGTTTAATTTGGAAAATGTTGGTCTTAAAAGTTAAAGCTCATACGATTGCCGTCCGGCTCCTGTGCAAGGTTGACATTGGTTGGGCTATGCCTTATAGTACAGAAAGTTGGTGACTCGTGATAAAAACTACCTGCCTCTATACTGGCAAAGTTTGATGGCCAGACTTTTAGATGTACATATTTCATTATGATGAAATGGATCCGACAAAGCAAAGGGAGACCGGAATGGCCATTTCTGGCCTGTTAGCCGTCATCGGCCAGTCCTACCCAATCTCAGGGGTTGGAACCCCCGAGATTCAGACCCGGGACCTTTGGCCATTGAGTTACATTTCATCATATCATCATACTCACTGTGTGATGGTCTAGCGGGTTCACGTTGTCAGCTCCTGGACAAAGTGGAACTTACTTGTTCCTCTACTAGATCGGCGAAGCACATATATTCCTATTTCATTATATTCATGATCTTTCTTTGTACTTCTCGCAGGTTAGTATAACAATCCTTAAAAAGATTTCTCGGTTAGAATTTCTTCATTTACAATGCAGTATTCAAGAGCTAAGCACATTTGTTGCGCCTTTTGGTTAAATCGTCTTAACGTTCGCCACAGTCATTCTTCACTCTCTGTAGTAAATCTCACTACACTGCATCCTGATAATTTCTCTTTTTGCCACAGGTTTTTTAGCCGAGGCCTTCCTGGAGAGCACAGCATCTCAACTCACGAAGCACGGTCTGCGCCAGCTGGCAGACACCCTTAGAAATGACCAGCTTGGCGTATTCTTTCGCAACAATCATTTTAGCACAATATACCGACGCAACGTATGTTTGCTGATGGAGGGTTTGCAGCTTCACGCTTTGTTTCTTTACCAACTGCTCTGTCCGCATAACATTCAGTAATTGGCTCTTTTTCCTCTGTGATCCTCGTCTTCCAGGGTCTCCTCTATACCCTGCTGACAGATGTGAGCTTTGCAAACGAACCGAATTTTGTGTGGGAAACTCTTAACAATGTGGATGGCAACACTCAGTTTGTAGATGCCAACTTCAAGCCCAGCACTACGACTACTGGCCCGGGGTTTGGCGCGCCTGCACAAACCACGACCGGCGCCTCGCCTGGAGCCTCTAACCGGACTCCGTCTGCGCCTCCACGGAACCCGTCACCGTCGTCGTCGTTGCTCCCAACCAAAGTCAATGTACAAAACCCTCAAACGCTTCTTTCACCAACGGCACCTCCCTCGGGTGTCACTGCCGCCACCTCCATGGTGTTGGAGAACGTTCCCAAAGCAGAGGAAGATACCGCATCGTTGAAGTCCCCGTAGGCAAATTCTCCCCCTTTTGACCCCTTTTAACCCCCCTAAAGTACCCAGGACAGTATTCGTTCGAACCCGATTGAAATCGCCCTGTGGTTAGTAACCAAGCTGTCGTGGTTATGAAGTACCTATGATCCATTTAGAATGCCATCTGTGCGATAATTCGACCCTCGCCAACAAAGCACCCTACTGCTGTTCCGAAGAGGCTATGGTAGGAAGTGCGTTTCGATCTGTACGTAGTCAGGCAAAGCTGTTCCGCACTGGCCCTTTTCAAATCTATAACATTTCAGCGGCAAAAGACAAAGTCAAGATGACGGCACAGGCGCAGTGACTGTCTAGGTTGTCATCATAACTGTACGTGTCGCATAATTCTAATCTAGCTGGCTACAACTTCATTTCTCAGTTTAGCTCACAAATGTACCTCTTAGCTTACGTAGTCCAGTCTCTTAGTTAGATTTGCTTAGCTTTTATAGCGTAGCAGGCCTAGTCTAAGCTTTTAGACTATTTCAGTCTCAGCAACACTGTTGTCCCCAATAACGTACTTGTAGCGCACGTAAGATGCATGTCTTATTACTGAACCTCTAATACTGTTATAGAAATTAATAAGCTTTTATTAGTAGTTTACTGTGGAGAAGTTCGCTTCCTAATAGACCGATGATACTCTGTAAATTCTGAGCAAAACTAGATACTGTAGGCTTGCGCACTAATTTAAAAACGCGCTATTATTATCCAAATGTTGATCACTTCTTCCTCACACAGATTGGAAGTGCATATTGGGTGCGACTCTTTAAACGCAGACACAGGCAGTGCTTATAGCATACTATCTACTGGCCTTAGTAAGCATGATAACTAGAAATTAGCACTTTTGCATTGGCATGTACCTATAGCAGCAGTATCTTAGCCCGTACCTAGCAGAAACGTACACAGCTCGATAGATCGAGTTGGGAGTGCGGAAACCGAGGCAAACGCTGCTATGCTCAGGACTCCAAGCATGTACTTACCCGAAATAGCTTAACCCAGAGTCACATTCCTTGTTGAGACCAAAGAGATATGAGCCCTAGCGTCGCCTTAATCAGCGTCACCTCTGACAGATGTTGGCGTCCGTGCCAGCACCGGTACTACTGGACTTCTTGCCGAGATTTCGGGGATATGATCCCAGTGCTGACTTTAATCAGCGTCACTTCTGACTTAAAAAACAGTCAGCACTAGTATCAACAAGTACTATCACTAAAATACACCCTTGTAAGTGCTATTAGAAGTAGCAGTACCAGTTCTGGTTTACTCAAGTCTGGCTAGACACGTACTATGGGCGCTTGAGGGTAGATAGTACAGTAGTACCCGTGCAAAGTCTACTGTCACTTAAGACTAAGTCACGCGGTATATTGGCTTGCATTTGATACAGCAGCCCACGCTGGACCCCGTTTAGTCTTCTAAGTCCGGGAGAAGGTGAAGAGTGCGGAGCCGCTAACTACGTCCTCTATCACTTTAAACTAAATCCTAAGACCGTCACCTCCTATACCAACCTGTTGGTCTACATGGTTGACCTCATCGCAAAAGTCTACTGTCACTGTAAGACTAAATTAGGCGGTGTATTGGCTTGCATTTGATACAGCAGCCCACGCCCAACCCGTCTAGTCTCTTCGAGACTCATGGGAGAAGGTGAAGAGTGCGGAGCCGCTAACTACGTCCTCTATCACTTTAAAGTTATCCCCTGAGACCGTCACTTTCTGTACCAACCTATTGGTGCACTTGGTGGACTTCATCGAAATTGATGGTCGAACACACCTATCACGTGCATACCGGTCTGCTGCAACCCTACGTGAATCAGTCTTCAACTAGGTTTCTGATCTCCTTTCAGAGAGGATTGCACCAGATAGGAGCCATTGCAATACGCCTTGAAGACATAAATAGCACTTAGTTGTTCCGTTGTCTGGCAATCTTCGAGATCAGATTATTAGGTTGTTGTATTTGCGCTCTTTTGCTTGTGTTGAGGAAGATGAGCACCGAAAGCAACCTGGATTGAGCTTGCTATCTCCTCCAGATGCCAGTTCAGACCCATCCGAATTCGACCGAATGAGGCTGAGATTGGGTGTAGTGACTGATCGTCCGTGAAGCCTCAACCTACCGCATGCCAAACCCGTGTATTGCAGTAGTTGCATCCGCGAGAAAAGACTTTATAACCTGCCACTAAGCAGCTGCGCTCCCATTTTGCTTAATTGCAGTGGTGGCGCAGTCCGGTTGGAGAGCAAAAGTTCCAACCATACGCCTACACAATATGCTTTCTTTTAAGAAAAACCTAGTTGTGTGGTCTACGGTGGGACATACTGTAAACGATGCCTAGAGAAGGGAAGCGTTTGTGAAATTTTTGTGGACGTGACTGTTGCGGATTAAATTCTGTGTAACCGAGAGCCTAATCCTAGCGTCCAACGCCTACAAAGCTACTAAGTCAGCGGTTTGGAGGACCGCAACTTCCCCTCGATCATCTCTGACCGTCGAATTTAAACTCTGAACTTCCAGTTTGGTGCGACTTTATTAAGTCTGGAGTCGAGATATGTGGGCTGCTTTTTAAAAGTGTCGACTTTATCACACGGTTATCGAATAGTCCTTAGATCCTAAGAAGAGGTTACATTGCTGTTTTATATTTTGGACTGATTAAGTTTTATCATCATCATTTAGCTTGTATCATTATCATTCCCATATTCTCACACTTCTTGCTTACCTACGCTTGCGAAAACAGTGAGTGGCCCAGGCCATCCGAATTTCAAAGGTGACTCAACCCTATAGGCGAAAATACACTACCGACAAGGACAAAGTTGAGACTGAACTGGCCATTTCTGGCTTACTAGCCGTCATCAGCCAGCCATCCCCGACCTCCCTCAGGTTGGTACGGAATTTGAGCCTTGAATCTGCGGCCTGCTAGCTAGCAGTCCAATGCTCTAACAGCCCACTTGCCAGTTTCGATCGGGAATATTAACAATGGTATGCGGGCGCTCACCGATGAGTACCGAAACTCACTAGTCCCGTTGTGCTTTGGGGCTGGCTCCCGAACCCCACTAGCAGCCGTTCAGCGGCCAACCTATTGTGTTCTAGAACTACTGACTACAAAATATTTGACCTGGGATGGAAAATACTGAGTGCAGCTGATATACCAAGCTCTTTTGCGATGAGACAGCAAGTGGGTTTTGACTGTTTGCGTACTCTAGTTCAAACCATTTAATGCAGTGTTAATTCAGTTGCAACGAAATCTGTCGACAGCTTACGGCAGCCGAGACTCGGCTTCCACTTGTCTGAGTGCGACGGCTCCCAATTTGGATCTTGGGAATACCGAAGCATAGCATTTTTTGTATTCTTACCTATGAAGATTGAAGGTGCATTGCGTACATTGGGGATTCTAATTCGAGTCTGATAGTCAGTAAACTTTCCGCATAATTTTTCGGTGGATACAAGGTGGTTTATCCAACATTTTCTACAAACCCTCTTTATCTATGTATTCTTCTTCACAACCGCCTCAGCAGATCTGCGCTCCAGGCGGTGGGCCATCACGGCCACGCATTGAAATGCCAACCGATTGTTTTAATATTTCCGTTTTCTTTTTACTGTCACTAGATCCCGGCTATCCCCTCCCACACAGCCTGCCGGCCTCGCGATAGCGTCGCCAGAAGAGGCAGGACAACGGCAAGTACAGGATCTGGCTGACGTTCCTGCTGACTCAGCAACCACTAACGAGGAATCAGATCATGATCTAGCCCTTCGTCTGCAAAAGGAAATGCTGGTAGAGGCTTCCAAGGGTCTTGCGCTGTCGCCTGGCGAAGACCCGGACTTCGAACTGGCGTGCAAGTTGTTGCAAGACGAGATCAATGCCGCTGAGGTAGCCAAACAGCACTTTTCTTCCGACTACGAACTTGCGGTGAAATTGCACCAGGAACTCAACTTGGCAGCCGTCCAAGAAGTCAATGCCCCTCCGCAGCAGCAGCCGCAGTACAACTCAGGAAATGAGCCCACCTATTCCACCCGACCTTCAACCCTCCACTCCGGCGGCACCAATCAGGCCGGGGCAGGGCGTACACTGTCGCCACGCAGGCGTGCTTCTGATGTAAGTTATTTTCCTCAGCCCCTCAAAATCGTCCTGATTCTTTACTAATTCCTTTCGCATGACATGTTTTCGGACGTACTTCTACTCTTCCAAATATGGGTATTTTTGTAATGCTATAATGCTTTGCAACCTCGTCAAACTTCCCTCCGTTGATGATGTAGACCGCGCCTTTTGTTGAGCTCTCCTCCATTTCCTTCTGGTAGACTGGGTTAGTTAACGTCTTCCTTTACGTTTCTAGGTTTTGCGAAAAATATTTGAAACAACATTTTTTGTTAAAGTAGGTGGAGTCCTCGAAATTTTGCGGAAAAATCATGCCTTTTATCACAGTTTCTGGCCCCTGGTCTTCGCTAACTTTGTTACATTTCATTATTTCGAGAGTGCTGAGGAGTTAATGCAAGTTTGTCGTCCAGAGGGAAGCCGACATTCTGTATTCCAACCAACGTGCCCTCGCCTTACCGGATGTAATCGATAGCTGGCCAGTTTTGCCCGGATTCGAAGCGAGACGCGTATTTTTCTGATTGCTGCTGCCTGTCCATGTTCTGTTCCGTACATACTACAACAACTTGCAGGCCCTAAATGATTGGGTTAGTACTGAGAGCGTATGCCAACTTGAACAGAGAGAAAAATATCCTGAAATGACTATTGTATGCTCATTGTCTGAAGTAATAATCCCTCCGTTGAGAAGAAGTAAATGCAACCGATGGCCCAAGAACTTTATTCGCCGTACGTTTCGGATTCTTGCTAGAACACATCATGAGATACGTTTAATTCATACGGAGCTAGTTGCAATATTCATAGTATAAAATCACTTTGCTACCGCCTACTTATGACACCTAACTACCCATCTCCCCCTCCCCCCTCCTCGGTGAAGGTTGTCCTGTAGTGTGATATCTGCTTGATGGCTGGTATTCGCGTCGTTGATCTCTGAAATCGAATCAACAGTGTTGGGTATTGATGTGATGACTGCTTGGCCACCTGGCTAACCGGTACTGCCGTTGGAAACCGTTTGCGCCCCTGTGCTTCCGGAGTGGCTAAACTATCTCGTGGCACCGCAGGCAGATCATCACACTTGTTAGTAGACTTGGGGCCGTAAACAATGACTAAAGCAGTTCGCGGCTGCCGCGATTGTAACCTCTCGCGCGAATTCCAGCCTCCTCGGATGTGCATGTGTGGTCGGGTTTCGTCCAATGAATCGTGGCTTGTGATTTGGCCCAGTTGTTGCGTATTGCTGCCGCGTAATCGGCCATTCGCGTTGGCAACTGTCTTTCCGTTTTCCAAACAGAATTGCTCTACCCACCAATGCACCAGATTCGATAAACGACTCCAGACGTTTTTTGCCATGTAGTCTGACGCGAATGGTTCCCCCTAGTTTGTGTGGAACCCCAACTCCAAGTGGTGCAAAAAGGTGGCTGACGGCCCGGAGACGTGCTTGACGTACGGAAGTGCTTGCCAAAATTTGGGATTGGTGCGATTTTGTTGTTCCTCTGGTTTGCGTGTGCACCAATTGACGAAGGTGCATGGCTAGCCATTTTTTTGAACACCCATCTAAGGTATTGTAATTTGGCAACCTTGTCTCTCAGTTCACAGCATTGCGTCTCGACGCGCCGATTGAACATCCATACGCATCTGCGTTTCTAACTGATTGAATGGTTGTCGTGAAAGTGTGGTAATTGTGTCGTCTTTGTCACTTTCCTAGACACTTTGGCCTTTAAGGTGCCACAATATTTGAGAGAGAGAGAGAAAGAAAGGGACACGCTTTATTTGGAAAAATGTTCAGCAAATGCGTCCTGGATTCACTGTCAACCAAAATAAGCACGCAAGCCACATAACGCCCGGAAATCAATGCATAATGGCCAAAGACTGCAATCGACGACATCTCGAATAAATGTCCTTGAATAAGTCGCAAAATGTAGGCCAAATGACTGGCGTCGTGTGCTGATGACCTCATTGTTGTAGTTCGAATAAACGAAGGGAGGTAAAAATCGTTTTACAATGATGTAATAGGCCAAATGATGTATATATAGGAAAATTTACAAAAAACGACTCAGTTTCAAAAGCCTGTCTGTATGTGGCAACCGAGGAAGACGAGCTAGTTGCCTTTTTCCGTCCCCTCCATCGTAAATTCTGTGCCCGGGAAGACGTGTTTTGACGTTCTTTCAACGTCAGCACTTGATCCCGTTCGATGACGACGAAGTTATCATCTACATATCGAGTCCAGAATTTAATTAGGTTGTGTTTAAAGATCAGAAAGTAACCCCTGTATGACTGCCTTGGCTACGAGTCCCAAAACCGATGACGTCGGTGTTCCCTTCACCTACTCGTAGATTGTTCCATCAAGCCTGAAGTACGTCTTGAGACCAAACTTCAGGAACCGAAAGACTTGGGCATGTCCGAGACGATTCGCTGTTTGTTTTGCAGGGGAGTTCAATAATCTCGATCGCGAGATCGTGAAAGATAGAAGTAAAAGAAGAAACCGGCATCCTACGCCAACATGACCTCATCTTGGCAAACAAACTGTGAAATCCAATTCAGCGGTCAGGAATTTGACCTGCCGAACAAATTTCTTGCCACAGCGTTTGTGCCTACTTCTCTCACATTTCCTCGGACTCGTATTTTCATCTGTATCGCAGACCATCGTTTATTGATTGGTTTCCGATTTTTGACTTTGTGTCTGGGATGTCGACAACCTTGTCAACCAGCCCCACTAGAAGAAGGAAATATTCATATTGGTTCTCGGAATAGTCTAAGGCCGATGCCGCAGGTTTCCATGAATTTGAACTTGCTGGATTCACTGTTCACTTTGTCAGAAAATATTACGCAAGGTAGCAGCGACGACTGTCCACCCGTCAAAGAGCCTCACCGTCTGCCGCGATTGGCAAGATGCGCCTTGCGACTCCACGCCAAGCAGTTAGCTTCCTCACGGCGAAATTTCTTTTCAGTGCCACTTCAGTTACCTTTGTAGCTATCTGAGGCAGAGACGGCTACCTTTCTGAAATTTAACTCGTGCGCAATTCCACGTCAGCATCCTAGCGGTGACCCGTAGTGCATGAACTATGAGCACTACCCTTTTTCGTGTTGAAGGAGGACCCAGTCTCACGTGATTGAACAGAGTTCGTGCAAGAACACAAACCTTTCGGATGCCGATGATTTTACATCAAAGAGACCACCCTCGTCGTCACTCACGTAGAAGTTTTTTGTGATAATAAACCTATGGCGTCGTCAGGGGGATTATGCCACAGTAGATTTTACACACACCGACCTGTCGCCTTTTAAGGAGACCTGACGCAGGCTGCATACCTCCGCTCTGTGAGTGCAGAATACGTATATGTGACGGTGCGCTATGTAAAATACTTGCGTTAACTCTACTGAAGTAACAATCTATATGCATTTGAGTAGACATAGTTTTACTTCTTTATTGAACTACCATTTAACCATGCCTAGTCTCACTGCATTAAATCCTATTGCTGATGGTTGATTTACTTTGTCTTTCCAGTTGACTTGCGTAAGTATAAAACTGTACAGATTCCGTTAGCCGTTTTGGTCGTTTACTTCGACATACTCTCTTTGACCTCACGCATGGGAATGCGTCCTGCTACACATTATATCAACAGCGCTGTTTCATAAGCGTTGGTAGAATTCCTAGACATTGACATTTTCCTATCACATTGTCCGAATTAATAAAATTAAATATTTCCTCAGACTTAATCATGCTATTGTGCCAAGCTTCTGTCCTTCTCCTCTTTGCTTCAGTCATCGGCCTAGAATTTATCTGCACAAAATATTGTGCACTGTCTATTGTTCTAATTACTAATTATTACCTCACTGTTACTCTAATTACCGTGAATATTAAGCATGTATTTTAATGTGAATGCTACTCTTTAGCGAATCTAAATTAATTCATCTATTTTAATCAATCAACTTTTAATAGCAGCCTATCCGTTTTATTTGCTTTACAACTTAATGCGTATGGCTACATTCTGTTGCCCATTCTAGACCCCTCTAGTCCCGGATTTTTAACGGGGCTACGCGAAGCTAGCGGTGACAGTGTTGTACGCTCGCTCGCTTGCATGCTTGCTTATTTTTCCACTATCGTGCGTTTTTTTTCTTTGCTGCATATTGGCTTTTTATAATATTTTATCTACAATTTTCGCTTTGTCTATCATATATTTTAAACATGCCGTACTGCCCCCTGTTATGCCTCACACTCAAACCCTCTATTACCGTCGGTTCCGTAAGACACTTCTGAGTTTGGAGGGATCTTACGGGCACTACTGTTGCCTACATATATACTTTTTGAGTTAGTAGGGTGGCGGTATTTCTGTATTTATACCGGAAGACAATATTGGTCATCTCCTTTATCCCTCGGTTTCGCGTTCGATTCAATGGCTTCGTCTACCTGTGATAAACTGTCGGTAGGGTCTTTTTCGTGCGCTGGGCTGTCTTGCATTTCAACATCAATCAGGAGGATTTGGACCTCCCGGCTAAAGGGTTGGACAATGTGCTCATTGGCTTTTCAACCTCGCATCGATGGTCTCAGATGTCAGAGTTTGAAAGATTGCCGGATTTGCTCGGCACCCTTTGCAGCCTCCTTATTTTATCAGTACCCGAAGAGCGTTAAATATCGGGCGTACTTTTACTCGTTAGTTAGCTGCGGTTGTGTCCAAAAAGCATGTGATTTTCTTAAGAAATTCCGGATCGCCACGGCAATGTGCAGCAGCCGTTGCACTATAAGCAAACTAGTTGCAGTGTCTGTGTGATTAGTCCGCTTGTGACCCGACGACTACTTAGAAGTACTTTTGAAGGTTCTGCTCAAGTCAATGTAAATCGATTTCAATTTCTGGCGTCTCGGGAGCGGTCGTTATCTCTAATGTCACATTGAAGTGACTGGCGACAGTTGAGTAGATCCGTATCAAATTGTTGTTTCTTGCAGTTCTTTTTTTGAAACCACACACAGCCCAAGCCATGGCTAGGCCCCCAAAACAGTGTCCTCAGACCTCTTCTGAACGTCTGCGGCGGCGACAAACATTGCGTGATAATGTGGAACTGAATTGGGTCGACGGGCTGGAATGAGTATACAGTAGACGCTAAAGATATTCCGATATATGCGAAAGATTGATACTCAATCGGCAATCGGCATTGCCTCAAGTTGTGACGACGATTATCGTGTTGTCTATTCTTAAGTCATTTCAGTCAAGATAGGATGCGGGCCTTTTAACGGGCTTCGTTCTGACCACTTGCAAAACGTATCTATTTTAAAAACTGGCTATGTAAGCAGCGTGCCTTTTTAACATGGATTTTAACTGCCTTTATAAAGTCAAATATATTTTGTGGAAAGCATGCACGAAAAAATGATTCGTTGTACTTCTTTGATAGCAAATAAAGCCTTCTTTAAATTTTATATTCAAAAAAGGGAAGCTTTTGGTTTTAGAAAGGTTGCTAATTACGAGCTTTTTTGTAATTGTGAGGTGTTTATCCATAATACATCGTTTCTGTCAATTTATTCATGCTGCCTTTACTGCATTAAATATGTTCCACGTCTATTTCAATATCTTATGACAACTATGTGACTTCTTCCTCATGCTGTAGGCGAAAACGTACTTTTCCTTAAACAGGATGTACATAGTGCGCAGTTTTTAAACCTTGAATTCGAGTGTAGCAGTCACTAGGTTAGAAAATTATTCGGCAATTGAGCAACTTTTTTTAAAACCGAAAGCTCCCGTTTCATTGAGTATAAAGTGTAAAGAAGGCGTAATCTGCTATCAAAGAAGTACAACGAATAATTTTTTCGTGCATGTTTTCCATAAAATATATTTGAAATCAATGTTTAAAAAGCACGCTCCTTACGTAGCCAGTTTTTACGATAGATAAGTTTTTCTAGTGGTCAGAACGAAGCTCGTTAAAAGGCCCGCATCCTATCCTGACTGAAAGGACTTCAGAATAGACTGCACGATAATTATTCAATATCAGTATATTGGGGGATATGTAGGAAAAATTTCTTTGAGTGCCGTATTGGGCATATGTGCAGTGGTAGCAGAAAATTTGTTTCTCAGACTATTGGCGAGGCCAGTTGTCCTGCGTCATAGGATGAAAGTAGGGGCAGACAGCGAAAAAACTCTTCAGGGATTTTTAGGAGAAAAACTGTCGCTCTTGTGGGGGTAATGCGTGGGATTTAGGAGAAAAACGGGGTTCCAGCGGGGGGCATTGCAAAGGTTCCCAGAATGATAACCGTGTGGAAACCGCGTCCTGATTCTTCCTTGCTGATTACAGAGTCCGCCAACGGAGCTGGAAAAACAGAGGTATCCGTCCAGATTGTCGACAGTTCGCTTTGGGTCGAACCAAGGGTGAATGTTTAGCTCGTCAGGTCTGGCTGATAAGATCGCTAGCGCGGTAATCACGGTACGCAGATAGCCAAGTATGGTAGACCGCGGAGACCTTCGTAAGAGGCTATGCGTTTGAGGCCGTTATACATAGCAAACGTGAATAGATATAAAACTAATACTGCTGAAAATTGAAAGTAGTATTATTATTGTAAATTGTCAGTTCCGGTCGATCGTGCGCTACTATATCGATCCCGTTTTCGCTTAAAACCCTCTAAGGATTCCGACATAAGGACTTTCTGAGGAAGCGCATTCCACGCTCCGACCACCCTTTTTGAGAAAATAGTGTTTCCGAGCGTCCAGCCTGGCCCCTGTCACCTTTAATTTGAGAGGATGAACCCTCAGATTCGTGGTCGTTGCTAATTCGAAAAAATCCCCTGATGTCTTTCGTGGCCCAGGGTCTCCAAGCATAGATAGCGGATTCTAGGTGCGGTCGCACTTTTTTGAAGCACTCTTCATTGAAGGTAGAAAAAGCTTGTCTGACGAGGTATAGGATCGACATCGCGGACTTGGCTACCTTTGTGCAATGCAGGGAAGATTTAAGCAAGGGCATGATCCAGACTCCCAAGTTTTTCTGGGCGTTCACTTCCTTCAATGGTATGTCATTCAGTCGGTAAGCCGTGCAGACTCGAATGGTGGTGCACTTGCTTTCATTGAACGGTAAGAGCCAGTCCGCCGACCATTTTGAAGTCTTTGAATTTTCCTGTAAGTGCACTTCGTCAGCCGCAGTTCGAATTACGCTCCAGAGTTTTATATCATCGGCGAACATAGCGATAACGCAATCCAGTTCGCGGACACAGTCGTTGATGTAGATAACAAACAAGATAGGGCCGAGAACGGAGCCTTGGGGAACACCACTCTCAACCTTGGCTGGCTGTTTGTCGCTGATGTGGACAGTTTGTGAGCGATCGATTAGGAAGCTTTGTATCCACGCAAGAAGCCTACCCCTTACTCTTAGGCGGCTGAGTTTATAAAGGAGGCGGTGGTGCTGCACGCTATCGAAAGCCATTTTGAAGTCAATATAGACAGCGTGCACTGAGTTTCCACTATCGACTGCCTCAGTCCATCGTTCTAAACAGTAGAGAAAGTTTGTTACGCAGGACCTTTATCTACGAAAACCATGCTGAGCATCCGATAGCAGATGGTTTTGTTCCAGGAACTGCATAAGTTGTTGCTTGATAATTTTTTTCCATGCGTTTGCAACAGATTGCAGTAAGGCTAACCGGTCGGTAGTTATTCACTGAGACCTCGCGGATTTTCAATCTACTGGTAGGCATTCGGTCTCCAAGGAGGCTTTGAAGAGCATAGAGAGTGGTTTGGCCAACTCATTGGCGATCTCCTTCAAAACCTTGGCTGGTACGTCGTCGGGACCTGGTGACTTCGATTCTTTTAACCTTAAGAGTTCCTTACGAACAACAGCCTCAGGGAATTGGACAGTCTCAACTATTGTATCCGCTTTGGTGTCGTCGGTAGGGTTATTGTATGCCGTTTCCTTTGTGAAGACTGACTGGAAAAATTTCGAAAGATGATCAGCCTTTGCTTCATCATCTATCAAGTCTCTTCCCTCAGTGGTCCTCAACAGGGGTATCGGATCCTTGTTTTTGGTACTCTGCCTGAGGTAACTGTAAAACAGTTTGGGGTTCACTGTGGCTCAGTTTAGCAAGTCTGCTTAGAAAGCCCGTCTTGTTTTGAGAATAAGACCCTTGACCCGGTTTCTCTGAGTTTTGTAAGCACTGACAGATACAAAAGTCCTGTCTGCTAGCCTTTTTTCCACAGCTTCCGCTTTTTATCACAACTTGAGTCAGTGCCGATTACCGATTGAGTATCAATCTTTCGCATATGTCGGAATGTTGCGTGATCTTTGGCGTCTACTGTACAGTCGCTTAAGGGACGAAAAGGTCGGTTTTCTAGTCTTCATTTTGCCCTTTTAGTTAGCTGTTCAGCTTGCAGGCAATAGTAAAAAGAAAGAGTTCATTTTTGGTGGATCATTTGCTCATTTCACACTATATTAGTGTGAGAGTAGTCTGTGTGTCCGAGCTCAATCTTTTGCTGTCTGTAGCACTGCCGCTGTCTTGCAGGGACTGTTTTTTCCGCCAGATACAAGTGTGCTTATTTCGCAGGCGACTGTACCTGAGGACCTTTCCACTGTCCTCACCAGTAGACGTGCATTGTACCCATTCAATCAGTCACTGTACAGCTTAGTCTTTCCTGTTTTCCTGGCTCTAGTCAAAATCGGTTGTTTTGTTGGTTTAAATGAAGTCAAAGGCAACGCAAAGCCTAGCACACTTTTATAGAGGCTGTACGCCCCGTTAACCGCTGCGCCCCCGCTTCCATCTCGTCTTTTTTGACATGACACATGAAGAGAATTCGAAGCCGACTCTTGCAAAGATTCCACGCCAGCATTGCTCATCGTAGTCAATAAGCCGCGCTGACAAACTGTCATATTAGTTTAACATTCATAACTCGGCTAACTGTCGCACAGTTTAGATTTGAGAGGCTTGAAAGTGGGCCTTGTAAGTTTCTCAGCTAGCCGTTTGGAGACATTAGCATGCAACACTTGCGTCACTCTTTTATCACTCGCTTTAATAGCCTCATTTTGCCTGCTAAAGTGCGATCTTTTCTCTCATTTAGGACGATTGTACCATCGTATGATCCTTCATTCGACGTCAGCGTGCAGTGCCTTCCACGTCAAGTGTACCTCTTTCAGGACCTGTTTTCAATACCACTTCCTCTATCTCACAGTATGAACGGAAAAGCATCAAGTGGGCATTGTCAAATTAAGGACGATGTCATTTACCAATAGATTTGTTATCTCACTCCATCTTATTTCTTTATAGCATTTTGGGCTTTCAATTTGGGCTTCCAGCCCCCTACATCTCTCAGATGCTTACCCGCACGTTGTATTCTCAAGTCAAAGTACTCTACTTCCAATCTCATCACTGTTAAAGGTTTTTTTCTGTCCTTTCCTTGTTTTCTACTTGCAAGTTTTCAGTATTTTACCGACCGAATTGTCTTTCTCTCAGTTTGATTTACCCCTTATTCCATCCACGCCCCTGAACCACTTTTTCTCCCCATTTTTCCATCGTCACCAATGGCTGAAGCTATTAATAAAAACTCCCCCGCACGTCTCGACTCTGTCTGCCTTGCCTCAATGTTTTTCTGGCCGTTCATCTAACGTCGTCTCGGCTGCCTATAACCCCAGCTTTCAGATTTTTATCCGTTTTACTTGAGCTGAGGAAGCTTTGTTCCATACATTTTGTCGTGACTTCTGTGTGCGTGCGTGAGCCCCATCTTCCGCTTTCTTCCCTTTTGCTTCTTATCAGTCTTTCACTCCTATTCTTGATGCTGTTGTTGTTGTTGTTGTTGTAACTGTAGCTGTTGTTTGACTCAGAAAGCCGTCTCTGCTTGTGGCGGCAGTCCATATGGACGTTGTTTTTGTTGATAAGCTCGAAGTTGCTCCTCTTCGGAAGGTCCCACCTAGGAGTGTGGACCGTAACCCATCGAGAGCCGGACATTATTGTGACTTACTGGGCAGCCTTTGCATGGCACTGTGGAGTGGAGCCTTGTCTTTCCAGAGTGACCGCATTCTCCATATACTCCACCAACACGCCCACTAGCGGCTCTAGCTTTGCGCCGGCCAACGGCGGGAAACGTTCAGCAGTGACTGATTTATCTGATCGGCGCCCCAGGCGCTTCTGATTGTAAGCAGAAATACATTACTGAAGAAGACTTGGGGGCCTAGGAAGGCCATTTCTGGCTTATT
Organism: Ligula intestinalis; assembly: GCA_036362985.1. Classification (NCBI taxonomy): domain Eukaryota; kingdom Metazoa; phylum Platyhelminthes; class Cestoda; order Diphyllobothriidea; family Diphyllobothriidae; genus Ligula; species Ligula intestinalis. The sequence goes on from JAYGXS010000001.1 coordinate 63,705,877, forward strand.
AGCCATCGTCAGCAGTAGTTAGAGCGTTAGGCTTCTAAATAACAAGGTCGCGCGTTCGAACCTCAGGCGGGCACCACTTGGTGTTGGGTATGACTGGCTGGCGATGGTAATGTCATTCTGCTCATATCACTAGTTCCTCTATGGCGCGGTTTGAGCGTGCGATCGAAAGGCACAAGACGGACGAGGGTTTTCTGTAATCGATTGATGTACGCCAATCTGCCACTTCTGTCTGTGTTATCTTCCTATGGCCCTTCACCGTTTTGCTTATTGTGCAGTTTGTCGTGGTTAAGAGGCTCCCCGCTATTCGCCTTCTGTGAATGCATCGACTCTTGGTGCTGATATGCCGTTGTTAGCTTGTCTAGGAACGTTGTATTTCTTCACTGTCTCGTTGTCCACATATGAAATCAAACAAGCAAGACCACGGGTTTTCTTTTGGAACAAGACTAGAATAACTCCGATGCCGGGAAACCCACTGCAATCGGCGGGACTCATTGGCACTTATAGCGAAAAAATTCTCTCTCGTAAAGTTTTCGGGATCCTTCGTGGTGCTCCAAAAGTTCAGCAGAAGTAGAGTTGTGAAGTGCTTTTACACCTCGCTGAAATTCAAGGGTAATCTTGCCGGAATCTACAGGATAAAATTACTCTTAAGCATTTGAAGCTTTCTTGTTGTTTATCTCTCCGGAGTTGTCGTACCGCTTGAGAAAGATAACAGGCAGCCATCTAGGCTATATCTTGCAGCATCTGCGAGTGATGTTGTACAGGCGGGTGGACGTTTTACATGGCTTTTCCTCCTCAGACCGACCCCCTTGGACATATCCAAAAGTTTTCGAATAATCTGGTGGCGTGGTTAACTTCGTAATTCCACTTGATACTGGGACCCTTCCTTACGAAATTTCTCCAGACATTCGAGAGCATTGTGACTCAGCCAGTCCTAGATTTCTTATTCTGCGTCTCGGTCATAATACATACGTTTCTCCGCTGTTCTTTTACTCTTATCCAGTCTTCTGTGCCAACACAGCGTGCTTGAAGGTATTAACAACCTCGCTAAGGTCAGCAACTGGACAATATTATATGACTGAACTCAGATGCGTGACAGATAGAAGGGTCCATCTCAAGGTACCTGTCGTCACTTACCACACCGCACTAAGCTTGGTCACATCAAGGGCGAACAGGATAAGTCTATTTTTTGTAAATTGTGTCAAACAGTAATGGCTCCTTACTAACCTAGTTTTTAGGCCACTTAGTATGTTGTGTCATTCCTTGCTTGAAATTCAATTCCTGCTACTTCACCCACCAATAGACAGTATTCGTCCTGGGAGGGACCTTAGCTGAATGTTCATCATATTTCGATACCATGGCAAGGCTAGGTTGAATCAACCTCGCTCTTTTCCACCTCCCCGTGGCCTGATTCAGGGATGTGGGCAGTCTACGAAAGCCACGCAAGAGAACTCAGTCATTTTAACCTCTGTTACTTCCAGATAAGATTAAAAAGGGGAGTGTTGGTAAGAGTTCTCGACATTGAGGTCCTAGGAAGAGTGTGCGGTTTTGATATCTGCGCCATGCTGAGAGAGGTGCAACTTTTTGAAGATCGAACGCCTGTCCAAACAATTATTTCATGGCAATACCGTCACAGGTGTCGTAAACAGGGCAGACAGAGCCATCGACAGAGCACTCTGAAGCCCTAACTTATGCAGCTGTAAATTATTCCTGGGGAATCCTTCTCCAAAATTTGCATGCATGACGCTCTGCTGTAGACACTCGAGCAGCCAGTGGTGGTCAAGGCAAAGGGGGTAGTTCGGAGGAATCAAATGTCGTGGACGAACGAAACGCTCTCCCACTCCTTTCTTTCGGGCCCTTATAGTCAACAGACATCAAGAACACCGATTAGATTCGTTGTTGGCTCATTGCAATGTCACCGCGCCCTTAACCTAAAGAGATGTGTTTGCACTAACACCACTAGGTCGCGCTTTTCCAACCCTGTATTTTAGCCAATTCAGGATGCCGGCTTCTCAACAAGCTTCCTTCTGACCACCTATAGAAGGACTTTTCTGCAAAAAATAATGGCTGTTTAGAAAGTGTGCATTTTTCTCATTTATTTTTACCATCCCTATACATTCCATTATATTTAATTTTAAAAAGGAAACAGGAACAAAAGTGTTTAATTTTTTACTCATTAGGTAGCAAAGTGTATACGTTAAGAAAGGATATCTTTCAGTTTCAAAGATTTTTCTAAATTGCCTCATAATGTTGAAGCCTGCCAGCTATGTCTATCTGAGGAAAAGTACATATTTTCCTACAGTGTGAGGAAAAGTGCACATAGTCCTTACATAATTTTGCAATGGACGTGAGTAATATTCTACGCTATACAGACGACCTATTAATATGTTTTTGTGAGTGTGGCAAAACACGCTCCGGCAGTGAACGACTCATTTGAAACTTAAATAGCCCTCTGCTCAAACGTAGTTTTGATGTATATCAAGCACCCCATCCCCATATTAATAAATTGACAGATAAAATGTATTATTAGTAAGCGTTTCATGGTCTTAGGAGATCTCATAATTAGAAGCTTTTTGAAAACCGAAAGATATCCTTTCTTCAAGTATAAAATGTAAAGAAGATGTAATTTCCCACAAAGCGAGTACAAGGACTATTTTTGTATTTTCCACAAAAAGTATTCATAAGGACAGTGAAAATCAATGACCAAATGGATACTATTTAATTTGCCATATTACAGATTAGTTCTTCTGTAGGTGGTCCGCAAAACGGCCGTTGAAAAGCCGGCAGCCTAAGGTGACTGAAATACATTGAGATTAGGCTGTAGGATAATCGGTGTTACAACCCAAACAAATTTATGAATTTTGGTTGGCATTTGAAGTGATAGGGAATCAACTGTACCTGAAGGTGAACTTTCACGTTCGCGGTGCCTCATGACCTATCATGTATGCACTTAACATCCAGTCTACTTCATCAGTGTCGGTATTGTGAGTTAAACGTCACATATGGCACTATGTACATTTTTAAACGCACCGAGTCATGTGTGTTACGCGTAGACAGAGCGTTTGCCTTTTATCGGCTACGTGCGTCTCAAATCCTCTTGATCTTGGCTTAACGTCGGAACGCTGTGCGAGGGGGGGGGTGAAGTAGGTGCGGAGTAAGTCTGCTTCACTGCCATCCCCGTGGTTTTGTAACTCGCTAATGGCTGATTTGACCCTCGTGGTCGATCGCAGTGAATAAATCGTTTTCGCGTGTATTTCTTAATTTAACAACTTGCGGCATATCATTGCCAACGGTCGTTGAGAGTTAGATGTACGTGACTCCTTCCTGGTGTTGCCCCTCATTTTGAGGAGATCTGAAAGCCGTATTTGCTGGAGCATTGTATGTCCGCATTTAGGATTCGCGTTATGTGTGACATAGTCCCTACTCTTTCGCCAACGCGGGTCCGCCCTCTCCTGCCTCCGGTCTCATTGACTTTGTCTTGACACCGAGCTCAGGTAGGGTGGTAGAAGCGCGATTGTGGTAAATGCACCGCAAGTCTCCTCTCCCTTTAATCCAGCACAAGTCACCGTCCGTGCCCATCCTGCGGTGGAACTGTTTCGCGGATACGCATCTACACCGTATGCGCACTCAACAGTTATCTGCAATTACACACACCCTGACTTTATCCATGAGCGTTTGAGAAACGCACTCTGAAATTTGTCACCTCGGATCAGGGCAGAAGATACATGTGGACCGTTGAGTGTTGGAAGTAGACTACACCAGCTCCTGTTAAGCTTTCGTAACTCGAGCATAATTGATGTACTTCATCACACCGATTCGTTTGCGGTATTTGCAGACTACCGTGAAGTAGTTGCTGGATGCTTAATCGGCATTCTGCTACGAATCTAAAATGCGCTTTTCTCGGTAGTCAGACAGAAGTTGGACGCTCTGAAGTCGTTGACTCCCTCCTCACTAGTTATGCCTACAGCATTGAAAATCACTCGCAATTCTAACCTTGTTTATTCCGAATGCATTGCCTCTTGCACGTAATTGCAGTCCTTCCCCTGTTTGCTTACGCTCTCCCTATTTTTTGGTGATTTTTTACGTCGACTTTCCCTCCTACCGTTTCAGCTTGACCTTAATTTATTGCCGCGTGCTGGGGTCGCTGTGACCTGAAGCCCGCCCCAATTATGCGCAAAGCATCGACTTGAATGTCACGTGCAGTTTAATGAAAAACCGATTGGTGTAAATAGCGCCGTGTTGTCTTTTGGCTGTGCCGGATTTCTACACCACGCGCGCCTTAGCATTACCCCTTCCCTTCTGTTTTAGTTTTCGCCTCATGTGCATGTGAGCACTTTCTCCTTATTCTAATCCTCCCATCGTGTCCTGTTGTTTTCGTGACAGGAAACCATTTCTGTGCGCAGCAGTGTGTGCTAGATGGGCCGGGAAAACTGCTCCTGCAGCATCACTGGGCTTCAACAAATCCAGTCGAAGTGCGTGGACTGTAACTCCGCGATACTTCATCATCAGGCTAAACCATAGTTGGTCGAACTGTAGCTTCCTAGGACAGTTTTGCCGAATGATGGTTCCTGGACTCGAATGTGGACATCTCCATCTACCACTCAGATTTCTTACCTAGATGCTCTCTCCCCAGCACGTAAATATGAGTGGCGGTAGTCTAAGTGGGACAGTTAAAAAAGTTCATAGCCGTCAAATCGGTAGTCACGGGCCAGCAGTGACAGCGCTACGAGGACGCGAAGGGCTGAGGTCTCATCCGCCGATTGCCGCATGGACTATCACAACACTCAACAGTTGCACTGCGGCGTGGTGACACTGAACTGTCATCAAACAACATTGCTTGCCATCGCTGTCTTTTGGTTATATTCCACCCATCCAAAGCAATAGAAATGAGGGCATGTAGAAGGTAGTTCGTGCAACCTTCTGAGGCCCCCGCGTATCCAAAAGCAGCAGAGGGCACGCCAAGTGTAAAATGTCGAAAAATGCTACTATGCTGCTTCGCCCGCGGGAACCCAGTTGCTCCGCTACTGACACCTAGTAGTGCGGATGAACAGTATGAAAACTGGCCTCCTCAAAAATGGAATGGGTGTTTGGTACTGGATATTGGAATTTGTGCGAAGGAAGGCCTGTGTTACTGCCCTGCCAAGACAATGGGCCAAGAACTGCTAATAATATAGGTGGCTATACGTTTAACTCCAGGAAAATTGAGCTTAAGGTGAGGTTATCGTTTAGAGTAGGGCAGAGCTAACCAAGGTCGGGCACAGTCGCGAGTCCATTGAGTGCCTTCTGAATTTCAATGACCTGCTGTTTACTTCCCTCTCTCCTTGTAAGAGAGTTTTAGCCCTCCTGGACCTAAGCATTGTTTAACACAATCGTCGATGGGACACTGATTCTGTTTAGCAACAAGGCGTCCACTTTTAACGATATCGTCTGTCAGCGAAGTTGCATCTTGTTCAAGTTCTTAATTGTGTGTTTTTGTGAATGTTCTACGAGGTCTTCATGGTGTCGAATTTGCGTCGTAAAGCCCTCTGGCGGATAATAGAGTTAGGCAGTATTGCGGCGTATATCCTCGCTTTTATCAGGGCCTGCTGTTATTCTGCCTCTGTGTCAGTTCTGGTCCACAGACAGTTGTCCAAATCTTGTGATGTTTGACGAGGTTGCCTATCCAGTCCCACTGTGCTTTTCTGCGAATTCTTTGAGTATCCCCACGTAGTTTTGAGGCTCTCGAGTTTGCGCTCAGGCCCTATGCGAGGGGTCTTGTCTGCGATGGCAATATAGTCTTACTAGCATCCTGCCATCAGGACTCGCATAGAATGCTGCCACACGTCAATGGGGTCGTAAAATTAGTTGTCAGGAGAGACGAACGCCTGGTACAGAGAAGCCCATAAACACGGAAATGTTTGTATTGGATCCTCAATATTTTGTCTTTGTCTTTAAAGAAGATAGTTTTTCTAAAATCCAGATCTGCTGCAACACATCACCAGCTGTAGTTAGATACGATCGCAGCACTGACGCCAGCTAGATGAAGCATGCTCACGACCATACTGTTTGCATGTACTCCGTCGAGGTACTCATTCCCATGTGGTGCCGGCTGCGGGGGGTATAGGACTTACTGAATCACAGCTACTGGTCGCCGTATTGTAATTATGTCAAATATCGTTTACCAGTTTGGCGCCCAACAACGCCTGAAGGTACTGATGCCGCAAATCTCATGATTGAGTATTTATCCTATCGAATGTCGTATTTATTTGATAGGTAGCGGCCCTCGCTGTGTGCTGCTGTACCATCTGCCTCGAAGTCTATTCTTGCCGCTTGCATATCTCCCTGGCGATCTGCTTTTGAAAGCTTTTCCGAGCCTTTGTCTCGCCTCTTCATTTATTGTTTTCTAATTTACCTACCATTTAGGTACCATGCAGTCCATTCGTTTCCTGCCTGTCACCAACCGCATTTTCTTCAGCCATCCTCAGCTGCTCCAACTTTCAGTTCGATGTGCAACCACAAACCCCCTCCTCGGCAAGATTGGCAAAGCTGCCGCTATGGAGGCTGCTAAGCCGTTTCTAGAAAAACTGCTTCAGGGTGATCGCGGCACTTTGGCCAGATCGATAACTTTGGTGGAGTCCTTACGACCCGACAGACGCGCCCAAGGCCAGGCCATATTGGCTGGTGTAATGAAGCATATGAATAGCTTGATGGCCACGCATGATCCCGCCAAAACCACTTTCCGAGTTGGTAAGAGCTTCTTCAATGTTGCAGGCTCCTCAACTTTATTTCTTCTTTCATAATGTTATGCATGCATATTTATGGTTGGTTGGTAAGCCTTGTTGGATCAGGAGTCCCCGTCAGAGTCCAAACTGGGTGCACTTGGGAGACGGGGAAAAGCCGCGACCTCAGCCGACTTGAGCCAAAGGTCCGCGGGGGTGAGTTGGGTGCCTGGCAGCATGGTATGGACGGGTCGAGCCGATGTTGGTACTAGCGAAGGAGCATGCAGTAGCCACTGCGTAGCTGCGCCAGGGTACAGCGAGTGACCCTCGGAGACGTCCTTCCGAAGTCGCAATCGGAAGAGAATAGCCACCCAGAAGGGCCGGGGAGTGGTAGGTGGATTTTGCGTCCACAACGGCTCTCTGATGAAGGCACTAGGAGCCTGTCTTGATGGCGGAGCCATCAGCGGGTACATTCGAAAGAGACCAGGCGACAGCTGCCTTGTGGAGAGCTCGAATAGACGACCGAACGTTACGGCTAGGCTCAGAAGCGTCGCAACGATGGTGGTTCGGTTGGCCAGGTTGTGAACGGGTCCATTAGGACTGCTGGCCCAAGAGTTTGTTGTGTGGGGCGACCGGCAGGACAAAAGCCTCTGTATGAAGGTGATCGATGGGCGACATTTTATAGCAGCCCGTGATCGTGCGGAGGGTACCGTTCTGTGCTGACTGAAGGCGGCGGAGGCTGGAGGAGCTGATTGTGGGAGACCAGATTGATGCCGCATAGGTGAGATGCGGCTTGGCCAGCGCTTTGAATGTGGTCGCAAGTGTCTCTTTCGAGCAGCCCCTGGATGTGCCGCGAGAGCCTTGAGGACCTTGGTGCATCGGCTCACTTTGCTTGCGACCTCCCTTGCATGGTCCGCGAATGCGAAGGGCGAATCTAAACGGACGCCGAGGAGCTTGGGCTTTCGAACCAGCGGTAAAGCCTCACCGTTGACGATGATAGTCGGGTGACGATTGAACTTCTTCGGGTCCAGCCTGAAAGCAATGACGGACGGCTTGGCTGCCGAGATGGTCAACCCGCGCTGAGTGAAGAAGTCCACAACATCAGGCATGGATTCCGAAAGGACCTGTGCAGCCTGATCAATGTTATGGTGCTGGCAGAAGAAGGTGACATCATCCGCGTATGATACCACTTTGGCGGGTGCCGGAGGGAGTGGGAGTTCCCGTATGTAAATGTTGAACAGCGTCGGACTGAGCACAGGGCCTTGAGGAACACTGCATGTCTGCTTACGGGGTTTGGGAAGAGTGCCTCAGCGGCCACAAATGTAAGCCGCCAATCATCGTACCAGGCCAGTCGGGACGTTCAGGGAGACCAAGTCCTGCAGGAGTTGATCGTGGCGGACGCAGTCAAAGGCTCGTGACATGTCAATTGAGGCTGCCCCTGTCCGCGAAGCGGGCTCCTTTTGATTGAAGCCCTCGAGGATGGTCTTGCTGAGCTCGAAAAGCGCCGCTGTTGTGCCACAATTCGACCTGAAACCATGTTGGTGGCTAAACAGATGCGCTGCAGACGTCATAATTGGGTGGATAAGTCCTTCCAGAATCTTCGCCAGTGGACTGAGAAGGGCGATTGGGTGATAGGATATCGCTTGATTGGGGTCCTTGCCAGCTTTGACCAGTGGAATGATGATGGACTGGCGCCAGCAATCATGGATGATTGGACTGGCCAGCGAAAGATTGAAAATGGCAGCCAGGTCGGCAGCCACCTTAGGGCCGATATGGCGCAACGGAATAGGTGCCAGGCCATCTGGTCATAAGGCTTTCGAGGCTTTCGTTTTCTTGACGGCGGTGAGGATAGCATCGGCCGAGAAGGAAATGTCCGGAGGCGGGGCCTTATGGAGTAGGCAAAGCAGGGAACGCTGACTTTTAGGACTAGACACCGAGCGGGGCGAGAACAGTTGGTTCATCTTCGCAGCAATCTGACCGTTGTTCCAGATGAAGATGCCGTCCCCGAAGCTAATGGACTCATTAGGCGTGCCAGTCCGGGGCTTGGTCAGATTGCTTAGAAGTTTTCAGGTGGCAGTTGAGTTGCCGCGGAAATTACAACCTGCAACTCTTTCACGCCAACGTTCCCGTTTGTCATCGTTGACGGTCTTGGTGATCAAACCGTTGAGTTCGCCGACACGCGGGTCATTTGCATCCCGCGCTCGAATCTCGTCTCGCTCTCGTTCCAGTCGGGAGGCTTGGCGTGGCTAGTTTGGGCGGAGTATGGGAATGCGACCGTTCGGTATGTGGTGGCCTGCTGCTGCCAGAAGCAGGTGGAGAACGACCCGCTCCGCCGTGTGGACACAGGTGGGGGCCGTTAGCAGATCGGTTCCAGCTTCGCATTTGGCGGTAAACGCTGCCCAGTCAGCTCTCTTGACGTTGATAAAGTGTCTGTTTGGAGCCTTGATACGGTCGGCAGAGGTATCTAATTCGAGCGCTATGGGTAGGTGTCGCTCCCTAGGCTGATTTCCGTGCTCCAGGCTACCGGGCTGAGACTGGCAAAAAAAATATCGGGAAAGCTGGGGGCACCGTTTGGCGGGAGCTGCCTTGGACTCTTTTCTTTGAGGACTGCGAAGGGAGTGTGTTCTAGGTCATCGGCCAGGGCTTCTCCCCGGGAATCGGCTGCCAAGTTGGAGTATGCATATTGATCTAGCCCTGCGCTTCTTACAGTCAGAGCGAATCGTGTGTTCATATTAAAAGTGAAGTGTGTCAACCTCAATAGGTATAACTATTTCACATCGATACCAACCAAAGGTAGCATTTCAGTAGTATGACCCCCCACGCCTAAAATAAACTCGTGCCTCTCACTGTTCCTATACAATCTAAAAACTTGGTTTTTATTTTTCCACTATTCTGTGACTACACAGTACAACTGCAAAAGACTCCAAACGCTTCTCATATAATGTCTTTCCAATTTTCGCAGTCACTCTGGCTAGCTGGCTAGGAAAAATGTGGATGTGGCTGCTATGGGATCTTCAGATTATCTGGGCTCCTCGCGGCTACACCACTCGCCAGCTGACAATCGGCGAAATACGCGTCTAAGATTCTAGCGTTATTCAGAGTAATTAAATTATTCCAGTATAAATGTTTCTACGTTTATTGTTTAAGTAGTAATCTATGATACATATAAGTCTCTAATGCACTTTTTACCGTAAATTATCTGGCACGAGTGTACTCATCTTTTGCCGCGGTAAGAAGCCTATCACCAGTGTTACTAACTCAAATTTCCATATCCAACACCTTAACGTGAAGCAGGAGCACGGGTACCCTACCATACTGTAGAATTTCTGAACACCCCGCGATAACCGCGTCACGTACAAACGGTATCCACAGTACGTATTCAACGATCGTAGTTTTCGCCACATCATGTCTGGCCTGTGCAGGCGCCAAACTTGCTCCCCCCTGCCGACCCCGGGACCCCTAATGTTTGCTTACTTCCGTGCTTTTAGTCATGGCGTCCAAACTACAATTTTCTTAGAATTGGAAAGTTAATTCGACAAACATATGTTTTCTGCAATTCATCATCAGGCTAGTACAATTGCAGGAATAATGAAGATAGTACAGTTGGACAGGGTTACTAAGGTTCCTTTGATCATAATTAATTGTTTTTACACCGTCCGCATGGTGAGATCAGCGTGTAGAGGTGCTTGCGCTGGGGGAGGGGAGAGGTGAGGAAATGAGAATAGGTTGTGAGCGTTGGTAATGGGTCAAGTACTTGGACAGATAATTACTGTCAGTTGCACGGAGTGAGCGATTGGCACTAGGGGTTGGGGGCGATATGTGATCGCCATCTGGCATCGGTGTTGGCCCCGGATGTGAAAGTGCTTGAGTTAGCGTCTTTTGACAACGCAGCACTGGATTCGCAACCCGTTTAGCCACTGCCTCGAATGTTGCTTGGTTCCGTTGGGGACGTTGGCTATTGTCCGGTAGACGACCAGAAAGACTTCATAAGTATCGACTCGATGATTCATATCGGCAGGGTATGCAATGATAGAACTCGAGATCGATCTAGTTTCTCCTGTACTTAACAAAGCCGTTATGCGCCCATGTATTCTCTTTTCCAGGCGCCCCGTTTTTTGGCCAATGTATCCTGCTCTACAGGAGCAATTAGACGGGTATTGGGGTTTGGTATTGCCTTTTTCAGAAGTTAGTGTTTACCTTCGAATCCTAGGAGGGGATAGTTCATGAAGAACACGTGTAAGTTCACTGTGGGGTAAGCGCTTGTGACCGTAGTTTTCAGACGTCGCCTTGTCAGCTCGTGTGCAGCATCGCCTAAGAAAGAAGTCCTATGAACACATCTTTCTTTTCTGCGGTTAAGGTAACAGGCTTTTTGATGTGTTCACCAATATTCCTGAGGATGAACCTTTCTGGGCATTTATTTTAAAAAAGAGTGTTCTGTAGCTGTTGGATTTCTGCTTCGACAGTTTCAGGCAAGTAGATCCGTCGTACTCTAGTTGCTAATCCCTGGACTAAATTTCGTTTTATATTTAGGGGGACAAAACTATGAAAGTTGTTGCTGCGCTGGTAAGCTGTGCCGTTTCTGTAAGTATGGATCCTATTTGTTAAGTTGGACCCTCTGCATAGAAAGGGAATTCAAGTCTTAGCGAAAAAGCGCAGCCTCTTCTTTTTCTCTCAAATCTTTTTTTTTCGAAGACTTCCAATTTCCTCAACTTTATTTCGTCTCCTCTTCCCAAACAAGGTCTTTCTGGCCCACCTGGTGCTGGCAAAAGCACCTTTATTGAAGCTCTCGGGACCCGACTGACTGGACACGTGCCGTGGGGCTGCACGAACCCTGATCTGGAGGCCACAGGTATCAAGCAGAAGTCCAAGTCACCTGAGTCCTCAGACGAGTCCAAAAAGACGCATAGAAAACACAAGGTGGCTGTGCTGGCCGTGGACCCCTCCTCGAGCACTACTGGAGGCAGTTTGCTGGCCGACAAGACACGAATGCAGTTCCTGTCTCAGGATCTAAACGCCTTCATTCGTCCCTCGCCCAACTCTGGTTGTTTGGGTGGTGTCGCGAGAGCTACTAATGAGACTGTTGTTCTCTGCGAGGGTTGTGGATACGACACTGTCCTTGTGGAGACTGTTGGTATGTGTGCTATCGCCGCCATTCCACCCCGTCTGATTTTTTTTATATTCCCATTTACTACCCCTGCCATTTAGCTCGCTATGCCTGGAAGATAGTTCTTTCTTTTTTCCTTTTTCTTATCGTCACACAAGGAGGTTACCACCAGAAAGAAGCTCGTTTATAAGATTATTTCAGTCAAAAACCAAAGAACCTTGATTTTGGCCCTAAGTCCTCTCTTTTCGATGCCTGAGTATGGTTAATAACTACGCGATCGCGTACAGGCCTCTAGACCTAAACTCTTAACCTAGACTCCTGTTTCTGTATGTCCTTCTGCGACATCCCCACCCCTCACTCTCCTCACGATGTCAGCGGGTTATTGTATTCGGAACGGCAGAATGTTTTTAAATCAGCGGGTGCTCTTTTTCTACAAGCAGCCTTTTGGATCGCCCCGTTGTTCCTTTTTAACTGCATTCGACTCGGCTGACTCTATACTGCAAGTTTGCCGCATCTTTAATGTTCATACTCCATCCCAGCGGACTCCAGAACCCAGTTTAGTCAGCTGTCACTACACTCCCGTGGTCTTTAGAAGTGGACTTGTGGCGGATAGCCAGCAATGCTGTCCCTCCCCCACTGCCCCAAAGTCATGTGTCCTTACAGACGACTGTTTTCGACTCGCTGAGTTGGACACCCTTGACCGACATCCACGCACGTCAAAATAGTCACGCCTGCTTAATTGCCACTTGGCCACGCCACCCCTCTGCCGATGCAGCATGGGCCTCAATACCCGACACCCCCTCGGGCAAGGCAACACGCCAATAGCGCATCATTTGAACTCGCTCAACAATCATGTCAAAGCAACTGCCATCTCTCTCACACACGGATAGTCAGATACTCTCGGCCACAACTGGACACACTCAACCTCAGCTCTGGCTCCGCTAGTGGCCACTGCTGCCTGAAGCTGCAATGCAGGGTGCTGTGCACAGTAAATCCCTCCTGGTGCCTTTTTCTTACAACCTGTGCAATCACTACTTAGACGCTACAAGCTCTCCTTACCTTCGCAGTTATCCGCCTATACGTCGTTGAGAACCAGGATGCGATTTAGCTGAGATGGCTGCCTGGAGGACTTGGCGTTTATGTCGGCGTAGTACATGAGTTGATGAGTGAGGAGGGTGCATTTGGTCGGTTATGTTCTTGACCAACAATGCAGTCGTCCGTTGGCGACGCTGTCTGGGTAACGAACATGGAGTGCGAAGCACCAGTGCCATCGATCGTATACATCCGGAGGGCATGTTCACCATCCCTACAGAAAGCTTGCTTCAACGAAAGCTTCGTACACTTATATGTTGACCCTCAGAATGGTCTCATGGTGATTCCATATGTTTCGACGAAGTCGAACGAAGTCCTAGCACGCTTGCTTGATCTGCTGTTCAACCGCATCGTCTTACTGGTCGGAAAATTCGACGCAAAGTAGCACAGGTTGCTCACTAATCTAATAAATCTGCTCGAATAACTTCAGTGCCCCCATTTCCTGGTATCTGAGTTTATTTTGAAGCGTACAGCTAACTCATGGCAACCGTCCAAACTTTATACGAAACTTCCATTGTCCAGCTGCACCGAATCACGGAAACGCTCAAAACAGGTGCGATCTAATGTGCCCGCCGACAGGTCAAGCTTGCCATCCTTTCATCCTCGTAATTTTGGACCCTGATCGAGTATACGGGCATGTCCAACACACGGTAACTCGTCAATCACTTTCCCCTGCTGACATGTCAGACATTAGCACTCAGCACACCTTAGGCCGTACGCTCCCGAACGGATGCCTCATTGTTTTCACTCCTCAGCAAACTGCCAACTCACCACTATCTGCCTTGCGTACAGTATCATATAAACTTACTGACACTGAAATTACTGCGTGCAATTGCAGTTTATCAGGTATCATTGACTGTCGTGACCCCGACGTTCCAAACACGGGTATTTCTCAAGCCTTCTGCGTTCGCCAACTGACTTTCGTCCACTCCCAGCTTCATGTCGAAATTACAGGAATGCCGCCGGCCGGGCTCCTCGGGGCACTGGTCTACGCCTAGACCGACTGGAGCAGTTAGTTTTGCAACTGGCAGCTCAAGCCAGGGCGGTTAGCATTGGAAGCCGGTGACGGTTATGGAAGCGTCAAGGGTTTTCCTCCAATTCCTTCATTTGCTGCAGCAAGGGACATCTGTTGGTATTACCAACAGTTCTGAGCAGCAGCGTCACGATGTCTGCGATCATATACTTGGTGGTCAGCCCCCCACGGCCTTGGGGGCGAAGAGGTACGGCCTGACAGCAGAAGCGATTATTGCTGGAATGCTGCCAATCTTTTCATTCGATGCTTCTCCCTCTGCGGTCCGTGCTTCAGCCCCATTTCTCTTATACTTATTGCTCACCGCCATCACCGCTTCAACAGTTCCTCAACTTGACCAATCCCTTGCTTCGACTAGTAGACATCAAACATCTAGTCAGTCATTGCATCGCCACCAAGTCACCTCTGACAAATGGTAGCGTCAATGTTAGTACCAGTACTACTTAACTTCTTGTTGAGCTTGAGGCGATATGAGTCCAGTGCTGGCTTTAATCGGCGCCACTTCTGACTGCTAATACAGCCAGAAATAGTACCAGCAATACTATCACTCAGCCACACCCCTAGTTAGTAGTATTAGAAAAAGCAGTAGCAGTAACAGCCTTGATTTCCTTAAGTCTGGCTTGACACCTACTGAAAGTGAATAAGGGTAAATAGTGCGATAGTACCAGCGCAAAAGACTACTGCCACTTAAGACTAAGTAGGTGGTGTTCTGGTCTGCATTCGTTAAAGTGACCTACGCCCGATTCCTGCTCGTTAATCTTGACTTTTGTCTTGTCGCCGGTTCAGGCGGGGAAAGGGTTTAGAGTGTGGTAGATGGTTGCTCGTCTATTTTTACTATACCTGACTACAGTCACCGTCCCTGCCCTTGGACATATGGTGGACATCATCGAAATCGATAGTCGAACAATCACATCTCCATCAAGAGTAGCGTTGTCTTGCTCCGGCCTAGTAGGCGGTTTTCAAGATAGAATTTTAGCACATGATTCAGCTTGGCTTTATCCATCAGCTGCTGGACACAAACCCTTCCATCTTCTACCCAATAAGGTGGCTGACTTTTTTTGTCTATTTGATGACGCTGGCAAGGTTTATGTCAGTTAACATCCCCGATCATTAGCCTGCCCCGCACATTCAACACATCACTCTTTTGCTGAATGAGTATTGCGTGTTTTTGAAGATCGGGTTAGTTCGCGCTTTCTACAAAGACTTATCAAAAGCACTGATGTGCCCAACACCATCGTCATCATTACCTTTGATTTATTTGAGTGCTCTTGCAGGCCTTTTGATCTAACGAAACTGCACTTCAGTCGTTCAAGTGGTTCATTGATTACGTTTTGCGAGCTCTTGACGTCGTCAATGTTTAGATTGGTGGCGGTTCCTGGTCCTGCCGAACACGCAATCCCTCCTTGGCAGTGATTCCTTGATTCCTACGACGTTATTGTTTATCGAGTCATGCGGTGAAAACCGGTGAGATGAAACTCATTCTTTACGAAGTTTGAACCAGTTCCAATTTCTCAGTTTTTGCACAAGTGGTCGACTAGATCGCTTCTTTGAAATGGTGCACTTCTATCATTGTTTTTCGCTTGCTGTTTCATACCCTTACAATTACTCATAACTCCGTAGAGACACTGCTGACCACCGAGGAAACTACTCAGGCTTCAAATGTGAACTCAGTGACTTTCCTGGGGTCTTAATCCTTCCACGAATCAAAATTAGCTTCCATCGAACCTTAAGATGCATGGTGATGACGCTAATCTAATTACGAGAGCTAAGACAGCCAATTCCGTTTGCCCATTCAGCCAGAGGTCTAGAAACCTCACAAGAAGTCGAATAGTGATGATTTTTCCATAAGTGAAAAGGCTAGAAAGCGGTATTGGCCATTTCTAAGTCATCCTCATGTGTTGTCCACCTTGTCCTTACTTCGTACCAGCAGCATACTTCAATGGACCGTGGGTCGCTCAAGACCTCCTTCTTCTGGGAACTAAATTGTTTCCCTCTTTTTTTTCTTAGGTGTTGGGCAGGCGGAGTTCAAAGTAGCTGACATGGTCGATATGTTTGTCCTCGTTATTCCTCCAGCCGGTGGCGACGAACTGCAAGGTTTGTTTATTTGTTTACTTACGTCTGGCCTATCTTTGCATTTGATGACAAGAAGATATGTTGCCCCAAGTAGAAAACAAAAGGCAAGGCCTGCTGTACCACAGGGATCGGGTTTCGTGGGTTGGGTAAACGAGGCTGACGGATGGCTGGTATCAGAAAGGAAAGGTTACAAATTACGTTCATACTAGTTGCTCGTTTAAATGCATCATTTAAACGAAGACAACATGAGCCCGCCATTTAAAATGCTGGAAATTGGGAACCAAGCTATCGGTATAAAGTGAACATTTAAAGTGTTGGCTCGATATCCCAGGCACACTGAACCCCGGCCTTTGATGATGATTAATCATATTGAAGAAGAACCTGTGAATTCCGCCTCTCGTGCTGTCCACCATTGAAGATATAATCACAATTTTTAAAGTTGATAGCATAACTCCTAACCCTTAACCCCCCCCCCGCCCCTACCATCTAACCCCAATCTTAACCCTTAATGCTATCCCCCCCTCATCCTAATGGAAATTGTCGATGGAGACGTGAGGGTAAATGAAGGAAGGCGAAGGTGGATAAATGAAGCCTGTCCCGATGACCTAGCTATTTCATCGAAATCAAAAACTAAGTAAGGTCACACATTACTCATCATCTTGTATTTTTATACTTCGTTTACTTGTTGCAATCCGTGAATTGCCTTTCTGCTGATTGTCAAACTAAAGACATTCCTTTTGTTTTGTCATTTAGCCCAATCAGACGTTTCTGTCGCTCCTGTAAAAGTGGAAAAGAAAGCCAACCCTCTTTCGCAGGGAATGTTGCCTTTTTCGTCCCCTTCTCCACCCGGTTTTAGTTGGCGAGTGTTTCGCCGTGATACGCAGGCCTGTGCATGGACCTGGCCAGCGCCTTTGAAGATTAAGAAAGCACAATAATACATGAGGGGCTTGTGTGACTTTCCTCCTCAGGATCAGGATTGCGCCACTCTTCATCCAGGGTTCATCGCGCATTAGTCAGGGGGGGATCGGTCCACGTTCCCAGTCATCCAGCAGGTAGCCAGGCCTGAGGCAGCCCTTGACCTCACTCACTATCCACCCGCACTGTTGCCTCTGCTCCCCAGATTCAAATCTATAATCCATCGTGCGGGGATTGGTAGCTACTTGTACTACCTTGTCTTCTGTACGCATGTTTGAGCTTTTGTATACCTACAGTAGGGGACCCTTCTCCTGCCAAATGCCGGCATTTACGCAAGATTAGTACTCACTCGCAAGCCTTCGTTAACGTATGTACGAAAACTTTGAAGTAATAATGCTTAGACTCGTGCGAATATATCAACAGTGGTATTACTCTGTTTAGACCTTGAAATTCCGGCGAATACTTCTCGATTTTCCATGTTTTCGAAATTCATCCATGAATTTAGATTTTTCTCTGTGTGTTTACCAAAACCTTAAAAATGAGATTTCTTAAAAGCATTTACCAAAGAAGTGCATTTTAAGATATCCTTCCTCTGAAGGTGGTCGTTTAGGTCATATGTGTAAACGCACCCAAAAATGAAAACTCATTGCAGGGAATATAAACGCAGATAGCATTGTCGACGAAGACAAGGGAGACTGTAATGGCAATTTCTGGTTCATAAGGTGTTATCAGTCAGTCATACCCAACTATAAGGGGTGCTCCACCCGAGGTTCGAACCCGTGACCTTTTCATCAACGCTCTTTATTCTTTATAAACGGTCACCGATGGCTAACGGAACTCCCTCGTTACGAAACGCTTATAACAAATTTTGGATATTAATATGCTTAGGTTGATCCATTGTATGGTCTGACTTATAACACTTAAAGGATATTTGTGCCATAAATCAAGCACCATTCATCTGCGTTCATTCTGCCTTCAACAGCTGTGATTTTTTTGTTTTCGATAGCTTCTGGTTGCTTCTGAGTTGTAGAATGGCACCGGAGATTGCTGTGATGTCTCAGGGACTGTGCTTAGTTAATAACGCGCCTTGTTATTGTGGTTTCGATATCCCTATAGACTTCTTTACTGCCATGTGTTTCAAATCCTCTTTTGCGATCACCTCTTCGATTGATTCATGGGACTTTCGGTAACATATATCGGTATTTTCAAATGAGAAGTATACCCTTGGAAATTCGGGATGTTTACCGTGTGTCCGTTCTATTTGTAGGTATGAAGCGTGGCATCGTCGAGATGGCAGATCTGATTGTTATAAACAAGGCCGATGGCGATCTGTTGCCCGCAGCTAGACGCATCGCCATGGAATACTCCAGTGGTCTACACTATATAACTCCTCGAAGGAAGAAGTGGCGTGCAAAGGTTCATCACACTCTTCGTTTCCTATTATTTTTTTTAATCTTTTTTTCCTCTGGATAGGCTGTCTGCCTTGTGTTTGTACAGTATATAGTGCATATTTAAAGCCAGTTGCTTTTAGCTCGCCTAGTGCTTTGCGTCCGCATTGATATGATGACCTGACACAACTGTCCGCAGCCATAACAAAGGTAGTTTTTTCAGACTAATAATTTCCAGGCCCTTCTCGCTAGTTACCCTTGGAGAACAGTCGAATGGATCTAAAAGTTAAAAATGCTCTCTCTAAGCGAGGATATTTTGGTAGGACTGTCTTTAGAGGTCCTGTTTGTCCGTGACTCATTAATAACCTACTTTTATATTTTGCAATAGGCCGGCTTTCCTTTTTTGTTAAATTCCGCTACTATGAGGTCAAACTTCCATCAATGGACATCAATCGCCTGCGCAACAGGAGTTTATGTTCATTGAGTGGATTCTTTTTAGCTCATTAAAACCACTATATGTGACCTTTATTTAATATTCTTTGATCACTTTCAACTCATTTACACTTGTTAAGCAAGAATTAAGTGTTAAACTACCAATTCCCTAGGACGGTTTGGCGGGGGCCACAGATAGCTAGATGGCCCTATAAGAAACAGTCTAGCCGATATTTTTTGTTATCGAAACTGCCGCGAACATTTGAAGTCAGAAACCTACTTTCGTCTATCTTTGCTCTCCCACAGGTTATGATGCTCTCCAGCCGTACAGGAATGGGCGTGGAGGAGTTTTGGGAAACGGCTAAGGAATTCCACAAAATAGCTGTTGAAACTGGCGAATTGCAATTGGCCAGGCGAATGCAACTCAAAGTAGGTTGCCCTCCTATTGCAGTTGCGTTTTCTCTCTTTGGTACACTATCTCAATATCAGCCCTATGCGCATGTCCGCAATGCCCCCCCCCCTCTTTCCCCTAGTGGATGCAGCTTTGCGTTGGTCTTGTCCGCGCAGCAGCAGAGCCTCCAAGAGACGTCCTGGCATTTTTAGCGTTTACAGCTACCTCTACTCCCTTGCCCGCCGCCCTTGCCCTCAACCTCCTCCATCCTTGGTTTCGATCGATAACTCTCTGGCTGGCGCGTCCGCTCATCGTGCTACTGCCACGGTCTGGTCGGCCTAGTCAATCTAGTTCATGCATGAGCTGCAAGGCGGGCGGGCGAGCCAGCGAGCGAGCGTTTGTGTCCACTCCTCTCTCGCTCTCCACAGGGTTGCTGGCGTGCGCTCTCTGTGCTTCAAATTCCCGTCCAGCGTAACTCTTCGTTACCTCTTCGAATGGCTATATACCCTGCCTGACTGCCTGTTGGCAGCTTGTGTATATTATGCACTTATTCCTCAGTGTTGATGGCCTTCGACGCGAATAATTGGTTCAAGTATTGGTCTGCGCCTGCTGACCCCTGAACCTACTGATTTACTTCGAGTTAAAAATTAAAAGGCTACAATTTGGAAACTGAAATATCGTATTTTCTGTGCTATAGGGTGCACTGGATTTTATCTAAAGCACACCAGACTATAAGGCCTATTAAGGGAAATTAAACAATAACTCTCGGTTGCTGTGGGCCGGCAATTCATTTGCGGATGATGACATTACATCTTTCCATGAAAAGGAGAAGAACCGCCTCCAAAGTCATTAATATTTATGTTCCGTGCTAATATTGTTGCCTTCATTCGAGCAGAGACTGTAGAGGCCCCTTTTACCTGCTGCTCACCGTTGAATCACACACAGTTCAATTTGATCCTCTAACTGAGGCCATCTGGCTTTCTTCCCTCAGAAACTCGGTTCCCTCGTCTTTACTTGGTGCAGGTCATCTTCTTGCTTCCTTCACTTCCATACCACTAATTCATTAATGTTGAATTTATGAGATACGAAGTAGTCCCGCCGGATAATAGAAGATGAACTATCCCAACCGTTATAAACTAGTATATAAGATAAGGCGTGGAAGACCAGAGTGTTATGGATACTTTAATCTAATGCAGGATTAGAATGTAAGTAAGAGGTGAGTGGCTCCCAGATGAGTGCAGTCCAGCCATGAGCGGGTCAGAGTCCAGAGTTATATTCAGGTGGGTGTAGTTGCCGGATCCGGATGTCTGCAACCGGCTCCGGGAGGTCTGAGCGTAAGTAGTCAACACCCTGTGAACTGGCCTTGGGAATTAGTTAACCAGTTAGGCCAGACGTGTCCGTGACCCTGATCGGAATTGGACACAAGAGCCAGACATGCGGGACATGCCCCAGTGCTTGGTTCGATATCGAAGTAATCGCTTCACCCCCACTACATACAACTCTACTTGAGAGCATCAGTAGACGTGCTGTAGAAGCGTGTAACCACCGTCTCGGTCTGATATTGGACACCAACTGACGATCTGCGGCCGTCGCGTGAGAACATCTTAAGTCAGCTAAGTTTGCGTCCTTTACTGAGTTTCTGCCGCCAGATTAAATTTACTCCTTTAACTTTCATTCCATAAGATGGGGGTGTTTTTGCACCTCGTTGTCGCTCTATACGAAATTCCGACTGCACATCTCATTTCTAGCTCACCTCTCCCTGCCCTCCTTAATCTGCTCTAATTTTTCAGACCTGGATGTGGGGTTACCTCAACGAAGGCGTTATGGAGAGTTTTCAAAATCACCCGGTCGTTCGCAAGGATCTGCCTCGCCTGGAGGACATGGTGATTAACTGTGAAATTTCCCCCGGTGAGGCAGCTGAAGTTCTCATGAACAAATTTCTCGAGGGGAAGTAGGCTGCATGGCCAAATCTAACACACCGGTAATACTTTGCGCCTCATCTGCGGCCTCAGCCGGCCGCTCTCCATATAGTATTTTTGTGTGTCTTTCAGAGTGTGGTGCTTCTTCTGTAGCTTTTTGTATCGAGTACCCTATCATTTCGCAAAAAAAGTCCATTCCCCGCTGCTGTGGTGCTTTTTGGCATCTTATTTGCCAAGAAGCAATCAAATGTCTTCCTCTTCTGACTGTGGCTGACGACGCATTGAGCTTGATTTATGGGATTACTTTTCCGGGAAAGCTTATCTTTTTACGTATGCGGAACACACCGTCCAAATGTGTTTACGTCCTCAACGTGCGCTCTCGACCAAAAAGACCTTCGTATTGACTCGTCGAACCCTGAAGGATATATCCTAGAGCCTTGTTAGAAGATGAACTGATAATCACTGGGAATTGCTGAACGAAGGCTTATATCTCAATATCCGGACTCTCATGAAGAGCAAACAGCAAAATCGCTGGTGTGTGCTATAGAATAGAAGGGGTCCTTCTTCAGGCCACCCTTTGATTTATCTACCGACTTCGGCTCTACGACGTGTGTAACCTGCGACTAGACCCCAGGTGATTTTTATCTACAGCATAGTTCACACTATAGGCATTTTTCAGGAAAACCCTCGTTTACTTTGTATCGTATCAGTAGACAACGTCTAGCACCCCAGTAGATTCATCAGACGGGTGCAGTGTCGCCTTAAGTTTTTTTAAGATTTACAAACAGGTTCGGGGGTTGTGTTTATCTAGTTCGTAGTCCAAACTGTCTAATATTTTCGTGCTTATCTTTTTATGATTAAATATCGCACAGGAAAAACGTGCTGGATACACCTTCTAAACTATCGGCATGAAATATGCTTTTTAAATAAAAAAAGGTTCTTCTCCGATTGGCACATTAGGCAAAGGAACCAGGGTCTTAATGCAAACAGGCTGAATTACCGTCTGTAAACCATTAAATCACAGAGTTATGACTTACCTGCCTTCGCTAAGTTCTGCTTGTTAAGAAAATTTCGAATGCGCTTAGAAGGAAGGATTTCCTTGTAACAAGTCAAGCACCTCAAAATGAGGTAAACTGGCCTGAATGCGTAGCATACGACGTAGTCCGGCAGGGTAATAAAGGATAAACACATACAGATGATTATAAACTAGTAAAGAAGAATATAAGACGAGGAAGGCCAGGGTTTTTTGAATAATTTAATTAAGTGCAGAAGCAGTAGAGTATCTGTAATGGGCAATTGACTCCTGGATCAGTGCAGTCCAGCCATGAGCGAGCCGGTACCGAGGATGCACTTCGGCAGTGAGGTCGTCGGGTCTGGGAGTGTGTGAGCAAATTCAGTCACCGCAATAAGGTCCTTTGTGATCCGGCCTTGGAAAGTGATTGCTCAGTTAGGACAGACAGAAGTTGAACCAACGTCCGTAACCCTAACCGGCCTTTGGTGCGTACTTGCTTAGTGAACACGAGAGACAGACTTGCGGCCTGTCCCAGAGGCCCGCGAGCCGTTTGTTAGCTCCTTTCTTACAGTATACTGTCCAACCTTAGTGGTCTTACCTGACTTCGAGAACCTTCTGTAGTCAAGGATCACCCCTTCGACGAGGTGTTTTATAGTAATATAGACTTGCGCAGTATCTGCCGCACTCTCTTCCTGCACCCACGAATCCTTGCTGCATAAGTTTCCTATAAGGCATATTCAATAGGGAATTATTGCAGCCTGACTCGCCGTCCCGAAAGGTGAACATTTATCCCATCAATTGGCAGCCTTCCCAGTCACGGATATTAGTGCACTGTGATAGTTTAAAAATGTGTCAGCTTTTTAATACAGTAGTCGGCGGCTATTAAGCCCACGGTTAATAAGCTCAGCCGCGTATTAAGCCCACATCAGCTTGGGACGGAATTTTACACAGCAAAATCCGTCGGCTAATAAACCCAGTTGCCGGCTACAAAGCCCAGTTTGCCGGACGTGATTTGTTTTCATTTTTCAAGTTAAATTTGGCGACACCCTTTTCGGACGGCAGCAGACATATATGTTATGTAAAGTGCCTATCCTGTGTTTGCTAATCAAGGACTAGAACTCTCCGGTTAATGCACCCGCCGCTTATTAAGCCCAATTCGGTCTGGGCCCGCGGTGGTCTTAATAGCCGGTGACTACTGTATTAAGGAATATGTGCTGAAACAGTTCCCCTAACTATCTCTTCCTCCTCCCAAACATCGATTCACTCACCGAGTCGGTCAGTGCTTTGATGAGACTTAGGCGCAGTGGCTGGCTGAGCTAGGGAACTCGTCTGCGCTTCCTGCTTACACGACCTGCCCTCAACTAGTTGAGTGTCTCGGATCTCACATCTGTAAAAATGCAGTAGAAACCATCACAGTCGGACTCAGTTCAACAGTTGTCCACTCCAAATACGTGGCGACTGGGCTGCCTACGAGGTCGCAGTTGAATCTTTAGCTGGCAACCTTCCAAGCCATGGCTTTTAGGGTCAGCTGTGATAATCTAAAAGCGCGTCAAATTGTTTAAAAGGAGGAAATGTGCTGAAGTGTCATTGGGCTGGTGCTCCCTCGAGTCGACTGCACTCCATCTTTCACTTTCTGAGGCGGTCAGTTGGGATCGGGTGCAAGTGGTTGAAAGAACTGTGCAGTGGGTCTATACGTGCTATGATTAATTTCACGGCGCACGGTGAGCTTCGTAACTCAATGGTAGAGCGTTGTCTGCGCAAAAGCCTTCCCTACTGTATGGGTATCGCAGGAGGTTAAGTGAGTTATCCCCAGCAACTGCGATCTTCAGAGCATGGTTACTTAGTGGAGAAGTGTTGGGAAGGCCAGAGTAGAGGGAAGAGTTTATTGTGTACACAAGGAACGGAAAATAGATGTAAGAAGTCTGACTTGGGAGAACACGACCAGCTACGAGATTGACCGGGTCCCAAGTGCCAGTTTGAGAGCAGTCAGGCGAGTAGACAGAGAGAGAGAGCGTTCATTGGCTAGGTTGGCCTGTAATTGGTTGGACAGCGTGTGGGTGGACATCGAAGTGGTTTGTCCGCGTCATGCATGCCAGTTAGTCTGGCGGCTGCAGTGACCTTGAGGTCTAGACGGATTGAGGTCACGGCAGGAAGGCTGGGCATCGTGAGGGCAACGACCCACTACATGGGTTCGACTCCAACCGAGGCCGCGAACTTTTCAAAATTGGGTCAAATGAACTTCATACTTATAATAAAACAAATCTTGTGTATAGTCTGCTTCCTGCACTCAGCAGTCGTTCTGCCGTTCATCCATCCTGATCGAAGCAGACTTTATAGCTCGGGGCAATTACTCGCGCGTTACTCCCGGCATACTAAGGAAGACGTGCGTAGCACAGACCTCAACGCATTCCATTCACATCCATGACAATGGCGAGAATAAATCAGGACAACTGCTTCTGAACTCAAAATTAGCATCAGTTTAAGTATAGCAAGAATAGGATCGATCTAAAGTTATCCTCCGGAACAATGTGTGTGCTTTAAGCACGATCGTCTCAAGAAAACTGAAAGGGGCATAGGGAAGCGTGGCGACTTCTCACCCGGCGAGTGACGAACGGTACTGGCTGTTCTAACACAATAAATTCAACTTTAACCAGCGGCAAAACTGGCTAACCACACTGACCCCACACGAAGCCTGCTCCTGCCAACAGCATCTACTTTCGGGTTACTCAAACGGTCCTGGATGGATCTAGATTGCATGACCACATACAGCTGTTTGATGTGCATGGGCGCTGTATCCGAGCCTGCGGAACACTTGAAGAGCATGCTCCTCAAGCGCTTCCATCAGACGCTATACAGACGCTACGAGAGGAGCTCTAGTGTAATGAAAGTATCTCTTCAGACATTGAGTCCCTGATGATTAACTTGATCTCAACTTTAATTAGAGCACGTTGTTTCATTGCTGATACTCTTCCGAGGATTGAAGTTTTATTGACGTCTTAATGGATTCGTGGCGTCTGGATATTTCGTTGTATCCACTTTCGCATCAATCGAGAATTTCTTTTCGATGTGAACTGTAATTGCGCTTTAGAGTACGCGCCAGAATTCTTGCAACATGCTGATATATGCGAAAGATTGATACTTTTGCTAATCGGCATTAACTCAGGTTGTGATATGAATTATCATGTAGTGCATTCTGAAGGTATTTCAGTCATGATGGGATGCGAGCTTTTTAATGTGTTTTGTTTTGACCACTACCAAAACTTCTGTACTGTAAAAAGAAACCATTTAAATAGTATGCATTTTTATCATTGATTTTGACTGCCTTTATAAATTCAAATATATTTTATGGAAAACATAAACGAAAAACTGTTTTCTTGTATTCCTTTGGCAGCAAATTATGCCTTCTTTAATTTTTATACTTAAATATAGGGTATCTTTCGGGTTTAACAAAGTGTCTAAACTGTCAAATAATTTTGAAATCTACTGACTGCTACACTCAAATTCAAGGTTTACAAACTGCGCACTGTGTGCATGCTGTTTAAGGAAAAGTGTGTTTTCGCCTATAGTTTGAGGAAGAAGTCACATAGTTCTCATAAAATGTTGCAATAGGTGTGGAACATGCTTTATACAGTATAGGCAGCATTAATAAATTGACGAATACGAAGTATTATGAATGAACACCTCGCAATCGTAAAAAAGCTCATAATTAGAATTTTTTAAACCGAATGATACCCTCTATTTAGGTATAAAATTTATAGAAGGCGTACTTTGCTACCAAACGAGCACAAGAAAAAAGTTTTTCGTTTATGTTTGCCATAAAATATATTTGCATTTGCAAAGGCAGTCAAAATCAGCTATAAAAAGGCATGCTATATAAGTAGTTACTTTTTTACAGTGCATACGTTTTGTTAGTGGTCAGAACGGGCTCATTAAAAAGCCCGCCTCCTATCATAACTGAAATAACTTCAGAATAGGCTTCAAGATAATCAGAATCACAACCTGAGTCAGTGCCGATGAACGAAAGAGCATCAATCTTTCGCACATGTCGGAATGTTGCACGAATTTTGGCGCGTACTGTAGTACGTTGTCTAGATGCTCCTCCTAACTTTCGAGGGTTTCGACTGGCATTGCCTGTCTTATTGGTGAAACTCCCACGAGGAATCCTTAATGCCGATAACCACTGAGCGATCAATATCGAGACAATCTTATATGTATTGCTGCCTCTCATTTTCCTAACGGTGTGATCGTAATCAGTTACCGTAGCATGTGCACCAAACTCCCTGTCGATCTTTTGCACAGTCACACATGCAACTCCTGTTGACCGCTTGTTTATGACTAAATAATGTGCCATAAACACACCACTTTACTATCAAAACTACTTTTGTAGCCTATGACAGGTCTGCTCGCAGGTATTCGGTCACGGCTTGTGCCTGTGCACTTTGAAACATCATTCTCCTAGGCCCGGGGTCGACAACCCACGGCTCGCGAGCCTTATATGGCTCTTTTGATGATCGCGTATGGATCTTTCAGGAACTTCAGATTTTATTATTTTTGTTACTCTTTAGAGATCTTAGTAGCGGATTGTACTCGGATAACTACAATCATCAAGCCGAAGTTAAAAGACGCAAGTCACCAGGAGTGATTTATTATGTAAAGAACTACCATTTGCTGTCCCAGGTGGCAGTGGCCACTGACGAAGCCAGGGCTAGTGTTGTTTGCGCCCAGCCAGACCTGAGAGAGCTTGAGACAGTGGTGAGAGCTGATTCAGTAGGATTGCGAAGCAAGTTCAATTGTGCTGTTATTGATGTCCTGCAAATGACCGAGGGGATGTCGCCTGCAGAGATCTTTGCTGCATCGGCCGAGGAGTGGAGTATTTAAATGGCCCCTAGGTATTTGGACGCGCGTGTATTCTCGGGTGTGTGTGCGTGACTGAATAAACTGCGGTCGCCAGATCGGCGGTCTCGGTGTCGCCAGAAAACCGAAGGAAAGGAGACGCTTGCGCAGCTGTTATCGGTTTACCAGACGCAGCTGCGAGGTCAAGCCTCGGGGGACGTGGGTGTCAGTGCAAGAGAGCATTGGAACAGTTGGTTGGGGCAACATATTACTCTGGGACGGCGGATCATGGAGAACGGAGGGGGGAGAGCACGCATTGTAGCCGTCCACCTCCAATGACGTGCCGCCACCGAGACGCGTATTTGAATCAATTAAATCTCGACCAATCTCTGGAATTTCGGCACCCCTAGGTTTGACCTGGCTGGTCCCTTTTCGGCTTGCCGACAACAGTTGCTTCCATTTTTCCTACGTCCCAACTGCGACGACAAGCTCGCTCAATAACAGATGCTCTACTAAAGCCCGCAGACTTGACCTCAGGTTGGTCATGGTCACGCTGGCAGACAAGGCTATCTTACGCGCATAGGCCAGCCGGCTTTGTAATATAAAGTGCCTCATGTTTATGTCCCCCAGACGGAGCAAACAGTCCATTCGCGAACACTTGCCCTGTGGACTAATACATCGATTCTAACACCTGACTGCTTTCTATTATCAGACGGAGCGCACATCTTTGAACGCTAAAATTTCTCTCATTTGCCCAACGTTAACCTCTGCAACAAGACTTATGGCGAAACGAAAAATAAATGAGGAGTATCGTACATTTCAGGACGAATGGGCCGAAGAATTCCCCATTGTGCAAAGAGCATATTATGCAGTGTGTCTAATTTGCAATGACAACATTACATCGATGAAATGGTCGAATATAAAGTGCCACTTCAACACACGTCATAATACCTTTGCATCAGAATACCCTGCGGGCGATGGCCGAAAGAAAGCATGCCGAGAGCTAATGAGCAGGATGCAAACCAGCCAGAAGCAACTCCACGTATGGACCCAGCAAGGTGACTATAACTCCGCGAGCTTTGCTGGATGTCGATCGATACTTAGGAACGGAAAACCATTCACAGATGGCGAGTTTGCTAAAACGTTCATGCTGGATGTAGCCGATAAACTTTTTGATGATCTTCCAAACATAGACACGATCATTAAACGGATACAAGACATGCCCTTTTCGCCAAAAACTGTTCATGAGCGTACAATCATGATGGCAACCCATGTGGAAGAAACGCAAGTGAAAGACATCAATGCAACGCCGTCCTTTTCCCTGGCTTTTGATGAGTCAACAGACGTAAGCCATTTGGCGCAGTTCAGTGTGATTGCAACCTATGCTGCTGGTGATACACTGCACGAAGAAAGTCTTGTGGTTCTGCCAATAAACGGATCCATAATAGGAGAAGATTTATTCAAGTTTTTCATGGACTTCGCTCAATAAAAAAATACCTATGGATAAACTTATCTCAGTGTGTACTGATGGTGCTCCGTGTATGGTGGGGAAAAACAAAGGACTTGTGGGGCTTCTTTGTGAACATGAAAATAGACTCATCCTACGTTTCCATTGCATTCTACAGCAGGAAGCTCTTTGTGCTCAGATATGTGACGGGCAGCTTGGCGAAGTGATATCGCTGGTCATTCGTGTGATCAACTTTATTGTTGCCCGAGCCTCAAATGATCGACAGTTTAAAACACTGCTGGATGAAGTTGGAAATAACTATCATGGTCTGATTTTGCCCAGCAAGGTACGCTGGCTGTCAAAAAGAAAGGTGCTTAGCCGTTTTGCAGCTTGCCTGAACGAAATCCGGACGTTCCTTGTAATGAAGGGCATTGAGCATCCTGAGCTAGCCAAAACAGAGTGGCTCCTCATGTTTTACTATCTCGTGGATATGACCAAAGATCTGAACCAACTTAACGTTAAATTGCAAGGCAATGGAAACATAGTGTTATCCCTTCAACAATCTATGTTTGCTTTTGAAAAAAAGCTTGACATCTTTATCATGAATTTTGAAACAGATCGATTACTACATTTTGAAAATCTAAGACAATATTAAGGTGCATGCACAGTAAGTGAGTTCACTCAAAACTTTGATGTCCACCAGCTAGTTGGCTTCACATCCAGTCTCCTACAGTCGTTCAAAGCACGCTTTGGAGAATTTCGAGAGCACACTTGTCTTTTTAAGTTCATCACCCATTCAACCGAGTGTTCCCTGAATACAGCCGACCTACGTCATATTTCTGGTCTCTCCGTTAGAGATTTCAAAGAAGAATTGGCTGACCTTAAGGCCCCAGACATGTGGGTGAAGAATTTCAAACCACTCAATGAAGATTTGGAAAGTATCGCATGACATAAAGCGGAATTGACAAGCAAGCACATGTGGACATAAATTAAAAAAACTTCAACCCGAAGACCAGCTGATAATCAAAACTTGAAACACGCTTCCGGTCACATACCACACATTGCAGCGAGTGAGTATTGCTGTATTGACCCTGTTTGGATCTACGTATGCATGTAAGCAGCCATTCTCACATCTTAGATACATCAAGTCCACAATAAGATCACGTCTAACGGACGAAAACCTCAAAACTTGCATGAAGCTTAACCTCACCAACTACCGAGCAGACTATAAAACCCTCAGCGAATCCATGCAACGCCAGAAATCACATTAACAATCTGCATGCTTAATAAAAGTGACACTGTGGTTATGTGGGGTTCCTATTCCGTTTTTGATTGGCTGGCGTCAAGAGTCATAGGTTTTTTCGCCGATAGCATAGTTCGCATGCCTGTCCGCCTCTCTTGGGAATCGCTTTTGTGAACTGTCTATCCTACGCTCCGTATCAGCTGTTTTACCGCCTGTTGCCCTTGGGGGGGGGGTTGGGCAGGGAGGTCTCAAGGTGAAGCCGGACTTTGCGCTAGTGAGTATTATGATAACATTGTTGAAAAGAATAAATTTAGAGGCTTATTATACTAGAATTTAATATAATTTCAGTTTGAAATATACTATATGGCTTAATTGGAACATCGGCATCCGAAGAAGTATGATTATGCAGAGAAAGCAATTTGGGAAAAGTGCTTTCGCTACATAATAATACTATATGGCTCTTTCTGAAATATATTTCCAAATATTTGCTGTTTTGGCTCTCTGAGTTAAAAAGGCTGCCGACCCTTGGACTAGACTATAACCCCTGAACTCGGCACGGCCTAAACCCTCTCCCCCAATACTTACTATTGATTGGATTTTTACGCTTTTGTTACTCTCACCTTCCTTATATTACTGTAAAGGCCTGATGATGAATAATTTAAAGCGAACGTTCTCCCTGACACATTTCTGCTACTACTATCCGGTCATATCTCTGCTGAAGACTCCGCGATGGAGGTCTAAGCGTCAGGCGAATAAAAATTTTGTCCCAGCAATCGAATCTTCTTCCTCTTTTCCTCAAAACTCTTAACTGTCATCTCTAAAGTAGTGATTCCTAAAGACACAGCATCTGGAAATTTCAAGTCGGCTTGTTTCTCTATCTGAGACTCGCGCGCTGGTCAATGCGCTCAAAGAACGCTTGGGAGAATTTCGAGCGCACACTCGTCTTTCAAGTACCTAACATATCCAACCGAGTGTTCACTGAACCCAGCCGACCTACATTATATTCCAGGCCTCTCCGTTAGATATTTCGAAGAAGAATTGGCTGAACTTAAAATCTCAGGAATGTGGGTAAAAGAGTTCAGGTCAATGTAGGAAGATTTGGAAAATATCGCACGACATAAAGTGGCGTTGGCAAGCAAGCACATGTTGACAGAAATTAAAAAACTTCAACCCGAAGATCAGCTGATAATCATAACTTGGAACACGCTTCCGGTCACATCCCACACACTGCAGCGTGTGAGTATTGCTGTATTAACCCTGTTTGGATCTACGTATGTATGTCAGCAGTCATTCTCACATCTTAGATACATCAAGTCCACAATAAGATCACGTCTAACGGATGAAAGTCTCAACGCTTGCATGAAGCTTACCCTGACTAACTACCGACCAGACTATAAAACCCTCAGCGAATCTATGCAACGCCAGAAGTCACATTAACAATGAGTATCGTAAGAAAATTATTTCAAAGAATAAATTCAGGGGCTTATTTACTTGCATTTAATAGAATTTTATTTTAAGATATACTATATGGCTCTTTCTGAAATATATTTGCAAATATTTGTTTTCTTGGCTCTCTGAGTTAAAAAGGTTGCCGAAGGTTGACTCGAAGCTGGACGGTTTGCCTAGGACCTAGGCGAACCGCCCAGCTTCGAGTCCAATGGTGCATCCGACGAAGTCCTTGTTCAGAACTGCAAGGCAGTGCAACATCAGCTGGCGCACCCAGTAAAGTAGTTATCGCAGGGAATTAAGTAAGTTAAACCCAGCAACTGCGATCTTCAGACCATGGTTACTTAGTGCAGAAGAGAAGTCGGTAAAGGCCAAAGTAGTAGAAAGAATGTATTGTGTACACAAATAAGAGGAGAATAGATGAGAGCAGATTGACTCGGGAGAGCCCGTACGCCCAGGAGATCGACCGGATCCCAGGTGTGGTTTTCAGCAGCAGCAGCAACGAGAACGTGCATTGTCTGGTTGCCTCAAAGGTTATTGGCCGGAAAGACTGCATCGACCAAGGCGTGCATGCGTCCTATTCGCCACCGAGAGAGGCTAGCCTTTGAGGGACTTGATTGGCTGTTGTCGAGGTGGCCTTTAAATGCAGAAGTACGCGTTAGCAGTGGCGGGCTTTTGGGCATGCTCGCCTATGTGAAGTGAGTCACCACATAGTCTCCGGAATTCGTCGCACACGTAAACCACCATCGGCTCGAAGAGACGTGGTTGGATGCATACTTCGTCGCAGATGCTTCCACTAGCATGGAAACTTGTGGCGTTTAGCTTTTTTATTCCTGCCGACCTGGTGCTTAACATATTTGGCCCATTCGGAATTTCCGCCCAACTAGCAAGTTCTCATCGTCAGCCGGAAAGTTCTGTCATTCTATCCCTAAGCGAGACATACAAAGGTACGTATAGTAGGGAATATGAAGACTGTTCAAACAGTGAAATCATTTCTGTAGTCATCTGAGCTTTCGAACTATTACAGGAGCCCATTATCCGAGATAAAAGCAGCAATAAAACAGCCACCTGTTATAGGGGGTTGGAGCCAATCAAATTCTAGTAACGCTAGTCTGACTTGAGTGTATCTCCGGCTTCACACCTATCGAAGGGGTTTAAGTGAGTTAAACCCAGCAACTGCGATCTTCAGACCATGGCTACTTAGTGCAGAAGAAGTCTTGGTAAGGCCAGAGTGTTAGGAAGTGTATATTGTGTGCACAGGAATGGAGAAAAGACGGAAGAAGTCTGACTTGTGAGAACACCACCATCCAGGAGGTTGGCTAGGTCCCAAGTGCCGAGTTGACAGCAGTCAGGCCAGTAGACAGAGAGAGGGCGTCCATTGGCTAGTTCGGCCTATGATTGATTGGACACTGTGTGGGTAGAAATCAACGTGGGCGGCCCGTGTCTCGCGTGCCAGTAAGTTTGGCGACCGCAACGACTCAGGTCTAGACGGATAGAGGTCACGACAGGAAGGCCAGGCGTCGAGCGGGCAACGACCCACCACACACCCACCAGATCGATATATCGATTTACTGAGTTTTATCGGAACTCCGGACTTCAATCCACTCGCGGCTGGTCTTGATTTTGGCGTGACTCCTATCCTTATAAATAAGTAAATTTACTCTACACCTTTAAGAGTACATTCTTACTGTTGCTTGTTATGTTTCCACTTTCATATCTGACGATAGCCTCCTGCACGAGTTCGAAAATTCAGGTGAATAAAAAGTGGTCCAGGTGATCCAACCGCTTTCTTCTCTACTTATTCTATCCTGAGTCTAGTTGGTCCCTGAACTCTGCTCCGCTGTGATTAGAAATTTTCTTTCGTTTCATCGGCGTCCATCGTTATGGCTTGATCAATGAACCGAGCTAGAGCACTCTATCCATCGTTGGGAGCCCTAATTTGCTGTGAGCTCTGCTCTAATGGGAATTTTCGAAGTAACTGACGAAATCCTTTTGTGTCGTTGCATCTTCACAGGCATTCTTTGATCACGGGTGTTAAGGCTAAAACGGTTAACCCTAACAGCTACGATCTTCCAGGCCCATGTTTCCTTAAGGTGAGGAGAGAAGACGGTGGGAAAGCCAGATAATTAGAAATAGTGTATTCTGCAGAAGGATAGGAGAATAGATGGAAAAAGTTTCGACTCGCGGAATAGTGCAATCGTTCCCTAGTTGGGTCGGATCCAGAGTGATGCCTGAAGGTAGGCATCGCGTTGTCGTCTTTGTCCCACGGAATAAGACTAACCTACTAAATGAGGTCCGTCTACTAAAGCGAGAATCTCATTGGACGGATTGAGGTCAAGCCGCTGTTGGTTGAGGCCAGAATGGGAGAAACTTGTTGCCTGTGTTTGGGTGCGCGTCGGTCGCATCTGGCAGCCGTGGCGGTCGCACGTCCGATTGCGCATGCCCCGAGGCACGCGGGAAAACTGCTTGCACGTGAGGTCCTAAGCTCTGAGTGACCTTGTCTGTGACGTCAAGAGTTAGGAGGATGTCGGACAGACACGACCACTACACTTTTATTTTTAAATCCAGCTAGGATCACGTGAGCTAGACTCGAGTGTTTAATCATTGCGTTTTCGACTACCACCAGGCCTCTTCGACACACATGCCAAGGTGGACCTCTTCATAGAACGTGAATCCAAACTCAAACTTACGTTAGCACGAAGGTGCATGATAATCCTTTAAACATCAAGGCGATCACCTGTTAAAATAAATTTCCTCTTGAGTATACTGGATGCGCATGAATACTGTAGTGTATCTTGCAACAACAGAAATACGTCCGGAACTAACCTGTGTGACCGTGTCCGGTAGATCAAAAAATTTATATTCCAAGCCCGTTGGCCAATCTGCTTCTCATTACCATTTGCGACTGCACCGTGATTTTGCACCATAGAGCGAGCACATGCACATACTTGTGTCACCGCTGAATACGGTTATGCTAATGTAGTCCCACGCTCAGCCGAAGCGCATCTATTATCAAATGAGACGCGGTCAGCACAAGTCATTAGCGCGCGGACAGCGCAGGAAGAGGGCCTTATACTGGCAGCATTGGAGAGCAAGTAACCGGAAAAGATAAGATGTCACGCCAAACAGACGGCTTCTCCCCTTTCACCCTCCATACTATCCTTCTCCTCCTCATCATTATCTGTATGTTAACCATTCCTAGCCTCACTGAGAACTTTACATCCTCGAGACAAATAAAGCTTGATGAGGCTGGTGGAACCCTAAACTTTACTTGGCAGTTTTCCTCGGATAATACGACAGTTGTTATAGGCCGAAGGGCTGCCCAGCAAATTTGTGAAAACAGGGGCGCCAGCCTGCCCAAGGCACACGAACTGCGCTATTTCTACAAGCCACTCAGACAGGACATCACAGCAAGCGTGTTAAATCCCGAAGACTTCCCCATCACCTTCTACTTGGATGATATGTTGGACACAACCACTGATTTCCCCAATGAGGCAACTGGCGAGAGAATGTGTATTGTCCTCGGGAGCAAGCTGCATGAGCCTGTGAGTTCCTCTCTTTCCCCGTGTGAGTAGATACATAGTGGCTCTATTCCAGGTCACAAGACAGAAATGTCTTTTTTATTTTCCCCAGTCACGAGTTATCTGTTTTTTGAACCGTTCGCAGACAGATAGGTCTAGAGAGGGCGCGCGATAGGAAGCGATCGTGAGGAGGGGAGAGAATCTGCTTTAGTACTGAACATTAAGCAAACTGTTCAGGTGCTCGATCGATCTTCTCCTTTACTCACGTGCTTTAGTTTTTTGGCTCATAAGCAATCTCGGCAAAACAGCCTTCAGCCACTGCGGTCCGAAGAAAAATAAAAAACACATCGCTTTTGATCTTGGAGTACGACATTGTCCACCAGAAATGCGTAGAAGTTATTTTTACTTCACATGGACATGCAGCAGACTTAAAATAATGTATAAAAGTTGTCCTATTCCTTTAACTGTTGTTTGAGCTTAAAAACTGGATGAAAGGTAAACTGTGTCTCGCCGTGCCCTTAAAAGGCGTCTCCTCCTGGATATTTATTGGGTCAGGTAGACATACTGCCCTTGAAAATAAATGTTATATAAAGTTTTGTTCATGCGTCCTTCTACCGGCTGTTAGTCTTTGAACACAAAAGCATAAATGCTCTAACTATTATAACGCGGTT
Organism: Ligula intestinalis; assembly: GCA_036362985.1. NCBI lineage: Eukaryota > Metazoa > Platyhelminthes > Cestoda > Diphyllobothriidea > Diphyllobothriidae > Ligula > Ligula intestinalis. The sequence continues at coordinate 63,741,089 of JAYGXS010000001.1, forward strand.
TTGGCCGGTTATACCTAGGATCCAGTTTTTTTGCTTTAGTATAGAATCGTGCCAAGATCTATCTGTTGCAATATTTACATAAATTACTTGAATGGGACAACGTACTTTCAGATACTAATCATAGAGTTTTCTGCCTTTTCTACATTTGATAAGATTAAATGCAACACTCCGTTGCCGCAAAACGAATTCGTAGCTAGTGAGGCTACTCAGTTCCAGGCAGCCTCACAGATACTAAGCGATGCACTTTAATTATAAATTTCGAGGAGCCAATGTGACGTCTTATCTCCGATGTTCCTCGCATAGACTGGCACATTTACGTTGACTATCCACACTGGAATTTAGGGCACATTATTTGCGAGTGTAACCCCATGTAGCCTGTCGTTGACATGTTTCGGCTTGTGTGGCAAACGATGCCAAAATAGGCAATATCTTCCAGGGGCGTCTAAAAACATTACAGACCGAAGTTGATCATCTTTGAACACAACAACACAATGAATAAACATTTCAGTAAATATGTGCTGGTACTTCCATTCCGTACAGCACACAGCTTCTCACATAATCAGTATGATGCAAATCGTTCCAATGGGAAGATACAAAAATGTACGTGAAACCATGCCCCTACACGCATTGATCGCCGCCTTAAAGTAATCTAAATGGCAAGGTCAGCGGATGGCAAAACTGACAAATAATTTTACTGGTAAGTTTGTACAACTTAACGACAAAACACGGCGATAAAATCCTCTCCTCCCCGCAATGCTAAAGGTGGTTTGATGCTAAATTCTCTTGAAGGTTACCTATTACTGTTTAATAATCCTAATCATAACATTAACCCTTACTCCAAAATTAATCATTGGCCTAACCTTAGTCCTAAGTCCAACACCACCCTTAACTCTAACTTTACCACGATCCTAATCGATCTAACAGGCCTTGCTATAGACAATAGATTTCGGCGCTACAGTTAGGCACTTGTATGAGAATGTCGCTCAGCCGCAAGATAGCTGACTTGGTCGTATTCTGAACTACTGTTACTTTCTTTTCTCAGTTAGATGCCCTGCAGGAAGCCTTTTTGGATAACATTTCGTGGTGTTTAGTGTATAGTAGTTGGTTCTGCTTCGCATTTTCAAAGATGATGTGCGGACTAATCGATTTCAGAGCGAAATATTTAGAATCTGTTCATGCCATCGTATTTTAGGATCTTCCGAAGACGCTTGAAGTTTCAATGACCGGGAGTATGACCGGAGTATGCTTATGCCTTTTAAACTTGGTGTGTCAGAGATGAAGTTGCCATTCAATATGGAAGGGTACTTATCGAGGTGTATTAAGGCTAATAAATTTAACTCTAACGACTGCGATCTCCCAAGCCCCGTTCCTTAGAAGATAAGGGAAGTCTTGGAAAGGCCAGAGTAGTAAAAGAATAGGTAGGAGGAGATGTGACTCGCAGACTAGTGCTATCGCAAAGGTGTAAGGGCTACGAAGGTTTAACCCTAATGACTGCGATCTTCCAGCCCCGCTTCCTTAGGAGATGAGAGAAGTCTTGGAAAACCACAGCAGTAGGATGAGAATGAGAGTTGGAGAAGATTGGAGAATTAGAGAATAGTTCATAAGAAGGTTGACGCGGTCTGGCGTTCCTTCGACCGTGAGAGCCATGTGAGAGATCAGTGGCATGGCGTCCGCCCCGCGTGGGGGCAGAATGCCAAGTGAGTCTAGCGTCAGTCATCGGGGTGGCTGCCGAATCCTCGCTCAGTCTCGCGGCCTTGATGGTGATTGGTTGGACCGCACGAAGGTAGACACTGGAGTGGGTGGTGAGTGTCTCATGCTCCAGTTTGCGTCTGGTCGGAGGCAGGCCGTAAAGTACGTTCGCGCAAGGGCCCGCTCTGAGTGACCTCGTCTGTGACGTCAAGAATTAGGTTGGCGTCGGGTAGAAATGACCACTACAGTGCAACCGTTCCTAGTCGGGTCCGTAGTGTGGTCTAGTGGTATCAATCCAGGCGGCCGCCGAAAGTTGTCGCTTTCTCGGCCAGCCTTGATGGTAATTGGTCAGACCGCGACATCGCGTGTTAGCAGGTCGCGCCAGACATTGGGCGATAGGTGGCCAGGGTGCGGGCAGTCAGCGTGACTGCAGCCTTGGCGTAATGAGCCAGCGATTATGGGTTCCCACAGCGGCGCTAATGCCCACCAATTATTATCTTTTATAGGTACACCTGACTTTCATGATCTGGGCCGTGATTTCGAAGTTGACTAGGATACATCTGAAACTGTTAATCCTGTAATTTTTATGTCACTGTGGCTATCGCGGTGGTTTAAGTTATTGGATAAAACCTTTGCCGCTGTAGTCTTCAGGCCCAATATCGCGTGGGAAGTGCAGAAGTGACACGCCTGTGTCAGATTTTTAATACAGTAGTCGGCGGCTATTAAGCCCACGGTTAATAAGCCCAGCCGCGTATTAAGCCCACATCAGCTTGGGACGGAATTTTACACAGCAAAATCTGCCGGCTAATAAGCCCAGTCGCCGGCTACAAAACCCAGTTTGCTGGACGTGATTTGTTTTCATTTTTCAAGTTAAATTTGGCGCCACCCTCTTCGGACAGCAGCAGACATTTATGTAATGTAAAGTGCCTATCCTGCGTTTGCTAATCAAGAACTAGGACTCTCAGGTTAATGCACCCGCCGCTCATTAAGCCCAATTTGGTCTGGGCCCGAGGTGGGCTTAATAGCCGGCGACTACTCTATTTATTTTCAGGTGAATTATCCATTCTGCCACTGCTATTGTAATACATTTTATGGCGGGGAGCGTTCTTACTGGATAAGTCGGACCTGGAGCAAATTACAGACATGTTTAGATGATCCTACTTTAACTGCCCTTTAGGGCAACTTAAGTGTAAGTACTTTCCAGCGTGTGAAAGGGCAGAACATATCGCGGTCGACAGTTATGACTTCAAATACTAGCATTCCGGCACTTAAGCGGTTACCTTACGTAGTTAACTTCTATTCCTGTGTATTGAGACCTGTTGCTATTTCTTTAAACAGCTCCAGTATGCAGAGACGGATGGTAAGAAGAGTTGCTCTCGGGCCGTTTCTGTGATCGTCTGCCGACGGAGTGTTGAGAGTTCGTCGGTTGCGAATAATACTCAGCACCAAGTCCCAGCCGGTACACAGTCTCCACAGAATCCGCTCTGGCTTGAGGAATTAAAGGCGAAGGCCGCGGAGAAAGATCAACAGATCTGCATTCAAAGATCACTCTTCTACCCCTGTGCAGGTAATAACTGAAGACGTTTGTGATGAGCCGTTGTGGTTCCCCAAAAAATGAGTCAACTCATCACTACACATTACAGTGAAGTGCTACCGATAAAGGCTTGGAACAATCATATGAAACTTTAGCGCGAGTAAACGATTGATGATGCGACTTCACGCTATGAACACGTCAAGACAAGCCGAGCCCGATAACCTGGATATGATGAAATCGACTCCCTACACATTCTAGGGAAGAATAACAATAGGAGCAAGATGTCCACTATTGCTAATATTGTTCACACCAGTTTAAGTTAAGCGCGTAAGGGCACAACAGTGATAAATACCAGTTAGGGAAATGCGTAACAAGGAGAATTAGCCTTCGCCGACCTTTAGTGATTACAGATTAAGAACTAACTGTACCTTTTGACTTGCAATTCCAAATCAGGAGCCCACACAACCTGTCAATAAGTGGCAAGCAACCATTGGTTGGTTACCATCTAAGGCAGGGGAATCGCTCACTGATAACGGCTATTGAGTCAAACTGGTCATTCCAGTGTCCCAAAACCGTGTCAGTAATACGTCTCGGTGAGGAATATCTCGTCATTACGCGACAGTCGGGATGTACCTATCAAGAGGTGTTAAGGCTAAGAGAGTTTAACTTTAACAGCAGCGATCTTCCAGACCCAATTCCTTCGGAGATGAGAGAAGTCATGGGAAGGCCAGAGTGACAGGAAGTGTATTCTGTACAGAGGGAAATGAAAATAGGTAGGACGAATTTTTGACTGCTGGAGCGCACGTCCTTCTGCTGGAGAGGCGTGGCGCGAAGTGATGCCTGGGGGCAGACACCGCATTGTCGTCTGTGTCCACATGGATTAAGGTCAACCTACTAAATGAGGCTAGTCTAGTAATGTGGGCATCTCATTGGACACATTAAGGTCAGGACGGGGATGTAAGGTACGCCTGGTCCCAAAGGCACGATGTTAGCGACAGTGGGATACGATGAGCCAGCATGCGGCGGACATTCACGTGTGATTCATCATGCGTTCCAAGTAGCGCTAGCGGCGACTACATACCCTTGACTTCAGCCTTCAAGGCAAGTGTCTTTTTCCGCACCGCGGTCATTGCACGACTGCTCTACCTATTACAACCTTTCCAGGAAATTAATTAAGCACTCTTAACAGCAATTAGGGATGCGAAATTTATAACCGCTTGTTCGCTTGCTGGTGGGTGACCGCTCCCCCCTTAGTCAACTAGGTTTGTTCCTTCTTCGTCCCTGTCTTTCTGGTCATTTTATTGCCTACTCTCCCCTGGACACCGTAACAGCACTCCAAGACGCATGTCATCATTAAAGGTCCAAAGGTGAGCCGTTCCGAGACCCTTCGCCCGTTCTGCCTTAACCTATGTCGATATTGATCCCTTTCACTGATGGTTTCTCCAATGCGCCAGGCTTTCCCGTCGATACATTCATTTTTGCATATTGCAGGCCATGCTTTCAACAAACAAATTTACAGATAGAGCTATCGCCGGGGAGGGCGGTTACGGTAATAGGTTAAACCCTTACCAACGTGATCTTCAGGCACGGTTCGTTGTGGGAAGAGAAAAGGTGAGGCGCTAGATGGAAGGGATAGTTTATTCTGTACAGAAGATGTGGAGAATGGGGAGTAGGAAATCGACTGTCAGAAGAGCGCACTTCCGCAGGCCACACGGTCACGTCTAAAGTGACGAGAGCGTAGGCGATTGCCGGAGTCCCAGGGCACGGTTTGTCCTTGCTGCCAATCAGATGGGTCACAGTGATTGGTGCGAGTTCTCACGAGGGGGGAGCCGGACTAGTGAGGCTGCAGCCGGACCAAGAGCGTGGACGCGCAAGCGATGAGTCAGTGTGTAGCGGACAGTCCCCTGCGGGCCGGCATCTTGGCAGCCGCAGATAAGGCGAGTCCGCGCAGTGCCGCTGATCATGGCGCTAGCGGGCCACTACAAGCCTTCCCCTCATTGGCGTGGGTGCGAATCCCACCAAGGCCGCGTTTTTCAGAAGTCGGTCAAATGAGCCATAACTGTGTTTTCGTGAGTTTTCAAAAACAGCCCAATATCGTACCACGCGTCACATGATTTGTAGGGAAGTGACGGCCAGGTTAACGAGGTGCTAGTCAAACGGACCGGCCTTGACCGTTCACACGGCATGGAAGATGGCGTGGGTGCGCGGGGAGTTGCTAATCATCATGCGCCTTGTTGGGGGCCGTGTTTTGGCTTCGGGTCTTAACGCTCGCATCCAAACAGGAATCATCGCTGCAACGACCATGGCGGAGTGGCGTGACGATTAACTACTCCTTCCATGCTAACCTGCGTGTCGTGTCGACCGGGGGGTGGGGATGGTGACTGTTGTTAATCGACAGGCCTCCCATCGGGGCCAGGCGTTTGGGCGTTGACAGTCCGCACCCGCATCAATCTGAGTTGTCACCCTGAGCCTTGTTTTCGTCCCTCTGACTGCATTTTTGCTCATCTGCCGGGGTATTGGTTAATGCAGCAGCCTTGAGGTCTGCGCCACAACTTACAACTGTGCTGTTGCCATAGTCTGCGAATCGTTTGTCGTAGCTCAAGGATAAAGGACAAGGCACGAAAATACGAACCCCATATTTTGGAAAGCTTGCGTTAATTTCTACGGCGAGCAGTGTTAGTGGTCAGGTTGGGTAAGAATTAAGTGTAGGGTGGATTGGGATTATGGCTCCTTATCACTTGTTCGGCTTTGAAATATGCATTATCGAAGGGAGGGGCTCTTAACTTACGTTCCTTGTCGGTTTACAACATTGTATCCTGGTCCGTCTTAGAACAACGAACATGCATTCGAACTGCAACGGCTCCCTGGATCAAAATGCGACATGACAGGCTGATAATGCCAAATAGGCCGGAGACCGTCATTCGCCTCTTGCTCTTTGTCAATAAGGGCTGCTAAATCGAAAATGTGATCAGCACCCGTGTGGCATAGGAGTCCTCGTGGGGTAACCTACGTGACGCGGATAAATTTAGTTGGCATTCTGCTACCTTAAACATCCTCATATCTATGAGGTAGTTATTAAGTTAACGACCTCACTATCAATTTTATAAAACCCGAAACTAATATTTGCACTGGGTGATTGTTTGAGTGTATTTAAAAGACTTTTGTGATAAGGTAAGTCCGTACACTGCCTTAATTACATATTTACCTTAACCTGGCCTCGCTCGCAACCGCAGGTTATGTTACCATTCATCATCTCCTGGAAAGACTGTCTACAAGGAGAGACTGGAATGAAAATTTTGACTTAATTATCGTCATCGGTCAGCCAAACTCACCCTCAGGTCTGGAGTGAACTGGGAATCGAACCAAAAGCTTTGTCACTGTAGCTCAATTCACAGGGAGACCTTAATCACTATGAAATGTAGGTCAAATCCGGAATAGAAAGAGCAGTTGGGCACCGGTTGAGAGGATATTATATTCCATACAAGATGGTTGGATAACCGAACTGGCGCTTAACTAAATGCTGTAATGTTAGCCCAAAGACGAGATATGACCGTCTAATCATGCCTTGTGTACGTCCCCAAGGAATAACACAACAAGAAGTGCGCAATCAGATTGTGACCCCAGGAGAGAATAATATGCCGAGTGGCTGTCGGGCTGAACACAGTGATAGGGAAGAACACTAATCACGGCCGGCGGCTTGATCGATCTCATTACTCGCGCGGCTTATACCAATTGATAGTGCACCATGGTACAAGTAATCAGGACAGCGTGATAACTGGTCGTTAGCCTTGCCCCTAACACTAAATACCAGCTCATTAAAAAAGTCATAAATGCCCGTTTTGCTCAGGCAACTTTTCAGCACGGAATAGGGAGGCAGGAAGTCTTTGTGTATATTAACTGAATGTAAGCCAGGGAAACATAATTCAAGCAGCTCGCGACTCACGCGCCACCTCTTACTATAAGTGCGGCCTCATCAATCTTGAAAGTGTGGCAGGGGCCCGTCGAATGGGCCACGATCTGGGATTGAGTTTCATTCCCCTTTACTACTGCTGCGTGTTTGGATATTCGCGTTCAGAAAAACGTCCTAATTTCTCCGAATATTTCGCTTTGCCCACAAATTCACCAGATCCAGTAAACGACTGCAGACTTTTCTGTCGTGGCAGTGGGTCTATCGGCCTCATGACTTGGCACCCGATGATGGCCGTCTGTAGGAAACACCAACTGAGACAATTATGAGACGGCAGCTAACGACTTCTGAAGATTTCTTCACGTACGTAAGCACACGCCAACATTTGAGGGCAACTGCAGTTTTTTTTCGTGGCGTTTACACCAGCAGCAGCTACCGAAGTTGCACAGATATCCATTCGCTCTAAGCACCTGTGGAAGATATTTTAGTTCAGCGACACTAACTTCTGGTTCACAGCTATGCACCTAAACGAGCTAATATAACGCCTTTTTCAAGGAACTCACCTATTTGCATCTATAAGTATTCATTATTGTTCTTGTTAGACTTACAAGTATTCAGTTAACCTACCTACTTTACGGTTTTCCACTGTTTTGGGCACACCTTTTGCATAAACTTTACTTGCTGGTTCTTGCACTAATTGAACGACCACTGGTCGTGAGACACACCGTGACTAGCTTCTAGTCGATAATGCCACCATGGCTATTACACAACCGTTAATTCGCACCGTTACTTTTAACCTACTGACAGAGTAAGAGCTGTTTTAGGTTGGCTATTAGCCCTTATTGGATCTGAAGCCCTACCGGGTAGGCCTCAATCCCGGCAGCGAGGAGGAGCAGCTTGGTCGGGAGGGGCTGCTCTGTCATAAAAAAACAGATGGAGAGGAAGAGATATGGATCCACCGTAGGGAGGTTTGGTGTAGCAGACCTTGGCCGCCATGACGTCGGGTAGGAATGCGGTAGAAGACGCGTCTGTTGTGGTTCTCGTCTCAGGTGGCTGGCTGGCTAGTAGCCCTTGTTGGATCCGGAGCCCGGCCGGGTGGGCCTCAATCCCGGCGGTTAGGAGGAGGAAGAGTCGGTGCAGCATAGTCGAGAGGGGCTTCTCTGTCATCAGAGAAACAGATGGAGAGGAGGATAGATCCACTGTAGGGAGGTTTGGTGTAGCATACCTTGGCCGCCTTAAGGGCGGGTGGGAACGCGACGGAGACGCGTCTGCTGTGGTTCCCAGCTGTTTTAGGTAAGTCCGGCTAGTGAAGGATGGAGACCAAAGGCCCTCTAAGCTCCCCCTCCCCAATTTTGTTTTACACGGTCACATAATACGTATGCACAATAGACCACCCGTTACCCTTGCAACGTGTTTCCCGTCTCAAGAAACTCCTTCTTTTCAATAAAGGTGTGGCCGTTGGATGCTTACTTCTGCTCTCGATCTGTCTTGCGATACTGTGCTGCAAGTATGAGAGGATGCGCAAACTAACGGCAAGAACAACAAACCCCCTTTTCTCAACAAACTACCTTCAGCTGGCAAACAAGTCGGACAGCCTTAAATCCAACAGTCTTAATGTGGTAAGCCCTCTACCGGAGTACGTGGCCGACATCACCAGTTCTGCACGTTATGACCTCTTGCAGGACACTCCACCAGATCTTACGAGGGGAACCCTTTCGTGCTCAATCCGGTCTCCTAACGACTCCGACGGAGTAATTATGGAGCAGAAATGTAGCGGCAAACTGCCTGATGAGATCTATGTGAAAAACAAGAGGAAACTGGAGTCAGAAGCAACAGGATTTTTATGAAAGATACTCCCTTTTTTTCCAGCCATTTGGTGCTCAAAGGACTTCTGCCATTTAGATCTTTAAATTTTTAGCTAATTAATTTTTTAACTGTCAACACAATTTTGAATTAAAATCAGGACAATTCTTTATAACTGGTGCTCGTGCTACGGTGCTAAGTACTCCAGGTGAATGCCGAAAGAGACACGGAGAAAGTGCATCTAAACTTATCGATATGACGGGGCAGAATGCGAGCAACCCTTAAAGCTTTTGAGCGCCCGTCCAATGGCTTACTAGGAGAGGGAAACCGTCGTCTGGAAAAAGTTAAAGCAGTTCCCTATTCTCCGCTGCTTGGTCAACGCAGAAGTTCATGACTGTCCGTAGGGAGACAGGTTCATATAACCTGCGTCCCAATAAGATGACAAGTTCGCTATTTTTCAACATTCTGCTTCATTAAAATTTTCATGCATTACCATGGACAAGAATCACAAACAGTACAACGGACATCCTGTCTTTCCACGACCGTTGTTGGTGTTCACAAAATGTTTAAAAACTTCATTTTAAAGCGGCTTATGACGATGTTCCATATGATGCAGACACTTACAGTCCAGCACAGCCTGCAGTACAAGACCGAATGCGATGTGGGTCATTTTCAAGGTTAGGTGCCAAAGGGAAGTGAAGATGCCTTTTTTCCTAAACTTCAAGAAATGCGAATAGCGTGTATTTCTTGGCAAGCACAGAGGCTTAAAGGAGATACAAACGCCGACTCTTCAAATATTTTCTTCTCATGTGCTTTCAAACACTTAAAGGTTTTCAAGTGCAATCGCAATGCAAACTAGCACAGCGAATATCCCCAAGCCAACTCCTATTAGACGACTTGTTGCCTGGCAGTACATAATCCAAATCATCTGTGTTGAGCATACCTAGTAAAATTTGAACCACTAAGCAATTTCAGTTATTCCCATTTGTTCTTGGCGCCTATAAAAAGACAATCGTAAAAGATCTGCGCATAAATTGTGGCTCACGTACCCATCTATCCGAAAATTACACGTAAAAATTAAAGTGCAGAGGCGAATTAAATGCATTGTATCCTGACTAAGTGGTGAATTTGCATAATCGGACTACACAGACCGTACGTGTGCTGCGAAAGCAATTGGCTTCTTAGGATTTACACTGCAAATTTGGCCAGTGATTATGCAGTCAAATGTCACCAGGACGATGCTAGAGAATGGCCTATAATACAAACAAGCAGAGGCGTTCGACTAGGCACAGGCCCTATCAGGTTGTTTTTACGAGTCATGCACGTGCCCAGATGAAGGTAATTAACGGGTCATGGGCAGCTCGAGAGTTAAGTTATTGAAACGCAGGAAACAGGCAACATTTCAGACTGACTGTCAGATTCCCTTTAGGTACTTTCAGGTGATAAAGCTGGACGTTGCTCTCGCATAGTACGATCCGGTCGACGTATTCTGGTCCCCAAGCCGTCTATAACCATGATAATTAGGCCAGGGCTCGCATGACCGTCGTCTACAAATTATTCGACTCGGCTAGCATATACCCTGGCCTTACATACCATGTTCATATGCAAGCGAATTATTTTGGGGGAGTATAGAAGCTGCAGTTTGAAATATTTACGAAGTGAAAACACCGGTCCTACCGAAATACAGAACCAGTACGCAGAGTGCGCATAATGCTAAGTTTCACTCGATCCTTCTCTACGGCGATCCCAATCGAAAATGCACTTATCGACTAAACTTCACTAGATTTCTTAAGCGCCGTGGTATTCTTTGGTCCGAAAAGAATATGGCCATTTATTAACGTACATTCCTAGCATACCATTTGACAAGAACCTCCGGCGGTCATCACGCCGAAAATACAACAGAGTAGCCTTATTTCGCCATTGGCTATTGAAAGCGTCAAGCCCTTTCCAACAGGATGACCACAAGCTATCTACCACGTACAGATGACGGCACCGCAATCTAACAGTTTTTCAGTCCTTTCGATGGCACAAAAAGCAAATAATTCTACGGTGTTAGGTTCTCAACATTGGGGCACGTAGGCTCAGAAGTATGGGCCTCGCTTCTTTTGGAAACCAAACAACTTCAGAGGGACAAATCGCATGTGTCGTGTAGATCAAAGCGACGTAGGAGTGATCATTTTCACGATCAATTGGGGGTTAGAAGTCCCACCTCCAGTTGCTGCATTAAGTAATGTCATCGGGCAACGCCAAAATGGCCAGTACATTCGCTTAGCACCACACCAAATCACATGCGTACATGAAGGAAAATCCGAAACGAGAACAATTAGGACTGTTAACTGTGGCCATGCCATAAGCCCGACAGCAGGTGAGACATGAAAACATCCATACCACCACTGAGCATGCCAACGCCACCCGAACGCACCTAATAACTTTTCTGAAGCAGTTAGGCCAGGCTAAGAGGAAAGTGTCAAAGTATTGGTCACTTATAATACCCTTTAAAGTACTATAAACGCGAAAACGCACTAAGAGTGATATCTTAGGTAAACTAGCCCCGTCCGCTAGTGATCAAAACCTCGAACCGGCTACAGCCAACTGAGTAGCGTAGACCGACCTACGGTAAGTTTTCCTACTCTGCATCATGCCGATCAGCGCACCCGGCTAGTTTCCTTCAATTGTGCTAATCCGAAGACCAGGTACGGCAACCAAAATGACTGAACGAAATCAGAGGCGTTCCAAACAATGTATTTAGACCCCTGCCAGCAGCACAACCTAATGCTATGGGCGTAAAAACCGTAAACCTGTTGATAAAAGAAGAGGTGTCGAACCACTGTTGTGAGTTCTAACGTCTACGCTAATTACAATCCGGTATAAAGCACACATTCTAAGGTACATGGTGACCACATTTACAACTGCACATTTTCCATAAGATACAGGAACAGTTCCAAAAAAATCACAGGTGCTTAAAACACCCAGTGAAGGTTTCCTAAGCGATATACAGAATCAAACTTTACTGCGCTTTCGAATGGAAAAATTAAAAACAACCGCAGAAACCAAATCAAGCAAAATTTTATTTAAGCATATGTTGCAATAAGAATTGGAACTAACAGAAAAGATGCATTGTTTTAAAAAAAAAACAAGTTCAAGGCTGAAGAGGGGTTAAGATCTTAACAAACGCAAAAACAGACAGAAAAAAGTTAGTTTCAGAGGTAAGGACCCTATATGTGACGCAGCGTTACTGCGCTATATCGTAGTGTCAAGATAGCTGGTATTAAAGGTAAGTCAGACGCACTAACCACTCTTAAAAACATCGTACGACGCAAACTCATGTGCTAAAACGTCTCAGGCGTTATCAGTGCTACAAGAGCAAGTCAACGCATGCAGGCAGCTTATGCGTATCTTTGATCAACGTATTAACCCAATCAGCGCGCTTTACAGCTGATCGATAAATATATTTTCACAAAAAGGTCGAGGCCGGCAGCATTAAACGACCAAGTTTATGTTCCCGTTATCTAGCGGTTTACTGTTTTACGAAGTGCTGTGCTTTAAATAGCAAAATGATGCTCCAGACCTCTTTCCTGCATTCAGACTTGGTCACTCTATCGAACGCTTTGGTAGAGATGAGTTGAGAAAAACAATGAAGCATTGGTTATCAGGACAAAATGGCTTCCGCAGGATCAGGACAACACTTTTACACATGAGCGCCAGATAGACTAAACTGCCAACATACAGATGGTCTGCAGTGAAGGATGATTGAACTTAAAGAGGCTATAGGTCTGACCGAGATTTCATCGAGGGACAAGCATAATATTCATTAACATAGAGAAGACCCACTCAAAACAGAATACTAACTTTCCTTATTCCAACTTTTTTCTGTTAGTGGGTTGATAAAATTAGACGACTATATTCAAGGTTTACTTCGGAAATGGATAGAATTCAGCCCAGCTAGAAACATAACCTGTAGAAGCTGGTTGCTTATCAGCCGACCTTTATTATAACATTTCTTAGCAAGCTTCAGAAGTCGCTTTTATTTAAGGTGTATCCCTGTAAATAGCGGACTTTTTTGGGAGTTCAAATCATCACATCAATAAAACCGTGATTCTCAAAATCGAACCAATTAACTTCCAGAGAAAGCAACGGGACCACCGCATTGACTGACGTACTATTACTGTGGGTCCCGTTCTGCAATAGGGTTGGCAGACAGGATAGGGAACAAGTAACCATGCCGCCTAAGAAGCAGCGCATTAATCGCGTGAACAGCCTGTAAAGCGCTAGAGCTGCACCAAAACCGTAATACCCAACACAACTTGAGTTGGCTGGATTTGCGGCTTCAGATCGAGGAACGTAGGAGCTCTCGCACGCAACGAGGTCATCCAACAAGCCACTTAGTTTTCATAAACGCCCAGCCATAGGCATTCCGTGACAGACACGTCCGCTCGAAGAAAGCCTGAAGTGCCTGGACCATCCGATGGGAGATTCCGACATGGAAATTGCCTGTGAAGAGTAAAACGCGAAAGATGAAACACGGAACCACAAATAAGGAAACAAAGCGACCGACGAAAAAAGATCTATCGTGCAAGATCTTCCCTTCGTCGATGGACGAGCACCAACCTTTTTTCAGTGAAGAAAAAAGATTTTCCCACATGACTTTAAACCTCTGGGGAGGTTCAAGGCCAAGGAAGTGACTTAGAAAAGTATCACGGCCGTATGATTCCCAAAACCGACGCGACAGGCTTTTCCATGGAATTACCGTTTGAAAATTCCGAATTAAGACACATTCCTCGCAACGCTACCCAGTGCTTGTCTAGAACATTTTGCTCGTCAGCTGCAACTTCGTTTCAACATAAGTTTAGGCCTGCGATATGGCTGCGTATCCTCCCTACTACGTCAACTGAGATAACTGCAAGGGCCACTACGAAATTTTACAGCTCCCGCTGGTGGATCGACAGTAATTATGCTTGCAGCTGACCAATTCCCCAAGAAAAGCGGGTCCGGCAATGGACATCACTATCGCACTAAGCCGACCATCTAAGACAGACAAGAATGCACCTAAAATAATACAGCCATTAGAACATTGCAGTTGTTCCGCTAACAATGGCAATTTATTTGATGTTCTTACAACACAGATCTCAACACTCCCACCTGAGCATGAGAGGCGGCGGACAGTTCACTGATCCTATCACTAGTACCGATACAGAACTATACACACGGTCGGCGCTGGAAATATGTAGCCTGCCGCACTCGCTATACACCGAGAAGAGCTCAGTGGAAAAAACAGCATCCAAGCAGCAGCTTATTTGCACCAGATCATCCTCGAGTCGACTACTCGATTTCTTATAGTGATTCTCAGCTGGTAGGTTGTCTGTGGCCCAGAGAGCACAACCCTGCAGAGTAGTCTACCATGTGCTCTCATGTAGTAAAAATTATTCACACAGCTGACTTGCGCCTACCCACATTAATCCGCGAGCTCTCCCTGCGTTCCAGTAGTACGACAGGCGAAACGAAGCATGTGCACAGTGACCAGCATCGCATGCACACCTTGATTCCTTACGTACAGTACCCCACATGGAGTAGGTTCTCTTTTGTTCTAGAGAATTCAAAAGGTAGATAACTTCCAATTCATCTTCATACAGAGCCATAGCAGCGGGCCGATTTATACTAACATTTTAATCCTTTTTCGGGTATCGGCTTGTTGTTTAGCATAGCAAGACGTTCATGGAGCCATTATTGTTAGACATTGAGCGATGCTCATTACCCTCCCACAATGATAGCAAGGCAGTCAGAAGGTCAGCACACTTACTAGGAGTCACGCTAATCCCATTGCTCTGCATATCATGAAAAAGAGGTATTTGCTAGGCCGGCCAAGGGAACCTCCGCGTCCCGAGCCTGTGGGTAGGGGAACGACCAGCATCAAAATAGGCACAATCCCAAAAACTTGATCTCTCGGAGTGGAGAATGGGTAGACCAACCTCCCAATTCCAGTTAGTAGAATCCCCAGAAAGCCTCCCGTCCAGAAATGCCGGTGGTCTAAGACCATAGGGCATTCAGCGAAACAGGAAGGTTGCAAACAACGTGACACTAGCCATTAAAAGCCGGCTATAAAAAACCTTCAAGTACATTAATCTTCTTAATGAATTAATTCCGAGTCAGTACAGTCTCCTCCTGTACCTGCAGAACGCATTTTCCGACAAAAAATCAGCAGATGTACCAGCGAACGCTCACCACATTCTGCTGTGGACCAGTCCTTGGTGTTATGACTCGTTGGCCTAAAGAACGTTCAATGCAAAAACATGCGTACCAGCGTTCCTTTTTCACATAACCTATACATTGGCTGGGTTATTTCCAAAGCCGGTCACAAAAGCTTTCTACATTTCAAAAATCTCTGCTATGCTACCAGTAGCAGGTTGGCACACAAAGATCGCTATCGCAGACAATAGTGCAGCTACCTCTGACGATAGGTTTCAGTGGGAATCCAAGATTTCAGTCCAATAGTTGTTCCACCAAAGGCACCTTTTTGAAGTGCTTCCTGGAATTAGTCTTTGCTTCTATCGGCAATACCACAACTGGTTAATCATTTACACTTCCTACACAGCAGCCAATGCATTTGTCCACCACTAGAAAACATTTACCCAACTAGAGCAACATTCCTTCTGACGTTGACCTTCAAGTCCTGCATCACAATGAAAGATCCATAGCGTCACAGAATGCTCATATCTGCAACAAATGCGGCAAACAGACAACACACAACATTCACTCAAGCACGGCTTCACCAAACATTCGCTTTATGTGATTAATTTGTCACAAGCAGAAGCAACGAAAACCTCAAAGTTTCACACGGCCTCTTCAAGACGTAAAAATTTCAATTAACTCAGGACATATGCATTCATTTCAGGCCGCCAGTAACTTAACGCAACCCCGAAATACTGCGTTTAGCCTTTGTTCGTTTAAAACGACAGGGAGCCTTGATTGGGTTTAGACGATTTCTGTATGACGCAATTGAAAAAAATCAGGGCTCCATCATGCGGTTACCCGGTGGTTGTATGATACTCGAATCCCGTATGCTTGAGATACCTACCTTCGCTACTATTGGTAGACGAAATTCCAGTAACGAGGGGTCGGCAGTGTGTCTAGGTTGGCAATCCTTCCACAACTGAGCACCGAAAATAGCAGATTTCAGAGATGGCTCCATGACAGTACTAATAAAAGTGCCTTAGCGTAGAAAGAGAACACACATCTCAAGTGGGACCGTGAGAGGCCTATATCCAGGGGATCGATAAGTGAAGACCAAGACCACACCACAGGCGTTGACTAACCTCACTTCTGTGAAACAGTAACTACTCTGCAGACAGGGTGCGACATACGAAACGCAGTCCCGAAGGCCAACGTTTTAAGTCAGCACCACAATGAACTGTTCGTCTATAGACTATTTAAGCTGCTAGCCGGAGCATTTTCTGCGCCAAAAGCATTAATACAAACATCGACACCAAACGACATACAGGACATAAGACTACGCAACCTTTGAAAGGAGCACGTTACGCACGCAAAGGTCACGTCGGGTATCTTGACACTTATAAACCGCGCACGTTTTACGTCCTCCCACGTTAGGCATAAACCCAAAACCTGGTCGGTCTCCGGGCAGTGGCTGCTATAGAGCATTGAGTAATTCTTTGCCTAACATAGACGCCTGGGAGTACCTAACATTAATTCCATACTTGTAGTCCTCAAAATACACTTCAGTGATTGAAAACAGAAGTACCCGATTACTACTTGACGTTTCTGAAAACACTCGAATCCCTGCCTGCTCTAGGGAGTGCTTAAAACCAGCTTTTTGGTCCCACTTCTACAGAAGTAAGTCCATGAACGACATACCACCGTTTACCGTTGTTGCAACAAACATATGAGGAAATAATTCAAAGGCCTAAATGCGCACTTCATAAAGTGCTTTTTCTGAAATTCCTGGTGAAGCAATAATCGACCAGCAAAGATTAACTATGACGGGGACAATCTTTTGTAAGATGAACAGAATATTTCGGCACATATACGTAGAACATGGTCATTTAAAAAACCACGAAAGTATATCAGCCAAAATTCTACATACATGCAAACCGGCAGCCACTATGAGGACACTCATACGAGATCAAACAGACGCATGACCAGCCCGCGTTGGGTAGACTTCTTTCTATTTACACCTGGAAATGTTTAGTGCGCCATCCAAGATAGCTGGCGTCGAGAGGAAAAATGAGCCATACAGCTCGAAGCCACACAAACGAGATCTTCCCGTTGCACAAAACGTCGAATAAACTTAGGCGACTCATTTCTACTGTGTTGACTATCATACCGGAATAAAAATGTATTGGTACTGGTGCATTGGGCACAGAACAGGCCATAAACCTACAGATAAAACCATGTCGCACACGACCCTTGAGTTGTCCGCTCAGTGGGTGGCATTCGGTTGTCAATTCCGTTAACCAAACTACTAAGGGGACTGATCGATGTCCGACGCCTTTCGGGGATTCAATCAACGTCAAGTAAGGGTATAGTTCGAAACATTAGTCTCCAATCACAGAAAATGCCTCAAAGTGGGCATTTTGAGTTTGCCATCCTTATTGCCCAGCAATGAACGCGTGGACGGATCGCGGCTTTACACTGCAGAAAATTACCAGTGATACTGGCGATAAACCAGTAGATCGGTGGTTGCAGTTCTCGGAAGTGACCTAAAACCGTTTTATGAACAGCATACACAATGCCTGGGACATTTATAGACAGTATCGTCAAGTAAACTGTTGACAGGACAAACACCGCTGGCTGTCGACACTCAGTACGTCTTCTCAGACAAGAAATGTAATCAAATATTCGTGCGTCCAGCGGCTATGGTAGGCTGTATAACGTTACCGGTCAAACGAACCCTACTCAGGACAGGCCATGCAAGCTAGTACAGCTTTGAACTGCTCTGTGAGCGAAAATAAGCGTGTTAGATTCAATGTATTTAAGGAAATTGAAGATCAAAAGGCGTAAAAAAGACTCAATAGCCTTTGTATGATTGCTGCTGCCAGTCAGGCCTAGCAGGCCATGACTGGGGCATAAATCCACTGTGTGGTGGCTGAACCACATACTGCTGATAGTTCACATCAAATCCAGGCTGGCCAGCCTGCGTTCCGCTTACTGGAGGCAATGGGGAATAAGCAGACCCATTTGGTGCCCCCATAAAGGGCTGGCTGGGATTAGCAGCCATGGCCGCAGGCGACGGCTGTGGGAACACTTGACTAGACCACTTGCCCTGGGGAACATTCGGTTGTGCGGGCAGCTGCAACGGTGCGGAGGCCGCCACTGGTGGCGGTTGTGGGGCAGGAAACGAGGGATTAGCAGCCCACTGAAGCGGCGCTTGCGGAGCCACGTTCACGTTCGAAGGAGGCGGCTGCGTCTGCACGGAGGTCTGTCCCCAAGGTGGAGCGCCGATAGTAGCAGTAAAATCCCTATCAGAATTTTGTCCAGCGCTACTGAAACCCATAGCTGGTTTTTCCACAGGTTGTGGCTTTTGGAAAGAGGCTGCTAGCGAGGCATCACCCCACTTACTGATCTTAGTAGGTTGGGAGTAGGCATTCCCGTTAGGAAGGGCGCCTGAAGACTGCGAGAAGTTTCTCTTCTCGCCAGCATGATCGGGAACGGGAATAGCACTTCCCATAGCTGGGCGAGGCCCATTGGATAGCATGTGAGAACCGTAATCAGTTGCCGAGCTTCGCTGAGGCTCGCTATACGAAGCCTGCGGAAGACTCGGATGAGCTGCATTACCGCCGTAAGTAGGCCCGTTTCTTGGCGGTAAAGTCACAGGCCCGCTAAAATTTGCTACTGGCGCACCACCTTGGGAATTATGCTGCATAAAGCGTGAATCATGGCTATCTTCTGAACGTCCGAGCGGGCCGCTTCGGGAGTTGAAGCGGTTTGATGGGTAATCTGTAGAAAATGAAGTTGAGATATTCTGCATAACAAAAAGTACGGAAAATAACTGAAGGGCCATAAAGGAAATGTAGATATGGTACCCGCTTTTGGGTACGATGAAAATGCACAATCGACGGTCTGTCCCACCACCTCAGTAGTGGGGCCACGTCACAATCGCTAGTAAAAAGCATTGCGCGCTTTTGTGCGCGAAAATGAACTTTTCGGAGGGAGTGACAAGAACGCATTAAATGCAGAAGCTTGCCCACTTCCTCACTAATTACAAACACAACAGTCTGATAGTTCGGACATGGGGGTGAATGGTTTGCGGCAGGTGTTCGCAGCACTTTAATTATTTTTCTCCCCATTCTCAATGTGCAAAGATAGAAGTGGGCAGGTGCACAGTGACTGAAATGAACAAAAGCCACTCCACACCTCTTAAGCCCTACCTACAAGGGAACAAATTCAAACTGATGTAAACAAATGTCACTTCAGTATAATACTCGAAGGACCGAACTACTCACTTGGGTTGTAGTCATCAACAACACTGATTTAGGCGAGTATTCACGAGTCAAAAAGGTATCTCACATTTCCGCGTAAATGTGAATAACTAGCAGAACTTATTCCACCTTTCCTTCTACATAACGTACTGCTGAAAAGTCAGATGCATGTCTATTGGAGAACTGGTGTAGTGAGCAATGTGTTGTAATGGCCTGTTTAATAACACCACAGTCCGTCTACCGAAGAACTGCGCGACCTCGAGGTCCAAAACCGCAATTTTATTTTAAGGGGCAAGGGCGTTCTCTGCAATCTTCGCATCAGACGGCGCACAAACAGACAGTGAGCAATCTGAGTAAAAAAACACAGGTTACGCTCATGCAGAGAAATGTTACTAACCGGAGCACGGCGTCACACAGAAACCAAGTCAAGGCCGCTCTGAAAATGAGGGATCGCAAACAAACACTGGAGCAGCAAAACTTTACCAGTTATTCACTAGGTTAGGTGAAGCCAATCGTATATAATTAGAACTAGCATAAGTACTTACCATTCCGCCGTTTTGAAAAGCGACTGTGACCACCGGCCATGCGTAAAAGTTGTGGGTTGACCTCCTGGTTGGCTTCTTCCAATATTTCAACCAAATCAGCGGCTTGTTTGAAGTTTTTCCTTGTGAAAAATGTATATGCCGTTCCCTTCTTGTTGCTTCTTGCTGTCCGACCAATCCGATGAATATAATCTTCCGTTTGGTTTGGGAAGTCATAATTAACTACGTACTCAATATCATCGATATCTGCGAAACGTTAAATAATAATAAATACATACCTAATCCACGAGATGCCACATCCGTAGCAACCAAGACGGTAATTTTTGCAGTTCGGAAAGCTTACAGAGTAATATAGGAAATATATTTACCTGATAGGGTCGCATCCCTTTCCCTTTGTGCCTTGTCGCCGTGCATAGCAGCGACTCGCAATCCACGGCGTCTGAGGAAATAAGCGATCTGGTCCGTCTTCTTTTTCGTCTCAGCAAATACTAGACATCGCAGACCATGGAATGATTGAATAAGTTCGCATAGTCTGCTTTCCTTATCGTATTCGTCGATGACATCAACGATCTGAGTTATGTTGGGGTTTGCATGCAGTGATGTAGAACCAATATTGACTTGAATATAGTCTTTTAGGAAGCTGCGTGCCAGCGCCTGAACTTCTTTCGGCCACGTAGCAGACCACATCACAGTTTGTCGGTCGGGGCGGACTTGACCTACAATCTTTCGAATTTGTGGTTCAAAGCCCATATCAAGCATTCGGTCGGCTTCATCTAAGACCAAGTAGGTGCAACGCTTCAAGTTCGTTCTAAATTTGCCATTAATTCGAATATGTTATCTTACGCGTTCCCCTTCAGGAAATCTATTAAGCGTCCAGGTGTAGCGACGCATATTTCCGCACCACGGGTGAGGTCTCTCTGTTGAGGGCCTTTTGATGCACCACCGTAGAGACAAACTGTCCGTAGACGAGCAGGCAAGGCAAACTGGTCAGCGACGGTAATGACCTGCTGCGCCAGCTCACGGGTTGGAACGAGAACGAGACATATAGGTCCTTCATCTCTGAGAAGCCGCGGTTGTGCAAGAATGTGGATAATTGCAGGCAGCAGATAACAAGCTGTCTTTCCTGAGCCAGTTTGTGCGATTCCTACTACGTCACGTCCGCTGAGTACCATAGGCCAGCCCTGAGATTGTATGGGCGTGGGGGTGGCCCAACCGGCGCGCTGAAATGTAGCAGCTATATGTGGTGGTAATTCAAGGTCCGTAAACTGGAAAATTGGGCGTGGGATATCTCTTCCAGACAAAGTCATCTTATTTTCGGCACGAAAATTATCGATCTCTTCTTGTGGTCTGCTTGATACGGAAGGCAGCTCCCTGTAAAACACTTTCTCGAAACGAGGCAAGTTTTCTAGATCCCATCTTGGAGCTTTCAAGTCGTCAAAGTTGGAGCTACGGTTACGATTATTTGGTGGTCCTCCCCAACTAAAGCAATTTTAGAAAAATAAATGTGCTTACCGGCGAATAGGCGAACGAGACCGGAACGGCATCCCAAAGGCTGTTAGTCGAAATAGAAAGTGGTAAGCAGTTAAACAAAATTATGAGAGCGTTTTTCAGTCGTGGTAGGACAGCGATTTCCAAGATTCGGGAAGGACTACTGCAGTTTTAAATACGCATACGCCCAAATAATACAGCGCTCTACAGTCGAGAATTCGCGTGCAGGAGTGTCTAATTTAAGAAGTGGAGTGCTTATCAATTGCTGCAGTAAGTTATCTAACTCACAAAATCGAATGATTTTTACAACTAACTCCCCGTTAGAAAAACGCAGACCAAGCTGCCGCCCCAAAGTCTTACAGCAATAAAGTAATAGTAGTTCTTCATAATAGGGCATGCTGTGATTCATTAAGGAATATAAAGTTTTATAGAAATACGATTTTTTGGTTATGTGGAAAATTCAGAAAAAGTTGAAATCAAGCGTACTAAGTAAATTTAAGTTTTAAACGTTTATGCACGTTTATGCAAAAAAAATCGAGTGAATAATGCAGTACAAGTAAAATGACGTTGGAAAAGAATCCTTTTAAAAAGTTTTTGGTTACACATGCTTCCATTTTACTTGCAATGTCATATGTGGTTGTTACCGAAGAGCCCAAATTTCGAGTATGTAGTATACATATGAAGTGGATCCGACAAAGTACAGGGAGCCCAGAATGGTCATTTCTGGCTTATTAACCGTCATCAGACAGTCATACCCAATCTCGAGGTTTTGCACCACGGAGATTTAAACCCGGGACTTTCGGTTATTGTGTTTGAGGCACTTCCTCTAGTCCGCGGGTCCCTTGCTTAGTCGGTTGTGATCGGGAATATGATGAATGGATGCAGGTGTTTCACCGATCTAGTCAAGGAACAATAAATTTCCGCTTTGCCAAGGAGCTCGCCCTGCAAACCCTCATGACTAAGATGATATTATAATGTGGATGAAGTGGATCCGACAAAGCAAAGGGAGACCAAAATGGCCATTTCCAGCTTATTAGCCGTCATCAGCCAGTCATACCAGATTGTGTATGACTGGCTGAGTGTTCGTAAAGTGGCTAGCATCAGGTGTGCAAATTCTTGTAGTAATATATACAGGGTGTCCCAAATATGCATACACATTTTAAATAATTGCTGATATATATATATATATATGGACCACACTGTAATTGTAGGAGGACGGGCAGAGAGGGCCCGTCGCCGCGCACACGACCGGGATG
>JAYGXS010000001.1:63763747-63776777 GCA_036362985.1 Ligula intestinalis
TATATATATGTATCAGTAAGGGGGGTATGACAGCATTTGGGGGTAACTTGATACAGAACATTTCTGAGTGAATCTTTATCTATCATCGCAGAGGCAGTTCTCCAAAAACTAGAGATTCTCGTTTTCCAAAACTATAGGCCATAGCTCAAGAGTTTATATGTTGACGACACCTTCGTCATCATTGAGCGGGAAATGGTCCAGGAATTCCACGATCTCCTTAATTTGATTTTTCCCGACATCCAGTTGACGATAGAGGCCGAAGCAGACAGCCAACTACCGTTCCTAGATGTTCTTGTCCATCGAGAACCTAACGGGTACCTCAAAACGACGGTGTTTAGGAAGGCCACCAACACGCGCCAAATCTTGGGCTATCATAGTAAGCACCCGGCATGTTACACAAATGCAGTTGTGTGAAGACTTTATACAAACGGGCAGAAACTCACTGTAGCGGGCAGCACGACCGAAAGCTAGAACTACAATACCTCCAGCGCCTCTTCCCGTCGAAATGTTACCCTCGAAATTTTATCGGACGCAGCAGGCAGTCCCAAGCAAACCGGGTTCTGGCGACCGAACAGCCAAGACTATGGCGCGCGCTGCCGTACATCGACGGCGTCTCGGATGCGGTCTCTCGCCTTTTAAAGCCACTGGGGATCGGCATCGCCCACCGACCAGAATCAACTATACGACAACTGGTCATGAGACCTAAGGCACCCCTGCCCCGAGAAGAAACCGTAAACGTCATCTACCGAATAAAATGAAACTCCCGTGCGGCCGACTACGTTGGAGAGATAGGCAAACGGTTGCAGACCCGAATGACCGAGCACAGAAGGCCAGTGAATAGGATGGAGTCACACTCTTTGGTGGCAGAACATTGTGCAGAAATTCTAGGCTGAGGAAATGACCGCATTGTCAGAGAAACAATCGAATCGTGGCACACGGGGATAACCTCCATCAACCGTTGTGTGGCACTCCCCACAGCCTACCAAGCCCTCCGAACGCAGTCGCAAACGTGAGCACGGGTCCAACATGAATCAGTCTGCGGTGGACACACTCAGAACCGCACCAGCACCCGGACCTGACGAAAAGGCTGGCCTAGTCATAGCCAGTTCATCTAGTCAGCCTGAAAAGGCGAAACCAGACGAACGCGTTGGCGCAGGAGAGAGTCTCAGCCTAGAGCGACAGCTAAGGTCGGGGAGTATACCTTACACGTCTGAACAAGAACACCAACCTGGGGCAACAGCTGAGAACAATGCAGGGATGGCTAACAGCTCCACCGCAGGAAGAAAAACACTGGACGGACGGACCCCAAAGTCACCTCCGTCACCCGCAGGCAGTAGTACGAATTGATTAGCCCTCCTCCCCCTCCCCCTGCCCCCATGAACCCTGGACTGACTGCTGGACAGAGTGCAGCTGCAAATGGACTAAGAACAAACACCCGAAGGGCGGCTATTACCTGTCACTAACCGCCCTGGGCCCAAACTGTCACAGACAACCTCCCCCCTCCCCGCCTCCCGCAAAACTCACAAACCCATGAACTCTGTTTGTCACCTACCTATAAGTACTGTGAGGCGCGGCACAACACTTACCTCCGACGACGGAAACTTGCCTGTTCTTGAAACGTCAGGATATTACAATTATGGTTCCCGGGGACTCGCATATTTGCTCCTATCGGCTATACATATATATGCATATCTATTCACTCAGAAATGTGCGAGCACCGATCGAATATGTTTCCGAACTTAACAAAGTTCATGTGGTGGTCAGAGGTCCCCAACGGGCGACCGCCTGCCAGGCCGATGCTCTCCAAGTCATAATAGCAGTAAGTGGGGTATGACAGCATCTGGGGGTAACTTGATACAGAACTATATCGGTCTTATTATTTTTCGTCAGCCAAGCGTAACCCTCAAAACCATCTGATCGGACAACACAAACAAACGCACTTACGGACGGCGCAGTTTGTCCACCACTGGAGTCTATCAGATGGGTCATAAGCACTTCATCGAACTGCAGTCCATCAGCGCCTCGCCATTTGCCATTTGCTGTCACTGCTGATCGGGTATATATTCACTCAGGAATTTGCGAACACCGATCGAATAGGCTTCCGAACTAAACAAAGTTCGTGTGGTGGTCATAGGTCCCCAAAGGGTGACCGCCTGCCAGGCCGATTCCGGCCAAGTCATAATAGCAGTAAGTGGGGTATGACAGCGTCTGGGGTAACTTGATATGAATGCTGTCATACCCAACTTACTGCTATATATATACACATTATTATTGCGCACTGATTTTTCTTCTAATATGCTCCACCCCCTAATGCCGGGTGTCAGTATTGGAGTGGGTAGTGCTTAGCGCGCACTGTGGGGACCCCACGATAGTTCCTCACCTCGACGGTGCTTGATGTATGATGCTCAGTTTGGAAGTTTGATACACCTGCCGGGTTACGCTTGTTGCTGGCTCTACGCATGTCCCTATACGGGTGCCGTGGTACTTGCAGTGTACTCACATGGGGGGTAGCTAATAGCGCACCCATAACTTGGAGTGGGGGAGGGAAGGCGCTGTTGGCTCAGCCACACGTGGTCTTTCTGACACTGGCATAACGTGATGTCAGAGACAGGCGTGGTGGTGGTTACGGCTGCGCCCTCCAACTGCGCTCTTTGGTCTTCCTGGCACCTCAGCAACTAAGGAACTGTGACAGATTGTTCGCTTGGTTTGGATTGAATAGTAACCAGTCATCAGCCAATCGCATCCTAAATCTAGTCCATAGTCGACCATTTTATAATCATTTGTCTTTATTTTAAGATAATTTGTTACTCTTATTTAGATTGGCAATTATAAACCTTCTGTAGCCATAAAAACACGCTAATTTAGTCTACAGTATGTGTTCTTACTCATGAAATCCAAGGATTTTTACAAGTAACTCCCTGCTACTCATGTACAGCCCAAGCTGCGGCCCCCAAGGTCTCACAGTAATAAATAAATGGTCGTTCTTCACAATGGGCATATTTAGATTGATCAAGGAATACTGAGATTTTTTTAGAAATACCAGCTATTGTAGCAAAAGTGAAAATTGCCCGTTTCAGGAATACTTTAGTTTTAACTGTAAACATTTGTAATTTTTCATACAAAAACGTCGAATAGATAAAGTAGTAGAAGTAGAATTACGTTGAAAAATAATCCTTTCGTAAAAGTTTCGGATACATATGATTCCGGGAAGAGCTATAATCAGTGCGGGCTTTTTTTAGGTTGTAAGGAGGAATAACGGAGATGTGGAAATGAATCTTGGGGATGTTTGAAATAATGTTAAGGCGAAAAAGGAGGTAGAATGCTGCATTTAATCCCCCTACCCAAATAAATTTTAGTTTCATTATCTGGAATCTATTTGTGCAGGAAGTTTTTGAAAGTTTTGGATACAGGAGTTACTTTTAATATGTCTCTGAACAATTTCAATTTTTGAACAGTTGGATTCGTTCATTGAACCAAAGAATGGGCAGTTGTAGTTAAGAAGGGGAAGGACCAAAACGTGCGATTATATCTTGATTTAATTTCGGAAAGGTATCAATAATAATAAACGGAGCCGCAAATCTGGGCAGCTTTAGCTATTATTCTATCGTTGTGAGGCGAAAGATCTAATTTATTGGTGTAGCTAAAACCTGTGGCGGATGGCCCATTAATGTTATTCCTTCTCCCAATGCTCCTTGCGCCAGCGTCATGTGCCTGTGCAGGTGGCTGCTCCACATGGTGACCTGAAGACTACTTGACCGACTTCCACTCGCAGACATACGTGCGCACAGACGCGTGCTCAAGTAGTCACGGCTCCCTTAGGATTATTTTCCACACCACCCCTTTGGTCACTCAGTCGACTCTCTCAGACCTGGCTGGATGCAGTTAGGATCAGCCCTGGCTTCGCCAGTGGGCACTGCTACCTGAGACTGCAACTGAGAGTTCTGTATACAATAAAACCCTCATTCTGGTGACCCTTGCCTTTTTACCTCCAACCTGGAATTCGACCTGACGATTGTAGTGATCTGAGTTCAAACACGACTTAGACCCCTACAAACCTAAATCCTTGATTTTTGAACATTCAGTCAATGGGCAACCTTGAAAAATAACGGGTTGTGGCTGCCTTTCAGGCCTAAAGCACTTGTGCCCACAATTAGAAGGTGAAAAGTCCATCTGTCATGTGGAGCTCCACGCAGAAAGAGCGTCCAAATGAATGAATCAGAATGAATTTGTTCTAAGTATCACATGACCATAACGTTAGAGAGGAAGTAAACACATTAAAAATCATCTGCATAAGTATAAGATTGAGACTGTTTAACACTCAATTAAATATCATTCACGCAAAGCAAGAACAATAGAGGGCTTAGCATGGCATCTTGAAAGACACCACTCAAAATTACGGTAGCGGTTAAATATGAGGATCCCACTAAGTCCTTTTGTTTTCAAATAGATAGGTATAATTTGATAAAGTCAGAAAAAAGGACAACAAAGTCCCATATCCTCTAGTTTGACTAGAAGCCGCCTATAAGGTACTTTATCGGATGCTTTACTAAGATCAAATTAGAAAACTTCCACAGATGAAAGGTCATTAAGAGCAGAAGTATGTAGGTTAAGAAAAGACATATGGCATGTTTCACAATATTGGTCCGGTAAAGAGCCATCTTTAAGGAGCTGAGAATTTTATTGCTTATGCAAAAATCTGTAATTTTTTTGCAATTAATTTCTCAAAGAGTGTAGCTAAAGGGGGCGTTTCAAGAACACCGCGATAATTATGACTATCCAAGCGGGAACCAGGTTTAAAAATAGGGACTATAATATAAATTTTCCAGTAGTCGGGCAAAAAACCATTCTGAAGAAATACTGAAAATAATTTACTCAGTAAAGGTGGGAAATCACTTCATTGCTTAATGAGTGAGTTTGGACTGTTATCAGTTCCAATCGAATAGGAACATTTAAGACGATTTATATATGTTTAGTATGCCAGTTTAGAGGCAATTTTAAAGAGTTGGTAAAGCACCTCTTGGGCACCTTTAAGACCTTAAACAGTAGAAAAACCGAAAAAAACTCCCTCTTTTGCAGCCAGTATTGGTTTTGTTTCAATTTTGTGTTTTATCAATACTGGGTGAGATAGGGAGTTTGTTTCAAATGAGAAAAACCTGACTTTAAAGGTACAATACAAACGGAATATATGTACAGTTGCCAACTGAGTTCACACATCAACAGGAGAAAAGTTGCATATCGTTTAGGGATATTAGATCGGGACGGGAATGGTTGGCACAAGAACAGAGTGTTCTCAGTCTTCCTTCAATGTTTGTTGGCAAAAGTTGCGCGCTGTAGGCTGAAGGGTTAGCAGATTGCATGCTGCATCTTCAGCAGCATTATCATCAGCATGAAACCTGGCAGGATTCAAAGTCCACGAACGTTATCAGAGTGAAACAGAGATTCCACAGAGCCAGCACCCAAAATTCGTGAAAGTTGTCCAGAATGTAGAAAACTAGTTATAGCTCGCTTAAACATAGGGTAGGTTTGCCGGGTTTTAATACTTTTGGGCAGCTTATTTCTGATTGATATGGCGTTTACTGAAAAAATATTGCCGGTACTTAACTGTGCGTGCCATATGAAGAAATAAAAACACATCTCGATGACTGGCGCGCCGAGAGTGCTCAAGCTGCCTTATTGTACTAAGAGGATTAAAGATTTGGCCATTCAAATGTTTAACTAGTAAAAATAGACCCTTCTGTAATCTACGAAGGCACAGGGGCTCCAGCTTTATAATTTCGCACCTTTGTTGGTAGGCTAAGTTACGGTGTTGTGTATTGAAAACTCTTCTAGTGAAGAAGTTCTGCACCTATTCTATTTTCTTCCGTTCACTACTGCGCAGAAAACTGAATAGGGGCGAACAGTATTCAAGACTACGTCTCACGTACATATTATAAAGCCTAGTTTTAACTTTTGTGGTCTTAACATTTCTAAGGATAAATCCGGTGGTTCGGCGTGCTTTCGAGACTATCATGGCACAGTGCTCTGACAGATTGAGACTATTAGAATAGGATATGCCTAAATCCTTGATAATTACTGGGACATTTAGTTCGTGGCCATCTCTGCTTCATTCCGGTTGATGATCGTCGCCAACAACCATAAAGGAAAATTTGTGCCATAAAAGGGTGAGGTGCCATGTGCAACACCACTGGGCGAAGGCCTGAAGATCCTTTTTTATCAGCTCAAGTACGATGTTGCAATCTGCCGGTTTATAGTGATAAGCGAATTTTGAATCACCAGCGTACATGAAAGGTCTCCCATACTGAAAAAATCTAGAACGTCGTTGACAAAAAGGCAAAATAGGAGCGGCCGAACACTTTTTCACGAGATCTGCTTGTTGGTTCCTTCGTTTATGCATCGCTTCAGTTACGCTGGACTAAGGCAACCACGCTTTCGCGTGATGTGGCCCACTAGGAGATCACAGGATTAAGATATTTCTTAAGCTCATGTGCAGGCATGCCGGTCAGTGACTAATAAATTAAAATGGAATTGTCAGGTGCAATTGTACGATTTTTTACACTAAAAGTAATTGCCTTCCACCACATTTTTGTAATTTTTTGATGTTTCGATTACGAATATGTTCAGATCTTCCTTGAAATGCTAATTAGGACTTAGCGATTTTCACTGGCTTCAGTGGATTGACTATAAATAATCACCATATTCTACGTGCTTACCAAAACCTTCAAAATAAGATAAATTTAAGGACTTTAACCTAAATAACAAGCTTTTAAACATTTTTTTCTCATGCAGATGTCTGCGTTTGTCATGATATTAGAACCGTCCAAACATGTCAACTTATTGCCAAGAAAAATGAAGGTCCACACCAAAAGTCGCGAATGAATATGGCTAAGATTTATTGAAAAAAATTCTAGAACACGTTACCGATTGAAAATCAGCTTTAATTATATATTTTGACTTCGGATGTCTGCGTACTTTATTTTTTGACGATTAAGTCAAGATCAGAATGGAAAATTTCGGGCATTTTATTGATTTACCTAAAAATTATGGAAACGTCTTCTGTTATAAATGCAAGAGCTACATTTTCTATTTAAATCAGATCAGTTTCCAGTAAAATTTGGTTACTTTTCAGGCCCAGTTCTACAACAAAAAATGCAGAGTAGAGTGGCAATAATATCAACGATGAATTTTTGAGAAAACTGTTTCTCAATGCCCCGTGACAACTCACTGAAATGTGTGATAGGTAAACTATCTTCAATTTTATATTAGCTGTACAATTGATTTACTTACTCTTTACTAATATAGTCCTCATACTCATTCCTTGCCTGCAACAATTCAAATGTACAATCAACATTTTTAATTGGTATAGCGCACGTGAAAGCCTTAAAAGTGAATTACCCAATTTTATGGCACAAAACTTGGAAGATTTGCAAAGTAGAATTATTAAAACTAATTTCGCTCGCCTTTTCTGAAAGCTATTGCACTATCTCATAATTACACTTATCTCAATTTCATGGACGCAAAACAGAAATTTCCGTTTTGTGTACAGATATAATTAAAAAGTTCCTGCTCTTCATGTATGTTCTTTTATAGTGCTACATGCACACACAAGAAGTTCTTTTTGGCAGCGTTTACTAGCGTAGGAAATTCCTCGGTCATCAACAAACACTGGATTTCACCCATTTCCGCAACTATTTTCTCCCAATATACTGATCTGAACGGAATTTAATTCTAGTAAACAGCATTTTGCGCTTCAAGTCCACCCAATGAACTCAATAAAAAACCTCAAATATGTGTTTAGTTCCCCAATCTTCAACCTTTCATCAGATATGTAATCTACTGTATGGTAGTTTTGCAGAAGAGTTTGCGTTTTCGGGATATTTAATTTTTACATAATTGCACATTGTAATAAATGAATCAAATTTTTTGCTTGGAAGATGTGGTAATGGTGTGATTTTAGCATGACATTCAACGCGTTCACCAGATATGACCACGCCATCTTTCTGTTTCATCTCTTATGGCCTCCATTTTGTAGCTGCGTATACTGTCGGCTGTCGGCTATCGTATTAACCTTACATGTATCAAATCGTCCTTCTCGTACCTCCAAAGGCATTGACGGTAGCGATCAGCAGTCCACGTATGTGCATAAAAAATAGCCAACGTACCACTTACTGTATCGCGCAAAGAAGCGGAAATGGGTAGCGATTGGAGAAGGGATTGTTTATTGAGTAGATAGAATTTTAAAAATTTACCAAGGAAATTCTCAAACATGCGGTCCTCATATGGTGACATTTATTTTACGACACCAAGAACTGCAATCAACACCCTGTTATGCCCATCAGCAGATTTTGAATGAAAATTGTCTGATTTCTTCTATCCTTATAGTTACTGGAGGTGCGATAGTGTATATGGGTAGCCGAGAGAAATTTCAGTATGTCTATGCCCAATAATTCCAAAAATCTCAGACGTTTCAGCATAGGAACATTGCCCTTCCTGTAAATTACTGATAAGTCTCGGTGACAGTTTAAAAGTCCGTTATTCTCCCTCGTTTTTGTCTAATAGATCTGGGTGTGTTACAACTCAGGCAGTCGCAATTCGGGCAAAGGTCGATAAGTATGTGCGAATACTTTGGCTAGACCCGTGATGCTGATTTAAATATCAGTAAAACAAACCTTGGATGAAAATACTGCAAAAAATTATCCAACACTCCAAACCGGATGAAATCGTCGTGCTGTTGGAGACAATTAACATTTGAGCGGTGTACCATGCAGGCTTTTGGTATGCCAAGTTGGTGGTATCGGGAACCTACGGAAATTGACAGCCGATTTTCTCTCAGACTGTTTCTTATTATAACAACTATTTGGCATTTTATATGCACTTGGAATGCAAGAAGAATACTGAAAATAAACTCAACCATTCCGCTAGCACTTTGGCTTTGCTTTAGTTTCAAACTTTGTCAATACTATGTGAAGAGAGACGTTAGTTAAGAGTTAAAAACTGTTTTCAAAGGTAAATCTATAGCAAAAATTACAAAATGCTATAAAAATAAGGATATTTATTTTGTGTCAAGCGTTTTTTTCTGGGGTCAATGTCATGGACATTGGTGAATGCTGATTTTGGCAACCGGTAGAAAAGGCTGCGGTCGTTTATTTGTCAGGACTGCAATTTCTTTGGATCAACAGAAAATAGTGATTTTTTGATACTGGAATTCTTTCCCCAGATTAGAAAACAGTGCATATCACACCGCTTTAAAATGTGGTAGTCGTGCCCTTGCGAATAACTACAGACCCGTGAGTCTGACCTCCATATGTGGCAAGGTAATGGAGAGATCGTCAAAAAGGAATGGATGACATATTTTGAAACTCACAATCTCTTTTCCAATGCGCAGTATGGCTTTTGTAGGGGTAGGTCATGTGTGACAAACTTGCTTTACACGATGAAAATCTGGATAATGGCAATCGATACAAAAGACACGGTACATGCGGCCTACATTGATTTCCGGAAGGCCTTCGACAGTGTTCCACACCAACGTTTCCTGTACAAGTTGAGAATGATGGGTATCGGAGGCAGACTTCTTCAGGGGACTGAGAATTTCCTCGCTGGTCCTTTCCAAACTGTGTGTGTAGGCCGACAGTCATCGAGAGCGGAGTCCCTCAAGGCTCAGTACTCGGACCAATCCTCTTTTTCTCGTTCGTTAATGATTTTGTACATGAATTGGACTGTGAGTGTGCCATGTTTGCAGATGATGTAACAATATGTCGATTAAACTGTTGGTGACGCAGATGGCTCCTGACCTTCAATTCGAACAAAAATGTACTTTGCTATGTCTGGGAAATTGAGATCCGGTCCGTGATGCGCGATCCTACTCTCTGAACGGAATCTCACTCCAAGAAGCAGAAATACAAAAAAATTTCTTGGTATCTGGACGACAGAAAACCTCAAACCTTCGACAAAATGTTGAAAGGTGGCTAAGGCTGCAACGTCAATATTGTACGTCATCAAGCGGGCATCCACAGTTTTTTATGAAAAGTAAGAGTCCGAGGCACACTAGCATATGAGATTCGCCTAAATAACCTTTACCTATATCCTCTCAGTTAAAGGCAGTTAAGTCACTACAATTAATCTCCGGGGTAGCGACGCGGATTGAACCATGTGCGTTTGTTTGGGCTTACCTCCCGCGTAACTTGATTTTTCAGGATCTCGCACGTGGACCTGGCCGCTACACCCTGCACAGATTAGTCCAGTCTACCTTCCCTTTTCCCAATTTTTAGAACGTTTGTCATTACTTTAATGCATCCATATCGAACTATTTTCCATCCTCAGATGTTTCATAACAGATTTCCTGCTATTTTTGATACTGTATCCAATCCCACTTTTACCTGTTAACTCGTTTCTAGTATTTTTCCAGTTCGCACACTTTTCCCTGTTTCCGTAACGTTACGTTTATTTTCGTACAAATCACGATCATAGATTACTCTGTATCATTTTTCTGTTTTTTGTTTTCATTAGATACATTTGGGAGTATCATAACTGAAATCCCTCATTCTACCTATCCACATAACTTCTCTCAGAACGAATCGGAACTTCATGACTGATAAGTCTGATGGAATGGAATTTGCACGTATGTTAGACAAAGCTATGGAATCTACTTCCTTTTTTCAAAACACGCCCCAACCTACTTGGCCAGAAATATCATCCCTTGATTCTTTCGCTCCCACGAGGTCTGTGCAATCTAATCCGCTCTTAGGATTTTATCAGCCCATTACACTAGCACCGACCCAAGTAGTCATTCCGTGTGACGATTGTGCAACGAATCTCCTGCCACAGAACCGTTCGGTCGTTACACCGGGGATATCTCTTCGAACTGTATGTTCTCCAACGACGATTGCATGTCAGAAAGTATTTTTTCTCTAATCGGGTCGTGGATCCGTGGAATAGCCTTCCCGAGGCGATTGTTATGTCCCAATCTGTGGAGACATTCAAGCACTGACTTGATATAAACATGCTGCAGCACAACGTGAACTATGTGACAAATTAGCCTCGAAATACCACTACACCATGTGACAGTCTATATTTTCCTGACTGAAAACTTGTTTAAATTGTTTTTAACTCCTGAGATTTTGATGTGACAAATAGGGAATTCAAAGGCGCAAACCTATTTTTCCCTCAAATACACGGATTGACTGCTTGATGACTGTGTAGGAAAGGAGAGAAGACTTGGCTGTTTTAATTGACGTGAGAAGGAGCTAGAAGTTTTTCCGTGGAATGTGAAATGTAAGCAAGACTGAGTTGTACTTCTGAGTTTCTTTTTTTACCCCTATTGCAGTTATGGACGAGGGTAAGCCACCGGAGCAGAGAACAGAACCCGCGGAGGTGATACCAGCCGACGATTCCTAGTAATATTGTTGTAGAGTTTCCCTCTCCCCATTCCCGTCTCCGCTGGACAGTGGTCAACCCTTGGCACTCCCTTGGCTTCTTGTCCCTTACATAGCGGGCTCTTAACTTTTTTATACTATTATACTCTTCCACCTCTCAGTGCTTTTCATCGGGTTTGATTGTCGAGTGCATACGATATGACCAGGATAACGAGACACCGAAATCCGGGAAATTCATTTTCTGCACCCACGGTCTGTTCAACACCACAGACGGTGTCCAAGTTTGAACCCACCCACTCCTCCAATTCGACAAGTGGCTCGTACACAACAACAGCACAAAGAGTACTATGAAGCACTTGAAACAACCCTTAGCTTTGAACCACCTATTACAGCTTTGAGGTATGTAACTACACTCATCCAGACGACGGGGTGGAATAAAAATTCGGCGGCATAAATATATATTATACGAATGGATGGAACTTGAATTTATATAGAATGCATAGTCCGAAAGGACTATGTACAGACACTTATAATAATCCGTGTGGAATGCAGCGTTTTGGGTAGCTGTATGGACGCGCTGTGGAAGATGTTAATGTTGAGAACGACATCAAGTATTTGCTTGCTATGAAAAATATAATGAACAACTTTTAATCATTACTGTTGTTGATAATTTTCGTATATGTTTCCTTTTCCCATATATCCGACATCCGCTCACTTTTCATCTACAACTTTATAAACGACCTTTTTTGAAATGCAGTAGTCGCCAGTTATTAAGCCCATCTCGGGCCCAGACCGAATTGGGCTTAATAAGTGGCGGGCGCATTAACCGGAGAGTCCTAATTCTTCATTAACAAACGCAGGATAGACACTATACATTGCACACGTACTGTATGATGTGTAGAGCTTGGCTATATGCAAGAAAAAAATGCTGTTGGTCTGTATTTTACGTAATAACAAAAACAAAAGAATGATTTGCGGCACGTTTAAAAAAAGCGGTCTAGTGTCAGTTGCTTTGGAGGAAACTTCACTCACAAGTGCTCTTTGATGTCCTTCTCCAGGCACCAGAAATCGTCGAATTTTGTGAAATCTGATGCCTGTAGACCGCGTTGCAGAGTGTTACTAGTTGCGCACACACAGAGAGATGCGAATCTCAGTCGGCGGATTTTGCTGTGTAAAATTCCATCCCAAGCTGATTTGGGCTTACTACGCGGCTGGGCCTATTAACCGCGGGCTTAATAACCGGCGACTATTGTATTCTGTTGTACAAATGCATACACAAGATTTTCCGTATAAATGAGGCGATAATGGGCATTTGCCTATATTTCCCTTAATACACCTGACCTGACCCATAATCGGCAAACATAGTGCCATCATGTTTCATTTAACTGATACTGTCGTTAACATACATAGTGAACAAGTCAGGACTAAGAACGAAGCCTTGTGGAACACCGCTCTCATCCGCAACTATTTTGAACTTCGTGCTTCCTTACAAGCAATTATAATTGTTTCGTCCTTTGCTTTCTTCGACTGTATCCAGTAGTCACGCGTACGCCAAACCAGTGATAACAACTATCAAGGTGGTACGGTACTATTAAGAGAAAATTGTACAAAATAAATACACAAACCTTAACAATGGATATTCCACGTCAAGAGCAAAGGGA
>JAYGXS010000001.1:63776787-63787558 GCA_036362985.1 Ligula intestinalis
AATACACAAACCTTAACAATGGATATTCCACGTCAAGAGCAAAGGGAATCCGTCAAAGGGTATGTGTCCGGTTTTATAGGATCCCAGGAGTCGGTTCCTGGGGGCTCCCATTGGTCTGAATGCACTAGTCCAAGGGTGGGGAGGGTGGACAGACGCGAACAGAGACAATGCTTTGTCGGCAAAGGGGGGGGGGGAACGGACGGGAACAGAGACAATGTTTTGTTGGCAAAGGGGGGATGCAAGCGCTTGAGAGGCAGTTGTGGTGGCGTAACTTGACGAGTGGGTCTCGGATCAGCCGCGGGCACTCGATCAAAAAGGCGGAACAGACGTCTGGGTCGACACCGCCGTCAAGCTGGTCGTAATGTGAGAGTGTCATCAAAGGGCCGAGACCGGGGAGGGCAGTATTCAGACAGCATTCCAGGGGGGGGGGGGTGGTAGCCTTCGGAAGCCGATAAACAATCATTTTTAGACGGGAGTCTCGTAGGAGAAAAGGTGTGGAGAATTTCAAACTTGTTCAGCCGGAAATAACAATAATTATATTGAACTTTGAAGAAATTAGCATTAAAATCAACATTACATTACACATTAAACGTGAACTGTCGTAATGGCGGGCCCCTAGGCCTTCAATATACAATTATTATTAAAATACAGGAATATTGCCAAATCCGAATGGACGACCTTTCAAGTTCGTGGCTGCCACTAACTCGAGGAATACACTAGGTACAAGGAAGTAGTCCTGACTGCTCCTGATATTGGTAAAGTATACCATTTTACAGCAAGAGGTCACTTAGAAAAAAAAATTCTGTGGGTTCGAAGACACGAAGCTCGCCTCTGCTTTCATTTTCGCGTTAACTCTAGCTCTTAGTTTCTAAGAATTAACGTTTTCATTCTAGTAGATGGATTCTAGGACAATCGTTATTCCTCCTTGATAATAACCTATTTGCTCCACGCATAACCGTTAACGTTTTTTGTCTCTAAATCTGATTTACCATGAAATAAAATTCCGCTATAAATTATATCGTCGTGCACACAAACAGTATTAAAACTAAATTATGCGAATATTTTACTTAGGAGAATATAATCCATTATTATTTGTTTTCTTTGCAAGCACCCAAGTTTTGCGGGTTGAAAAGGGTTCGCATAGAATTTGAGGCGTCGCCTAGATGTTAACCACTTTTTGAACCCATTTATATAATCTCCTGCACAGATGATCTTTGCAAACGTTTTCGTCCACTCGACTTTTTTAAGCATGATCACGGCTGTAGCTCTTGTTTGCCTGTCAGGTTAAAAATCGTTAATGAGGGCCACTTTATTCTTCATCCAGGGAGCCAGGTATTTAAATATGCTAGGAAAGCCAAAGACGGTGTTCCCCTTCTCTCTCTTTCGCCTTTTGTGCATATCCCGGCCTCACCGACAGACTAAGAATCAGGTGGGAGCGAAACCCGCTGCTACGTTTTTTCTGCTAGAAACAACAGCAAATGGCGCCATAAATGCATAGTTCGGCAGTTTCCAATGGCGCCGGCAAGTGTGAAGTGACATTTAAAATGTGAAATACACTGCTACAGATAAATAAATGTATTTGCTGCATCTTTGAAGCAGGAAGTTAACCTCATGTATCTAACCAATGTGGTGGACAAATCTCGCCATCAAAGTTATTCGGACATGTTTAAGCAAGTATGCGAAGGCTAGCGGCACCGACCACGCCGATGCGTGATATGAAGGTGCCATGGCAAAGGTGATAAGTTGGTATCAAATCCCCATTGCTGATGGTGGGGGTGGTGGGCTGGTGCAGGCAAGGGTTGACAGTACGTCGGAAGTGGTCTCAAGGTGGACTATATTCACATTCATTCTACTCATTAAAACATATCCAGAACACCGCAGGAAAATATTTTTTCGTATACTTGCTACAAAATTGAAGCTTATTATCAATTTTTGCCTATGCCTTCCGAATTCTCGTTTACATAATGAAATAACGAAAAGGATGCAAATATAAATTACCTCTACAAGCAAAGTGAAAAGGCAAAGAGTTCAGAATATTTCAAACGACACCAATTTTTGTCCTTACCACAGTAGAGAATATGGTGGACCTACTCCAGTGCGCGTTTCAAATTGGATGTCCATTTTCGGCCTCCGAGAAAATTATATTTCTACGTGATTTAGGACTACAGGACGCTCTTGCACCCTATTGGTATTAAAAAATATACTTCGTTTGCCCAATATCATCTTCCTCAGCCACCTTCAGGAGGACTTAGCTAAGTCCTTCAAAATATTGGATCCTTCTGATTTTGAAAATCGTCGCCTCTACTGATTACTAGTCAAAGAAGTACATGGACCATCCACCATCGATCATTGCAGATCAAACTTCTACGAAGGCTGAGTCAATCTTCTTAACATAGAAATTCACTGTTTTATCCTCTCAAAGTACTTATCTAAGTCTATGCAATTGGAATTTCATAAGGAACTTCATTTTATAAACACGATGACACTACTCAACGTTTGAAGTTTCTTTCTACCGAAAGAACCTTGTTCAATATATTTCCCTCAAAGTTAAGGCAATATTCTTGATCGGGAAACATTTTTTGCTGATTGCGGAAAGCTTTGCAAAATTTCATGCTCCACTTCTAAAGACAGAAAGGATGCGTGACCGGGGCTCGAGCACAGTACCACTTAGGTCGCAGATCAATGCGCTATTCACTACACTACCGCACCGGGGTCGGAGGGGTGTTCGAAAGATGTGATAAACATAGCACAACCGACGCATTCAGAACAGCCGTGTTCCGGAAGCCAGGCGATAATTGAGACGAAAGTTAAGCCGATAGTCGCCAGACTAAACCAAGTCGAACTAGAACTCTTAAACATGAAAGATCTTTTGCACAGGTCTACTTCTCCGGAAGACACTACCCAAAGAGTGACTCGTAGTAGAACGAGCAGTGTCACGCTTAAGGTAGCGCCAGAAACTAAGCAAGTGGTCTCTAAGATACCCGTAAGAACTAGTCTGGTTGCGTCTCCCGAAGAGCCCAAGACTAAGAGTAAGATGCCACCGACTATCACTCAAAAAGGTGGACTTGACACGAGAGGGGAGAGGTCGGGTCCTCCCAAAAATCAAAATCAAATGACAGAGCTAAATGAAATCACAATCTAAGAAGAGGAAACCCCCCACTGCGGTAGGACCAAGCACCTCTCAGCGCTCTCCAAATGAGGGCACTGTTGACCGCGCACAGATCGAAACAGAGGAACTCGACAGTAACTCTACAACCGCAGTTGCCTCTGGAACGAAGGATGATGATGACATCCATTGGCATGAAGTAGTCGCGGGGTCAAAAAATAAACCCCACAACCCTTTATTTAATCGCAATCAGTGCATCGTCATACAAAGCATGCCTAAATCTACTTCGGAGACCTCAAGGAATAGAATTTACCACAATATGTACTTATTCCGCGGATACATTAAACCTCTCCTATATGAAAACGAGGAAATTGAGATTCCCGTCTTAAAAACATTTAGGATGGGCCTATAGAAGGGTTCAAATGCAGACTTGGGTCAACCCAGACCTATAAAATTTATACTCCTACACGAGGAATAAGTGAGAATACTGTTAAACAGGAAATTGCAAATGCGGAACAAGAATCCAATGGTTTATTTTTCAGCGGGATGACTCCCCGACCGAGAGGGAGAAATGGAGGGAACTGAAAACCGAACTCTACAGGAGATCCAATGCGGGCGAGAGAAACCTACGAATAATGAACGGGAAGATCATCACCACCCAGAGGTCATTCCTCTGGAGACAGCCAATAACGCTGAGTTTTACAGTCAAAAAGTAAACCAAAACTCATGCAATACAGTAGCTCATCCGCAAAAACCTTCCGGCTACCTCGACCCACAAATCACTCAGAACTTTATACCGGCGAATCTGCGCTATCTTTATACGAACGCACAGAGTTTGCTTCAGAAGATTGACCTATAGCCGGATGTCATCTCCATTACAGAGACTGGGCTACAGGCAGACGTAATTGATGCCGAGATTGTACCCGGAGAGTACCAAGTTTTTCGTCGGGACCGGATACATAGGAGGAGAGGAGGTATAACAGTGTTTGACAAGAAGGGCATCATTGCGCCAGAAAGCAAAATAAGTTCCTCTCATGATTGTGAAGCGCTATGGCTTAAACTGAAAATGCATGGTTCACCCACCTTACATTTCATTACTGTCTATAGACCGCCAAATCAAGCTCCAGAGGGTGGCGAGACCATGTTTGGGCTAATGCGTGAACTGGCCCAAAATGGAAACGCACTGATCACTGGCGATTTTTACGCCCCACTGATCAACTGGGATAAGTTATCAGTTAAAGGTTCTCACGAATCTTTTAGCACCAGAATTTTAAAGCTAACGTGGGACACCTCTCTCATGCAGAATGTTGGATTTCCAACGAAAATAAAAGAAGCACAAACAGCGAACTGTTTGGACCTCGTGTTATCGAAAGACCCGATTGATACAATCGCGCCTCTTTGCAAGAGTGATCATATCATGATACTGTGGGAATATGCTTCAAACACCAGTCAACCGAAAAATTCGAAGGTTCGGTTAGACTACTGGCGCGGAGATTACACCGCAATGAGAAGTGAACTATCAGCTATAAATTGGTATGACCTTCTCACCGGTAGTCCAGATGCCGACTGGAACATTGTAAGGGATCTTATAAGTGACGTTATGCATCAGAACTCTCTGCTGAGAAAAGTACAAAAGGCGAGCAGGCCCAAATGTTGAACGCAAGATCTGAAGAGCCACATAAACAGTGGTCCAAGTCATCAGACGACAATACCCCCGTAGATGTTGTTTACATAGGCTTTGAAAAAGCCTTTGATAGTGTCCCTCACCAACGGCTACTCTACAAGATTGGCGAATCCGGGATAAGGGACAATTTACTAAATTGGGTAGGAGATTTTCTCATAGGCCGATCGCAGTCCGTGTGCGTCGGAAACGCAAAATCCTCTTCAGTACCAGTTGCGAGTGGAGTGCCTCAGGGCTCCGTTCTTGGGCCACTATTGTTCCTAATCTACGTCAACGACTGTAGGCATTGACTGGTCAGTAATGAAGTCTTATTTGCAGATGATATTAAGATATGGCAACCCATCAGAAACGCTTATGATGAACAAACTCTGCAAGAAGGACTTGACCACCTAGGTAAATCGTCCAAAAATGGTTAATGCGGTTTAACTTTGAGAAGTGTGTCACATTGCGGCTCAAGATGAAGAAAGTGAGCGCGACGGATGACTCACACAACTTCGTACTCAACGGAAGGTGCCTGTCGAACTTCAATGAACAAAAAGATCTGGGTATGGCTATTTTGCCATCCCTGAAGCCGTCTTTACAGTGTGCTAGGGCTGCCAAGAGGGCGACCAGTGACTTGTTTGCCATTAAGCGAACTTTTGTCGACATCGCTACAGAACTATTCGGCAAAATATACGGAACATTTATTCGTTCACATCTGGAATATGGCGTTCAGGCGTCGCGGCCATGGTTGCAAAAATATTACCAGATGCTGGAAAGAGTTCAACGAAGGGCAGAAAAATTGTGAATGTTCTAAAGTCTTCATCTTACGAATGAAGACAAGAAGCACTTAACGTTTTTCCTGTTGAATACAGGCAAGTCCAAGGCGACCTCATACAGACGTACCGGCTCGTGAGGAATCGGGAGTTTGCCCTGCAGTTTGATGACTTCTTTGCATTCGCCACTCAACCGGCCTCCGTGGGAATTCCCTCAAACTGCAAAAAACTTATCCCATCTAGATGTCCGCAAGCATTCGTTTGCACAGCGATTCATCGGTGCCTGGAACGGACTGTCGAAGGCGGTCGTAATGGTGAACACGACAGATGCATTCAAATGCATCCTGGATGCATATTTAATCCATAGATTCCGGTCATACGCACAGGAAACTGTTGCTAGCAGCCACGAAAGATTAGCGCATACATACAGACAGCAAAATTTTGTACATGTGCATATGTAACTCAATATTTTATGGTAACATATTTCATGTTGGATATTTAATGTAAACTTTTTTCAATAGGATCTTCAAAGGCATTGCCTACTACCCTAAATATACTGAACTATACTGAACTTTATGTTGCATGTCGCTGCAATTACTATAGATAGATAGATAGATAGATAGAGAACTATATTTTGATGATAATATCAAAATTTTCAGCAAAAAAGTGGCTCCATTCACGGAGAGTAAAAATAAGATCAATTATGGGGTCCAAAAAGCTCAAGAGTAAACGGTCAAAGATAACAAAATGCTCAAAGTAAGAAGTCGACACGGTTACCACATCTGTTATGGAGACAGGTCTGCCTTCAGCTTCTCAATTTCCATTTCTTCACACGTGAGGAATCGTGCTAAGAATGGGAGTACCGAGTACTGGTAGGCCGATGTACGGCAGGTCATATGACGGAAGCTTCGGCGCATGGTCCGAGAAGATTTCGCAGCCATTAATTCAGAGTGGAGAGGGTGAGCGACCTCACTTAGAATACGGTCCACGAAATTCTTGACCGATTTAAAATGTCGCTGTATGATGAGGTCAGCTAAAAAAACATAGGAATAACCGGCAGCTGAAGAGAGCATGCGGAGAATACGTTTAATAATAAGCAAGTCTTTCTTGAGTAGTGCTGGAAAAGTAACTGGAGAGCAATAAAGAATAAGAGGGAGGATACAGGCATCTATAAAACGCCAGATGAGAGCTTGTGGGGTGCGATATGAACGCAAGCGGCGGACATAATACAAAAGTTTGCGGATTTTTATAAAAAGGTCTTCAATATGAAGAGTAAATGAGAGGTTGGAAGCAAGTGTTACACCAAGGTATCGGAAGGAGGATACATTGTTAGGCAGAAAGTCAATGGTTTCAGGGCTGGTAGGGGGTCGCAGCCGAAAAATGCACTGGACTGACTTCCGCTCATTAAGTAAAAGGCCATTTTCTGACGACCATGCTGTGACATGGTCCAGTCCATCCTTCAGTGTTTGGAGATGGGTCTGGCTTTTGAGAGGATGGCCGACAACCATATCGTCAGCGTATTTGTCAAACAAACATGCGTTTGGAGATCGTAGGTCATCAGTATGGAGGGAAAAAAGATGAGGGGATAATATAGACCCCTGCAGAACTCCACAATTGTTGGGAAGGACCGTGGATTTTCGCTTCCCGGTCTGAACGAATTGGGTGCGGGAAGAAAAATAGTCCCTTAGCCATGAGACAACCCAGCCAGGAGAGCCACATGCAGAGGTTTTACTAAGAAGAAGATGGCACGGGATCGTGTTGAAGGCTGAGGAATAGTCAAGAAAAGCACACGCGTAAGCACGGCATCCCTTATCCAAGTCCCTAAGAGCAGAGTGGACTACTAAAGCAACTGCATCTAGTGTACTACGCCTCACCTTATACGCAAACTGCAAGGGATCAGAAAAATTGGATGAAAACGGCTTAATGATGTCCAAAGCGACTCGTTCTGTAAGTTTGAGGAGTGCAGAAGAGCAGGTGATTGGGCGAAAGGATTTGGGACCCGTTGAAGTGGGTTTTTTCGGGATAGGAGTGATTTTGACCGAACGCCAACCGTCATGAATCTTGGACTCCATGAAAGATAAATTAATAAGATGTGCCAAGACAGGAGCTAATTGAAAAGAGCAGGATTTAAGGAGAAATGGGGAGACGCCATCTGGTCCGGCAGCTGTTGTACCTTTAACCTTGTTTAGGTGTTTCATCACTGTTGCCACAGACACTGGAGAAAAATCACTCGGTGGTAACGAAATATCATTTGTCGGGAGATAGGACTCGGTGGGAGTATGGATGAAGTTTGAGTTTAAGCTGTCTAGGTCAGCGTCAACATGTGCCAGCGTGTTGCGTTGACCAGTCAGACGTTTAAGACTTTTCCATATTTCGGATGAAGAGAGAGGAAAGGAAGATGTAGAAGAAGTAAATAACTGACTAACAAAAAGGTCATTTAGTCTTGCGATCTCGCGTTTTATAAGGGCATTAACGTCCTTCAATCTTTCTCGTAAACCTAGTTTGTAGAGCAGTTCCTTGTGTCTTCTCAAAGTTTTTAAGTGGGGAGAAGATATTCGGTCTGGTCTAACCATGACCGTGTCAAAAGGACAACAAATGTTAAAAATTCCGTTGAGAAATGTTGTAAGATAACTCGAACATGACTCGACATTCCTGTTTTCGAGAAAGATGGGAATGCATTCAGATATACAAGTCTGAAGCAAGGAAATATTATGTGGGGACGTGTCATAACAATGACTACTTGCAAGTGCGCGCCAGTGGCAGCGTGTTTTTCAGCCAACCCCGACTGAAAAAACCGGCTAATAACCTCCAAGGCTGACTCTGACACAACATTTCCGTAAGAAATGTGACTCAGCTCTGCTGTATTGCATTAAGAAACTGCTCTCTAGGCTTCGGACTTGCCTTTTTCTGGCCACCAACTTCTTTTTAATGTATTTTGGCCTTTCCTTACAGAATACCAATTTAAATTTCGAACAATTTCTTATTGCTTGTTCCCTACTAGCGCAATCCCCGGATTCCCCCGTGCTCTTGAC
This sequence comes from Ligula intestinalis, assembly GCA_036362985.1. Taxonomy (NCBI): domain Eukaryota; kingdom Metazoa; phylum Platyhelminthes; class Cestoda; order Diphyllobothriidea; family Diphyllobothriidae; genus Ligula; species Ligula intestinalis. The sequence goes on from JAYGXS010000001.1 coordinate 63,785,362, forward strand.
GGGGTAATGCAGGGGAATACGGCGGAGTCTGGGGATTAAAAATGTTGAATATCGAAGTATATCTTCAAAGCCCATTTTCAAAATTTACTTTTTTATCAATAAATTATCGACCACATTATCCTGTAACAAAATAATCAACTTGGAGTCTAAACAATGAGAACAAGGGGCGGCCCGCCGCGAAAAAATTTTTCAGCCGGGAGGGGGACGGATTGAAATTCCCGTCCTGAGCCCCGTCCAAACTGGGGATTATTCCCGGGGTTGGAGTATGAAATCCCCGGATTGGACGGGGAATCAGGACGGGACTCAGGGCGAGGATTTCAACCCGTTCCCCCCCCCGCTGCCCCCCTTTTTCTCATTTTATAGAACCTGAATTGATTGTTTTGTTAGTGGATAATTTTATTCACAAATTATTGATAAATAGTCAATTTTGAAAAACGAGCTCTGCAGATATAACTTGTTACTCAAAATGTTTCATCCCCGGATTTCCCCGTATTTCCCCGTATTCCCCCAAATTACCCCGTCAATAGCACGGGGGAATCCGGAGATTGTGTTAGCAGGGCAGGAATGATGTGCAATTTACCATCGATAAACTAGTTATCGCAACAATATTACTGTTACAAAATTTTATCGACGAATATGACAATTTACTTGCGATTTTCGACTCACTATTAGACTTAGAAACTATTTATAAACCGGCTAGGCGCGAGTTCGAAACTCGGGTGTGGCGGCAACTTCAGCTGCTACACTAGAGTTGGCTACCCGTGGCTGATGAGGGCCAATAGCCCGAAATAGCTATATCACGGTGCCTTATCTGAGCCGGAATACTATTATGACAAAAAAATAAAACAGATGTGTTACTGACAGTTGGCTAGTAACATAACAGTTGTCAGTAGCTTTGCGGAACACAGTTGGTTGATCCGACTCGCAAAAGCATTATCCCAGGATGGGCGCATCCTGAGGAATAGATCGGTGCAAAAACAAATAATATTTATAAACAGTCTGACAAGTGTACTTCAAACAGAACAGATCACACACCTAGTGTCCTCAGAGGTAGCTGATAGATCAAAACGTAGGTTTAACATCAGTATCCATACCACCTCCCACACGGTTAAAGCAACACCATCAAAACAATAAATCACAAGCTCGTGCTGTCTTAACTTCCACAAATTTTCCATCAAAAGGCTTAACTTAAGCAGCAAAAAATAAGCCAAGGTTAGCGACCTTCTATAAAACCAACCGAAGCCGATCTAATACTACAAAATCCTGAAGTAAACAAATCTTTACACAACCTAAGCTTGTAAATAGGTCCAGACCTCACGCCTATGCAAAGGCATGAACTTCAGACCAACGGTACACAGATCAAACAAGATTTCAGCAAAATGTTCCCGAGTGGAACTTGAGAATTATAATGCAAAGCATATAATTCAGTATCAACGAAAAGATCCACAAAGTACCACTGTAGTCAAACCTCTAGCGAGTACTTCCAATGCCACTGTCGACACCCATAATACAAAACTAACAACGGCTAAAGCAGTTGAGAGAGGAAGTTGGAATAAAAAACGAGCATCACAAAATTCCACAAAACCACTAGAACTGACTGCGGGCACATACGCAATACCCAATAATTTTACAATGGTAGACAGATGTTAAAGTTTTACGACAGAGTTCCAAAATAGTCATTCACATTAATGGCAATCCTCCGGAACCAAAGGTTAAGGTGGTTCCAGTAAAACCATAGGTCCCACTCTGGTTCCACTTTGGTCCCACTGCGCCGTTATTGCGTATATGGGCGGTATTCCGTGCACTGGCTCGGGTAGTCGACAAGCTGTCATTGAAATCGATGGTCAAACACCCACACACAAGCTCCCACGTCCACCTGAGAAAAACCCTACGCGCTCGCACGCCTCCTGCATTTACTAGATGCCTCCTCTCCAAATGTGGCGCCTGAATCGATGCCTTGCTCTGGCAACTTTTGCCGGCGTATGCCTAGGGTAAAAAACTCATGTTCAGGACGCACGCGTTCAAATAGGGGGAGGGGGGGGGGTCTGGGGGTAGAGGGATAGGGGGCGACTAAGGTTATAACCGAGTTTGCTCAGACTGCACTTGATGCACGTAGTCGCCCCCTACCCCTCTACCCCCAGACCCCAACTCCCCTCCCCCTATTTGAACGCGTGCGCCCTGAACACGGGTTTTTCGC
>JAYGXS010000001.1:63787658-63857645 GCA_036362985.1 Ligula intestinalis
TTTTCTCAGGTGGACGTGGGAGTTTGTGTGTGGGTGTTCAACCATCGATTTCGATGACAGCTTTTGGACTACCCGGGCCAGTGCACGGAATACCGCCCATATACGCAATCACGGCATAGTGGGACCAAAGTGGGACCTTCGGTGACACTGGAACCACTTTAATCGTTGGTTCCGAAACATTACCATTAGGGCAGTAGCCACAAATATCAACGAGTAATTCATACAAGTCCTACTCCATCCATGTCAGTTCTCACAAGTTCAAAAGGAAATTCGATTTGCCCATTTCCCCTAGTAAGTATACCTCTTCAAAAATTTCTATTGAGTAAATAACCACAACCTTAACACTCTAAGTATTTTAACCAAAGAAAAAGTAGTTCTCCCAACTCTCATAAAGCAGGAATTTGCTTTTAAAATAGCAATCCAACCCCTCAAAATCCATCTTCATGACATAGCAAGGAACCAGACCATGACAATCTTTCAACCAGCGTAACGCCTAATTACAATCAAACCAATTACTTAGACCGACCAACCTTCCAAAGAGAATCCCCATATAGATACGACTACCATCTAGTCAATCCTCCTCCTCAAGTGAGGTCTAGACTCTATGGTCAACAAAGAAAATTCAAATCACACACCCAGCTTTCGCCACACACGCAACCCATACAAACCAAACCATGCACTCATATTTCACCACGGACACTACCATACTTTCCGACAATGCTCATCACCATTCTATCCGACCCTTACACAAGTTCCCATTAGCACATTACACAATCCGAATACTACAAGAAATCAGTTCCTTTTCTCAACAGATTCCCACTTCCATAACCGACATCCTAAATGTTCCACTAATAAATGCGAGATTGATAGTACATACAATTCCACAACTTAGAACTTTTTTTGAAACCCATGATCCCGATATAGTCTGCCTAACGGAAACATAATTTAATGGATTAACATCGATTGCGCCACTTTATATTCCAAACTGTAATTTCTATCGACAGGACCGCCTTAATAAACGAAGAGACGTTTGTATGATCGACACCAAATCCACCATAGAACAAAGTGCCTTCGACGTTGTGCGTAAAACTTTTAATGGTGAAGCGTGCTTTGCCATAATAACATCCCAGACCCTTAAACGCAGTATACTTGGATGTTGGTACACCCCTTTGGAAATTAGAAATGACACAGGCCTAACCCAATCGAATATAACAGCATAACCTTTGACAGTGATTGTAAGGCAATAAATAAATAAATAATTTGTTTACTTAATGCCCAAGGGGGCCTGTCGTTACAAAATTAGTGCTATCGTGAAAATAAAAATAGTGATGATAAACAGTGAACTCTTATAAAATAATTTTCGTCAGCAGTAAAAAACTTCTAAATCGGTGGATGAGTTCAGCAGGCCAACGAGTTCCAAAATAATAGGAGAAAAAACTGCCTTCATAGGTAACAGGGTTTGATATGGTTAGTTTGGGACCTGATGTTGAGGGTTCGGGACGTTTATGGTCATGGGAAAAAATAATATATCGTTGAGTTAAGAAGGGGTCATCTGGGACAACAGAAGGCAGTGGAAGTCAAGGCAACATCATCGAGTTGCGACCCACCAGATTCCAGAGCCAATATCGAAGACCACAGCGAAGGTTGCAAAAAGGGAGAAGAGTTCGCAGCCCTTGGAAGTGATGCTTGACTCTGCAGGGGGAAATGCTTACATATTTAGAAACCATTTTAGCATCCTGGGAAGAGCTTCAAATGCCAGAGGACCCCTTTCAAAATCTACAACTTGCGTGTTTGGAAAGGACACAGACAGTAACGACTTTATTTCCTCTAAATTTAAATGCTTATGTAATTTGCCTTAAAAATCGATAGTGTAGAAGACAGTCTAATATCGAGTGGAAGGTCGTTCCAAATAAAAGCATATTTGGAGGCTAAAAAGCGAGAACGGTTAGATATCTAATAGCAAGCAATTGCACGCGTTACTTATGGCAACCAATGATTACGCACTCAGGCGTAACAACATCAGCCAGTCAGATGCCGCAGAGGCACTCCAGCGAGAAATCGCTCTACTGCGCTCCCAAATCAGCTGAAGTCGCCGTTATTTTGCTCCTAGGGATGTGGAGCTACGGGGTGGTAAAATTATCATGGAAGAGTTACGAGTGGCGTAAGGTCGGCCTACTGGAATAAGAGCGTTAATTTGTGGGAGATTATGACTATTGTTAACGCGAAACAGAAAGCATAGACCAGCTTCGAGTCTTCTTACCCAAAGAAATTTAATGTTTGCTAATTGACATCTATTTGTATAACACATGCCAGACCCAGAAACAGAAAATATTTTACGAGTGAAAACTCGCTAAACCTTTTCAATCTTACTACGGTCATGCAGGGTCATGAGGCCAAAAAGCGGACAGCAGTATTCTAGTATAGGGAGAAAAAACATGCGGCATAGTTTTAGCTTCATTTCTGGAAGGAAAAAATTATGTGATATAAACCCACATATCTGTGCGGCCTTGTCAGAAATTCGATCTGCATGAGGTGATAATGCAAGCTTATTCGTGTAAGTAAGACCCAAATCCTTTATCGTAGATCTTTCTAACAGTGGACTATTTTGGAAGAAAGCGGGTCCAGGAAGCCTTGCGGGACCAAAACTCGGCACAAATTCCAAAATGCTATTTGAAATTGGCGTCATTAAGTCACGGAGAATTGTTACACTGTTCGTGAAGGAAAGCTCCTGCCAGTCTAGTGAGTCCATAAAGTTGTTAATTAAATTAATATCAGCTGGGTCAAACGCACGATAGGTACGAGTGGTGCTAGCCTTTTTCGTAGAAGCAAGCGGAAGCAACAATGGATCAAAGTATGGTCACTTGGGAAGAGGTTCTGATTGTAGTCAACGAAAAGGGGGGAAATTTCATTCGTGAAAATTAAATCTAAAATATGCTGATCCCTTGTTGGGGAACAGACCAACTGAGACCAATTTGAAAAATTGATGGTATCTAGGAAGGGCTGAAATCTGGATGGACAACAGTTCAATGACCAATAAATTTCGGGAAAGTTGAAATCCCTAGCGATAACTTAAGCATCAAAGGCGGACTCGGAAATCAGCCTAAATATTTCGCAAAGCTTTTCATCATCTTCCAATGATGAGTTAGGGGGACTTTACATGCATCCGATAATCGCCTTTTGACGGGGAGACAGGATAATGGATGCAAAGCAGTAATTGCCCGAGAATGCATCAGCATCTAGGTCGAACGGGAAATGCTGAAAAATAGCTTTAATATAGAGAAGACAACCGCCACCACGCTTACTAGGGTAGTCTTGACGGTAGAAATCATACACGTCTATTATGAGTCAAGCATCAGAAATTAGTGGATGGGTCCACGACTCTGTAATGCATATAACATCTGGCTTCAGCTCGAACGCAATAGCTCTAAGTTGAGCCACCTTATTTAACACAGATCTTGCATTAAGCAAGATGACATCTAGTAATAGTATCTAGCAATAGTATCAGTTTTCTCTCTAAACATAAAATTAAGACTTGATCCCAGTTGCAATTGCATAAACCCAAAATACTTGATACTGAATCCATGAAAACATACACAAGATCATTGGATTGGAGTTCATTCCTCCTAACAATATTCTCTATGGAAGCTGTTAACTTTTTGTACATTACTGACTATGTAATTCAAGATACCCTAATAGACGAGAGGTCCCTTATAAGAAACCACATATTACAAATTTCCTTTCCAAACGGCTAAAAAAACTTACAAAAAACAACTTCACGAACCCCTTATTAGTTATTTATCCACACTCAGACAAAATAGAGAGATACACGAGATTCAGGGCGATAGAGTCCCCTGAAGGGACATCCACACTCTTTCGGAATTAGATAGGTAATAATCAAAAACAAGGTCCCCCAAATTATGATTGATGACCAAGGAAAGAAATGGCAGCTGACAACCAAATAGAAATCGATTCATATTCATATCCTATTCTATTCAACCAACTTTTCAGTCGAGGAACAATCGACTTAGATTAGTTAAACAATTTCTGAGGCCTTAACTGAGATTCCACCAGTGTTTTCAAACAAATTTATAATAGATGTTAGATTTCCTTTAAATTTGCTTAAGATTTTTTGGTATTAGTTCGTGCACGCATTTTCGTACATGCGTTAATTGCGGGTTGCGAGTGATTGCCAATCTTTCGCCAATTTCGTTATTATTCATGAGTTAGCGCATCCCATCCCATCTCAGGCGACCGATCAGCTAGGCGGTGGGGGGAGCACGATCGACCTTTAGCGCGTTTCTTTCCTCAACGTAAACAATCTGATGCGCTTGAAGCTAGCACGATGCGCTAAAAGCACTGGCTTGGAGGGTTGCAAACTGGCAGCATAAGTTGGACACCGCAGCCAGTCTTGTGTGTCTTGTTGTATGGAGTGACTTTCTGCGGACTCAGAATCAGGCACAATGGCTCCTTCTTAATGTGGCCTTTATGGCGCTCCCAGTCGAAAGTTTACCTAGCGAGGCGTGCTGTTGGTACGCGTGTTGGCTGTTGGTTGCGCCAGCCACCTGTGCCCTCCCTCATCTCCGGTCTTCTTGAAATTTGTCTTGACATCGAGTCTGGTGTGGGAGTGAAAAAGAGAGTGGGATAGCTTCTCCACGAGTGTACTTTTACTATAATCCAGTGGAAGTCACCGCGCTCGTCTTCAACTCGTTGCAGTTCGTAGTGGGCATCGTCAAAATCGACGTTCGAACTGTATAAAAATCATTGAAGTAATTAGCATTTATAATGAAGATGATGACTGAAAGGGCCTTTCTGTCGGTCAACTACCACTAGATAAATAAATAAATAAATTTTATATTTTATGCCCGAAGGGCCTCGTCATTGCAAACTTAGTGCTGTGGAAAAATAAATCCAAAGTTGTTGAATGCTGCTCTCCGTGAACAACCACATAGGCAGCGGGAGCGTTATTTACTATTGGCAGATAAAATTAATATCCACCAACATATCGTCATTTAAAAATAGTAGTCAACACTCTCTGAAAACGCATGGTGAACTACGGAGGAAGCAGTGAAAAAACTCCTACCAGGGCATCTTTTCCGGGCAGCTTTCTCCACAATTCGGAGAAAGGACCATCAGGAATTTAGGATCCCTTCTTGAAACTACCTTCCTCTAACTCATGTACCCCGGAATCAGGACGCAGTCTTGACGGCTCTCGTTTCGCTGGTCATCAACCATCATCAGGGCCTTATATTTGGTCACATCTCAGACATCCACAACAATGGTCTTGTAGATTTGACGGACTTTTGGATATCATACAGTGGTGCCCATCACGATCATAAACTGGTGGGTTCCCTATGTTCCATTATGCCGCATCGGTTTGGGAACCCGAGTGTAGTGCCGGGAACCCGTCTATACCAGTAATTTTTCGTTAATACCTATTGTTCTGCCCCACACTCAGCTTCGACTGAGTTTGCTTCCAAGCCCTTCCCCCTTACTAACAGAGGCAGTGGGTACCAGAATACATATGTCAGAATTCTAGATAACGATGTGGCTCATCTGTGTGTGCCCTTGAATTTCACCTTCCGCATAACACTGCTATATTCATTTTTGTTGAATCTAACAAATTCGCTTCTAAACAGTTAAACTCGTCTTATAGCTATAGACTACGGATACTTTGTGAAACCAATTATTTCTAGTTCTTCGTGTTATCGAATTTTTGGTTTATTGATGAGGCCCACTGGGCCTGAAATATACAACTTATTATTATACAACTTATTAAAACAGGGGTGGAGTTCAGAGGAACCCCGCTTAAAAAGAAAACAAAACGTTGGCGAAAAAACTGCTTCTGCAAAATTAAGAAGGTTGGTTGATAGGATTGATTGTAGTGCAATGAGACAGGACTGTTGATGAGAACGTATGAGGTTTGGAAATGCTTCTTGTCAATTGGAGAAATCATATAACAGCAGAGGCTGTCGTTCACCACTGTAACACCGCCCACTGGCTTCATGATCAAACATCAAGGAGGTAAGACTGGAGGAGGCCATCGCGGACAACATGGTCGATAAGATGAGGGAACGGCAGAGGTCACGTGATCATCACCGAAACGCCGGAGATGCGACCTTGTGTACGGCGGAGTCCAGCGACGAGCTGGCGAAAATAACGAAACCTCCGTGAGCACGATTAGAGACCATGAAGCCCATCGTCAGGGCTGTAAAACGCGGAACGGAGAACGGCAATGATGACTGGACAGAGACGGGGACGAAACATCGTTGCAAAAATCACTCTTTAAAGGAAGAATTAGACATTTAATGAAGACAATCTTGTATAAATACAACCACCTTAAATACCAGGAAGACCTTTTTCAAAGTCAAAAAGTTGTGGTAGGAGACGGATAACAAGGACTTTATATCGTCCGAAGTTAAGTGTTTACGCAATTTGACATTAAAAACTGCTAAGTTAGACGACAGCTTAATTTCGAGGAGAAAATTACTCGAGAGGAAGGCATATTTGGAGGCAAAGATGCGAGAATGGTTCGATGTGGAGCTAAATGGGGGTGCAATAATCCTGGAGGAGTTACATGTGGCATAAGGTCTATCTGCGGGAATAAGAGCGTCGATTCGTGGGAGGTTAGGGGTGGAGTTAACGCGAAAAAGGAAGCAGAGGCCCGCTTCGAGTCTTCTGACCCAAAGAAATGTCATTTTCGCTTACTGACATCTCCCCGTATAAGAAAAAGTGGATCGAGGAAGAGCAAATATTTTGTGAGTAAACATTCTCTGAACATATTCAACCGTACCGCGGTCAGAAGCATTCATTAGACCAAAGAGGGGATAGCAGTATTTAGGATGGGAGAACATACATGCAATAAAGTTTTAACTTTATTTCCAGCAGGGAGAAATTATGTGATATAAAACCACATATCTGTGCAGCATTCGCAGATATTCGATCCGCATGAGGCGACAATGCTAGTTTATTTGTGAAGCTTAGACCTAAGGCTTTGATGGTGGATCGTTCTTAAAGTGGAGTATTTTAAAAGACTAGTGGACAAGGAAGCTTGGCGGGACCGAAACACATGAAACTACACTTGGATGGAGAGTACTCAACGTGAGAGTGTAAGCAGGTCTGCGTTTATTTTATCAAGGTATGCATTGGCTGTGTCCTTAGAAAATGAGTATATGCATTTGATTTCGTCTGCATAAATGAGATTGTGTAAATTTTTCAGAACAGTCGACATTTCATTGATATATAGAGTGAGGAGTATAGGACCCAATACAGTGCGTTGATACACGCCACTCGTGATCAGCTGAGCAGTGGAGTAACTTTTACCTACTAAGACCTCCTGGATGCAGTTAGACAAGTAGGAGCCGATGAAGTCGAGGAGAGGGGGACGGATGCCAATGGCTTCCTATTTTACCAGAAGCCTTCTGTGCGGTACCTTGTCAAAGGCTTTGCTCAGGTCAAAGTAGATAACAACTACGGATTGCCACTCGTTACGAAGGGAAGTGACGTGGTTAAGAAAAGCTAAGTGACACATCTCGCATGATCGCCCGGGTAGAAACCCATACTGCGAGTCGCTTAAGAGCTTGTTTTCTAGGCATAAATCGAAAAACGATAAAAAAAGATCTTTTCCAGAAGTTTGGCTATTGCCGGGGTTTTATGAATACCGCGGATACAAGGCATTGCCTAAAAGGTTAGATAGCAGAATTAGTTCAAATTAACACAGTTTATGAGTGTGTAATCGAAATATGCTGTAACGTAGCTGAATTAATCCATGATACTTATCGAACTAGACACACGCAAGTTTTTCTTTGGTAATAGAGTAGTTGAAGCTTGGAATGCTCTCCCCGAGGACATTGATATGTCCCCATCTGTGGATGCATTCAAGAGAAATTTAGATATTTCATACCCGAAATGCCCACTAAAATTAGACCTGGCGAGACTGAAATTATACATATATGTATATAAACATACTACTCACTGATTTTCAGTAATATGTTAGTTAAGAATAACGAGAATTGAAAGCGTCGAGTCCACCAAACGTTAAGATCCGAGGCTACACGGATTTGTACAACTTTTCCCAATTCAGGCATGGAATGCTCTGCCCGCGGACATCGTCATGTCGCCATCTGAGCACACGTATACGATTAAGTCAGACGCATCTGTAGACATGTTTAAGACACCATTAATTTAGAACAAATAGCCACTGAGCCCCCGAAAATTAACTGTCAGTTGCCGAAATTTAATTGTGGAATAATCACATTATAAAAAACATACTACTCGATAGTTTTCAGCAACATGTTTGTTTAGAAAACTACCGATTACATTTCTTCTGTCAATTAGTAGGCAGACTCGTTAAACCAACAAGGCTGCACGATGGGCGCATCGCCGACACTCGATGAGGTTCGCGTGACCTCCGCAAACTTATCTTCGTGGGACCCTTGGTATTATGGCGAAAACCGCGATGGACTCTTCCTGACACGCTTCAAACACTCTTAGTACAGGCCATCCGCTTCGAATATACTCTGCAACCCCCCTCCACCCCCAACTATCCGGCGACAGTTTTTCTCCTGAAATCTCTCAAATGGCATTCAAACCCATAGACTTCTGAACAATGCCTAAGTAGTTTTTTTCACTGTCGGCCTTCAAATTTCTGGCAACGCCACTGTTCTGAAATGTTCTGCAGATCAAATGCATTGAAAAAAAACTGTACCAATAAGGGGTTTCAACGGTATGTTCCTATATTTCCCTCAATAAAAACCTGACCTGACCTGACCCTGAACCTTCTGATACTAAAATAATAGTACTGATTGGCGAGACTTACTGAGGACCTAGAACCTGTGCACTGATCCGCGAAACAATTCACTTTTAAAGTTAAATCACGTTACCCTCTGAAAGTAATATACATTATTGATTGTTTTTATATTACCCGAAATAGAATCAAGGTGAAATTACGACCTTAGTTCGTTAAAAGTCACGTTTTCCTTAAATTTCTCGTCAGTACCTAAAGGCTTCAGTGTTCAAACCTTCACCACACTCTGTTACAAATATGCTCGTCCTGTCTGTACTCAAGCGTACACTGATCAGTAACTGGGCACACCCGCCCTGGTTTTTGATGTCATCGTGTGTTAGGGAACCCCCAAACGTTGCCACATGACTCATTTTAATGTTACATCCTGTGTTTCAGCAAATATTTTTGTTATTTTAGGACATTTTACCGGTAGACAGGGACTTCTAGGAAGGTATTTTCTGGTTTATTTGAAATCTTCGGCTGGAGATACCCTACTCAAGTGTAGCAGTGGAAGTTGCCGCCACACTCAAGTTTCGAGCCCGCATCTCTCCAGTCAGAGACAAGCGCCCTAACCATCCCTATTCTATCTCAGTTCCACATTTGCAGGAGAATATGTGCAATACTAGGTGCCGTTCTTCTAAATACTGCTACAACACTGCATGTTATATAGCTGTATCGATAGCTGAGTAATACGGAATGCATCTTACATCCATGCATTTTTGAAATTAACGAAACAGATGAGAATAGGGGCTTACCAGTTTCCTGAGCTTCACTTGAGGGGATTGTGTAGGCACCCGGCCAAGTCCAACAGGTACAAAAAGTGTCTGCTAAGATTAGCGACTGCCCGCGCTAGGCAGCAGAGGCACATCAGTCGCTCATGCTTGGGTAGCTGAACACCGTGCTGCTACTACGTTTTCTTTTAGGACGACACAGACAACGAGTCAACACTCTGGCTGGCCTGGGGTCAAGATAAAAAAGAAAGCCGAACAAGCGAAAGGGCGCAGGCACAGAGGGCCAAGCGCACACGAAACACCACCGCCGAGTTTTATCACTCTGAAGTCACCAGCATCACACGACGACTACCCGGATAAGCGTCCCAAGCAGTGACCAATTAGAGGGTACATAGGGAATAAAGACTGCTTGCCCTTACATATGAGGCTACGGACAGAAGGCCGGATTCTGCTGCCTACGAGGCAGCGTGCTGCCGACACACAGAATAAGCTGCAGACGAGATGACGCTGCCCACAGGGTTGCTGATAAGTTGAGGCGCACGCGCAGAAGATGATGTACACACGGAAACTGCTGCAGTAAACTGTTATCTACTATCCTGTCTGTCTTCTCTTCTTAACATACAACTAGGATACAGTTTTTACTGCTAGTAGTTAACTGGCAAATGCAGCTGAATGATAATGGTACTGCCACTATTAGTGACGCTTATAATTAGCACTGTCTGAGTGGTGCATGGTTTCAAATATTGTATAGATTGGAGGAAGCTGAATAGCGGTAGTGACGGTAAGGCAACATTTTCAGAATTACAAAGATCGATTCTAGTGGTAAGACATGCATCTTACATTTGCAATAAGTGTTAATGGTGGAAATATGCACTTACAAACTTTCTTATTCTCAACGGATGTGATCGGATGAAAACCTTGGTTATACTGGGAGGATTTGTTTATGTACGGAAGACGCAGACCAGCAGATACTGGCAGGTTCTCACGAGTAATGTAGCCGTTGAAAGTCACTTGATCAAAATTTGCGTAAATCGATCGCCCTGATTGGTTTGTGACCAGCCAATAACTACCGGTTTTGCACGCGACAGTTCGGCCATCAGTTTCGATTATGCCCAGTACATGCTCCAAACAGGTTGCTGCAGTGATTTGTGTGAGTAAGGGTTAAGTGATAGTAGACTTGATACAGCATCTACCATACTATCTCTCTCCTTCATAATCTATCCGAGCCCGGTGTGCTTCTATCTCAACATATATACGTAATTGTGCATCCTTTGAGCCTGCTCAAACTGCACCTGATGCACTTAGTCACCCCCTACCCCCCTACCCCCCCTACCCCCTATTTGAACGCGTGAGACCTGAACACGGGTTTTTCGCCGTAGGCATACGCCGCCAAAAGTTTTCAAAGCAAGACATTGATCCAGGCGCCGCATTTGGGGAGGGGCGAGGTAGCAAATGCAGGAGGCGTGCGTGCGCGTAAGGTTTTTCTCAGGTGGACGGGGGAGCTTGTGTGTGGGTGTTCGACCATCGATTTCAATGACAGCCTGTAGAATACCTCGGCCAGCGCACGGAATACCGCCCAAATATGCAATCAAGGCGCAGTGAAATCAAAGGCTACACTTTGGTCCCACTGGAACCATTCTACCCTTTGGTTCCGGATCATTGCCATTAAGGCCGGTGACTTTCCATTCCCTACGATCACGGATACAAAACAAGAAACGTATCCTTAGATAAATTTTGGAAGCTTGTGGACAATTGTATGTCCCTTTTGATAAAATGACGTAAATAACATGAAAGCATTTAAAGCAGGCTGACCAGTTTTACTATGCTGAAAGACAGGCGAAAAAGATAAAAGAAAAATAATTGCAAATAATAAGTCTGTAGTGGCTGTTTAGTAGATTCAGATTGGATGTTTAAAGGAATTAAAATGTGAAAACTGGTTACTTTTGTGCTTTTTTATTTGACTCATTTCTTTATAACCTACCCAAGCTGCTACCCAAATATTTGAACCCCCACTACGTAGTAGTATTGGACGGTATACCGTGCACTTCACAGAACTCAAAGCTGTAAAATTTCATTTGAAACCGTTTGGATAAACTTAATGGGCTCAGTGAAATTTTAATCGCAGGTAGGTAGGTAAATTAACCTAGGTATGATTAGGGAGTTCAAAGGTGTTTGCCTATATTTCCCTTAATGAACTTGAATTGAAACTCGCGGCTCCCGCTTGGAGCCTCGTAGCTCAGTTGGCTAGAGCGTTAACTGTGCTAAAACCTACAGCTTGCCTGCGCGTGTTCAAATCATGACGGGACCCTACCTACCTAAGTGTGTCAAATTCATTATAGAAATTACCATTCTGTTCCCCCCTCTCGCTTGACACAATCGTCTACGCCTCTGTACACCCGTCTGCCTAGCTATACTCCCCGCTAATCAAGTACTTCCAGTAAGCGTCACAGTTGTTTTACTCTTATTGATAGTTGATGTAGACAATGAGCTCAGTGTCACACCTAAATATGAGACGTTTCAACGTCTATTGAATGAGATCGAGTGATTGATGGAAAGGAAAATTAAAAATTGGTCAATTTGGTATTTTCGATTTTGATTCGCTAGCCACCGCAACCGTGTTCGGCACTCGAGCGTCGGGTAATCCTGGACACTTCGAGTGTGCAGTATAGTATACCATCAGCTACCCTACTTGCCTGCCTGACTCTATTGCGCCACCATTCCTCAACTAGCTGTTATTTCTATCGTTTCTTTATTTTAATTTTGTCCATCGATCCGTGTTGCATAATAGACTTGCGCTCAGTATTCATTGCCTTACAATATGATTGGTTGTCCGCATTATGAGTGCCGATCCTTCACCTGTTGGGGGGAGAGGCTGGCATCCCGCTGTAGAACCCGAAATGACGATACTCATCATGTCATTCTGACTAAAGCAAAAAGTTGCATATTTAAATCAGTTCCGGTGTTTAATTTTTAAAGTCCTTTTGTTGAAAATCATTACCGTTCTATGTCAAATTTTTTCTCGTGTTGTATAGTCCACATATGGGATGTTTCCGCCTGCCACTGTTGCGTCTGTGCCTGGTTTTTTGACACGAGAACAGATCCACAAAACACTAACGGCAGAATCCTTCATGTTTAATGTAAAAAATCCGCCCCGTAATTTTTGACTTGATTGTATTATTTTAACCATAAAAATGTGTTTTTTGTTAAAAAAAATCCACTTGCTACACGCCTAGATTCAATACGTTTTTTTGCTAAAGCTACTTCAGAGGCGATTTCTTGCCACTGTATTTGCGGGCCTCCGCTCTCAGTATTCCTACCGCCTGATGTCGGGAACGGGGAGCGTCCCTTTATGCTTAAAACGCTCCGTCGTGTATATTTTATCGTGGCACAGACTTTGGTAGCCCACTGGAATGTCCATTAAAACGATAATTGCTATCGGCAATGGAATGGATATGAGGAGATGTGATATCTCCATCCTTCTTTTTGCTGTTTATGAGAAGCTAGGTTTTGTCCCCCGAAGGGCTCAAAGCATACCAGGTCGTAAACTGTCCGAGTGGGAGATGACTTGTTTCATGAACCGTTCGAAAAGCTGAGTTATTTTTAATCTACTCAGTGTGCAAAAAGCTCTTTACATTTGTGGAACATAACTAGCGTTTGCAGATGTATTTCGGTTGTCCACTTTTTATTTGCATACATGGTCCGTAGGGGCCACTTCCTAATTATTTTGTTTGCTATGGTACTCAATCATGAACCCCAGCATGTTTACGTATATCTTTATCTATTCGATCGATCGTGCTTGTGCTCAGTTTCTTTAAATCGCCTCTGCGATCGCTTCCGCTTTAAATTACCGTAGGGCCCATCAGTAACGCAACTCGTCAACTGTGTCATAACTCAGCCTGGGATTATTTATCCGTAGGCTGCACAGACATAACAGATAAACCCTTCATAATTTGTTTTCACTGAACTGACTACGTGTTGACAATACTGTCTAAGGGCCAACTGCAGACGGGGATTGGTGTTGCGAACGTTAATCTGGGGTGCATCTATAGCTATTCTTTCTGTAGGAATCAGCTGCTAACTGGCTAATACTCGTCTTTGAATTTGCTGCCTATAGCCTCTATGTTCTTGTGCTTATGACTTTGTTCATCATAACTACTTCACCCATCAGTAGTAAAAGCTTTATACTAACATCGCTTGTGCATAATTACTTCTGTCCATCCAATTCCGCGGACGATCCCTTTTCATTTGAGTATATGGATAACGAAGTCATGATCCATTTCAATCTGTGGATCTTGAATGGGCTTATAACGTAGAGCCGCTGGAAAGTTCGTTTGGAGCAATACAGTTTGCTGTATCTTAGATGAGTCCGAGGGCGTCTCAACGGGGTTTTAAAAGTAATTATTGCATAAGGTATATAACCGTATCGTGCTTTGTTGTAAAGAGTATCAGCTTCATCACAATAGACCGTGAAAATCCGAAGCTAGTAAGTTTATCCTTATTTTATAAGTGAAGGAGGCATGACTGAAGTTGGCCCTGAAATCCACCACGCATACATTCCCCTTTTCGACTTTATAAAGTAGTCTGGAATCGATGTGAAATCAGTCTAAACACCATGTTCTATGTATATCCTCCCCCCAACAACCGGGCAATGGAACGTTCTTTGGACAAGAATGTCCATAACATGGACACCCAAACAGTATAAAATTTGCCAATCGAGCCGAAAAGGCGAGTTCCAGAAAGAAGTCACAAAGAAGGAGATATGATCCTTAGGTCAAGATCTTTATTGACTTGGCTCTGATGATGGATTCCAATGGAAATTCGAAACTTCGGGCTACCAAAGTTCTTGTTCCAGCTATTATGTCTCTTTCCCCGCGAGCATAATCTTTGTCTACGATCTACTGCCACCCAATATGTGCCTTTGATGTAATTATCTATAAGAATCCTCGTAAAGAGAGAACCCTGGGATATATATTTTTAGGTAACAATATTTTCTAGTACTTATTAGTTTAGTTAAGGAAGAGTTTTTCGACTGTTATGGCAATTTTACTTTAAATATATTCATATACTTGATGATATATACTCGGTGCTATATCTTAGCTCTCTGCCAATAGCTGTATTGGCTGTTATAGAGCCACTATAATGGGAAGATCCAAATATTCTTGTTTTTTGAAGATAGTTTATTTTTGAGTTCCCTGCAGGACTGACTTATTTTTATCCGGTTGTTCTTTTTCATGTTTATTTAGTAATCTGCGTCGGAAGCATAGAAGGCGCAGACGCAAGATGGGCGCTGGCTGTTGCAAAGTTGGAGGCGGTGTGGTAACTATTTGTCCCCTGCAGCTATGGGGAGTCCAAAAGATTAATAGCCGCCGCTTTCATCGCCTTACTGATGGCTGCTTTACTAACCTCGTCGACGTAAAGAACACATCGGCAGCTGTGCAGTTAGTTGAAGAGGTCCCTCCCGCAGCAAGCGGCGACTACTCTATCTTGCCTACACAGCATAGTAATTCCAACCAAGTGGTCTCGTCTTATTTACCGGCCAAATTGATGCACGAACATGTGGACTTTCCCTTTCTGACAGATGAGGAGTTGGGGCAGTGGATTGTGCGCTCGCGGTTCATGATTGTCCTTCGCGGTCCGCCCGGTTCGGGGAAGTCCTACCTCGCCACGTGTATCAAAACTCGTTACCCGACTGCAGAGGTAAGTTCCATCTTCTTGTTTTGGACTCGCGGTTGATGCTTTCCACCACATATACAGCTGTTATGCGTGTGTCCTGACAGTAATACCCTCCCAATGGCTTACTTGAGTCGGTCACGACAAGTATTGATATATGCTGCCCCTAAGGATTGCCGCAATTTGAATAAACAAGGACTATCAACAGGAACACGAAAGACTAGGACGGCCATTTCAGAATTAGTAAGCCTTGTCAGTGAGCCATATCCCAGCCCAAGTCTATATGACACTTTTTTGAACCCCGCGATTTAAGTTGGTCATTTGGCGAACTCCTGGAGTTCATCCGACAACCATTATATATCCTTGTGTCTTCACTCTCTTATGATATAAAGTCATTTTAAGCCATTGTTAGCTGTCCCACACTTTGATTACAGAGTCCTTTTATGATACTCTCCGCCGCCATTTTCTAACATTACTTAACGGTTTTGTCTTCTGTGAGGATAAAATAGTTGCCCTTTACATTGAGTTGTCTTGGGCTAGCCTTAGATTTTCTTATTAGTGTCCGTTTGAACATACTACCCTCAAGGGCGTTTATCTCATAAACCTATTTCTAAACCAAACAGGTCACCTGCAATGCGATTCGATTGCCTTCTGTGGGCAGTTCCTTCAGAGTCTGATATCGATCAAACTGATTGCCATGACTAAGGCCTACTATGGTTCCACCATTGCACGAATTCTAGCCCACAAAAATCTCTCCCAACCGTTCGATATCCTGTCTGGTGTCCGACAGGGCTGCGTCCTGTCGCCCATTCTGTTTGAATACGCGATTGACTTGATTCTCGGGAAGGCCCTACATGGAGAAGACGGTGTTGAGCTTGCACCTGGGTGCCGGCTGACTGATATTGACTACGCCGGTGATATTGCGCTGCCAGTCTCAAGCTTTCTTGGTCTGCGGTCTGTAGTGTCGCGCGTGAAGAATATCGCTATGTCGGTTGGCATTTCCATAAATACCGGGAAGAATAAGTTATTCTCCAGCTGCATCCCTGACCAGGAGAAAGCACCCCTGCCGATTAATGACCATCAACTTGAAGAAGTGGACAGCTTTAAATATCTCGGGGCGAGGCTGCTACCAATTGGGCAGAGCAAGGACGACATTGTCTCCCGTATCGATACTGCTAACTGGGTTTTCTCAATCTTTCGAAAGCGCCAATGGATCCGATGTGACATCACCATCGCCACGAAAATTCGTGTATACCGTGCATCCACCCGGTCAGTCTTCCCCTGTGGATGTGAATGTGATGCTTTACGCGCTGAAGATCAACGAAGACTGGAGGTCTTTAACCACCGCTGTCTGAGGACCATCCTACGAGTTAAGTATACTGACTTCATCTCAAATAAGACTGACCCCATTCACTGTGGTAGTATCGCGAGGATATCTCAGGCCATCCAAGAAAGGAGACTGA
Source organism: Ligula intestinalis (assembly GCA_036362985.1). Taxonomy (NCBI): domain Eukaryota; kingdom Metazoa; phylum Platyhelminthes; class Cestoda; order Diphyllobothriidea; family Diphyllobothriidae; genus Ligula; species Ligula intestinalis. The sequence continues at coordinate 63,804,305 of JAYGXS010000001.1, forward strand.
GGTGGTTTTGGCACGTCCTCTGTCGTCCACTCCACGAGCTTTGCTACGCTGCTTTCGATCCGGCGCAACAGCTCACCTTCTGGCGTCGAAGAGCGGGGCAACTGAAAACTTGGCTCGACACCGCCTGTCAAGACATGGAAGTAGTTCTTAGACCTTCTATCTTCGGTCTCCGTAGCTGTAGAAAAGGCTGAGTGGAGCTTTTCAGTTCCGCTGCCTCCAATCCTCACGCGTGGAGGGAGACCGTCTGTGACATCATTGAGGCTGGCTAGATTAAGCATGATCGCAGCCGTAACAAGGGCAAATGCATAGTCTGATGCCTCTGTTGTAACGGTGACCAAATACTGCGTTATCGCCGTCTACGCTGCACCTTGTGTGAGCCACAAATGAAGAACACGATAAGAAGTGAACTGAAGTAGAAGTCTTCAAAAAACCTAAAACAGTACAATTTAAAGCAAGCGACCGCGTATGTACAAGGTTGGACCAATTAGATGGTGGTTACAAGAAAGGCATGACTTCAGTGGCTGGGTAAGTCATGAGAGTTGGCGTGTTACCCTTCTCCTTGGCTGGAGCTGGGCGCAGCGGCGTCACACAATGCACTTTGTGTGTGTAGGTGGCCCGGTTGTCTGGCTTGCGTTAGAGTCCTGCGCCGGCCGCGCTGTGCACGTCACCACATGCAATCTGCGTGGGTGGACCGGTGGTCTCGCGTGGTAAAGGTTCGTTAAGGTGTCGTACACTTTGAGTTAAGCTGGTCCCTAACAGTCTCCGGGTTTTATTTACGCAAGGAATGTGCACGCGCCAATTATATTCATGCTTATCATCAGTTTGAATGTTTTTCTTCGGTATAGACAAAGGTTCCCACTATTTACTTTTAGATCTGTTCTGCAGACCAGTACTGGTATCAAGATTCGGGTGGGCTGGAGTACCGGTATGATCTACGTCAGTTGGAGGACGCGCATTCATTGTGTCAACAAAATGCCCGAGACTGCGCCAGCAGGGGTGTCAGTCCGTTGGTCATTGATAACACAAACATTCGACTTTGGAAGTGCCGCTACTACCTTGATTTGGCCAGAAAGTTTGACTACAACGTCATCCTCGTAACGCCAAAAACACCCTGGCGATTTGACGTGAATGCCCTGGTATCCCGCAACGTGCACCAGGTTCCTCCTTCTGTAATTGCATCTAAGGTCCGTCAATTTGAACCAATCTATCCGCTTTACTACGGCTGGTTTTGGGCCGGCAAACCAAGTTGTCAGGCTGAAGAACAAGCCTTGTCCTCGGGGGCTGACAATAAGGTGGCCCCTTTTCCACTTAACGAAACTGAAGCTATGATTGCGTCTTCGTTTCGCTCATTTTTGGCCCTATTGACTTTGCCTACAGTGAGAGAGCAGTTGGCTAAAATGTGCGGTTTCAGTCCGGGTACGTCTCTTTATATGCACCTACGTCGCCTATTGCGTCTGCTTGTGTTTTACTCTCCTCCATCCAAAATCCAGTATTTTATTTTCCTCTCCACCAGACCTGTGATGTGAGGCCAACTTTTGCCATGTTTAACAATGTCCATCTTTCGGTGATAGCCCACCTGTCCTTCCAGATAGTTGTCCCCCTCGCGTCTCCTATCACTTGTAAGTTAACACTGGGGCAGCATGGAAGGGAGAGGACTGCAGCCAGTCCTGTGTTTACTTTTATAATGGTTAGAATTTTGACTTATTGTAAAACAGAAGACGGAATATCTTGACCCCCTCGACTTCAAGGGCACCTTTCCTTTCCTTTATAAGTCACTTTATTAAGGGAAGAAGGCTTTCGCTGATACTGTGCTTCCTGTGTAGTGAGGCCCCAGCCCGTGTCACATATAGACGTTGATTTTGTATCAGATCAACCACTGGTTCCACACCTAATCCCGGTCATCCTTGCCTTGTTTGTTATTGTTGGGTAGAAACTCTTGGGCATAATTGCCCCCCCCCTCTTCCTCAGAAAGTCTACTCAGTGCGTTTGAACTATAATTCCCAGACCAGTTATTCCCTTGATTAGTATCTGGAAGTCCTATACTAGAAATCGCTTAGAGAACGCTGGGGACCCACTGAGTTGCCGAACCCCTCGTTGTTATATCATGAAGTAGCAGAAACATCGGCAAAACACGTGTCTGGGCTTTTAGCCAGTATCTATGTCAGCAGTACGGTATAGCATTGATTGGTTAAATTTTCTGTCCAGTTGTTGAGATGGGTAGACTGTCCTAAGCCCGTGGTTCGATCCTGATTACCAGAGTCTGACGTCATTTTTTACTTAAAATTGTATTTATCATCTGACGTTCTTTGCTTCCCCTCATCGTTTCAGGTAGTTGTCTTTACTGATAGCGTGTTTATATTTTAGGGGTGGTTTAGGTCTCAGACGCTATTTGTATTGCTAGCTCAACAAGGTTCTTATGACAAATACAGAATCAAACAGGAGAAACTGGAATGTCCTTTTGGTCCTACTAGCCGTTGTCAACCAACTGTATCTTAGTTCTATTAAACCGTGCACCCAACATCCAGTTGACTGCGATCAGTTTATCCAAGCCTTCATTGGGGGGTGCAGTTGACTTTCTCCGATTTGTAAACAGGAAATGACGATTCCAGTGCCTCTTGTATTTATCAGTATAAATTTGAATTCACTACTTTTTGCTTTAATATTATAAGCGCTCTGAAATGGAGCCCTAGGACAAAACGGGGTGAGCATATATCGTTCTGCAACTAGGTCCACATCAGAGAATACAGAAGAGTAGTTGGCGAGCGTACGTAAGCTTTCGATATATTCTCGTCGGGCCATTGCATTTATATGGGAACGGGGTCCAAGTTAATCAAACGGTCAATAATGTTCGTTTTTCTTACCAGCGAGTCGTGGGAATCAGGGAGAAGGTGTCGATAAAAGATGGATGGTTACGTGGGGAGAGTTTGGTGAAGCCAGTCTAGGGGAGGGGAGGACGATGGAGAAGCGAGGGAGACATCGAGAGCGCGGACGTGTACATGCAGCTAAGTGGCTGTGGGCCATGCCAGAAGTTGAGCTCTTTTGCGCACACAACGCCGAATTCTTCAGCCTGATAGCAGTTGCTTCTGCTGTTGCTGGTGGGCGTTGATCCAGGGACTGAAGAAGCCGTCGTCATGTGCGCAAAAGAACCTCCCCTCCCCCTCTTTCCCCCCTTCTTTAGACTGGCTCCATCAAACCCTCCACATGTAACTATACTTCTTTTATCGATCCCTTTCCCTCCGATTCCCACGTCTCGCTTGTAAGAACATACGAACATTATTGACCACTTGTTAAACTTACACCCCGTCGCCTTATAAATATGATGTTCCGATGAGAATTTAAGGTATTTATGGACTGCGCGATATCGTCTGAGTTATTATGCCAAGCAATGGTGACTATTGCTTGAGATTAACAGCTAGTGTGGGTTCTAGGAATTATGTAACCGTTTTTTAGCTATTTTATAATTAAACGGTTAAATGATTAGATGAATTAATATTAGTTTCTTTAGCAATTATTTCATTATTACTATTAATTATGAATAACTATCGTCGATTTGTTATAGTTTTGGGAAATTATTCTCTTAGCGGTTGCTAGCGCTTTGCTAAACATTGTGCGACAACATCGCTACGACACACCGTTTTTAAAAATGTGTACTGCTTGATAAACTGAATAGCGTACTTAAACGTATTGTTTCTTATTTGGGACCATCCCTTTTTACCTCTAATTTTTTGTACTACTTACCATATTTTCCCCACCATTTAAAACCTATTATCAAAACTCCCATTTTACACGAGCCTTTGATTACTGATTGCAATGCCGGGTTACACTGCCTATCGTTGCCAAAATACATCATGGTTGGATTTTCTTATATGGCCTCCAAGACGGCTCGGGAATAGGATCTCCCCCCCCCTCCTCGTAATGCAGGTGGCCTTGTACTATATTTCAGAAATGGTAAATATTCCCGTCTCCTAACGTTAACCCAAACCTTAACCATAACCCTAATCTTAACCTGAACCCCATATGCCTAAAAACTTAGTGTATAGGAGAAGAAGGTCGGTGTTGTTTGTTTCTGCTGCTTCGCTCCTTTAAACGCTGATGGTCTCCATAAGTACGAACAGACAACATTTTAGATTTCCAAACGTCGTCTTCTCGTGGTATCCTGAGTTAGATCCGAGTCGAACTGTAGTCAGTCAGTAATGTTTATGAGCTTGGAAACCTAAGCGTCATTTAAATAGGCATGGGATTCATTAACGTCGCTTGATTGTCTAAAGGAACCCAGATCTATTCCAGCTTGTTGTGTATCGACGAGAATTCAGTAGTCAACCAGTGCTCTCGAAAAGGATACGAGAGGCAAGCTTGGCTATATCCAAATGAGATGGCTCGAAAACGCAAACTTGCCTGGATAAAACGTTAAGGGAACAGATTTAGCAGAACAGCACATATGCCTTCCTTACTAATCTGGTAAACCCCCTGCATATCATTCCTATAGTGCGCTAATTATCGGTAGCTATCACAGAAAACTGTTCAGGAGCTATGACACGTGTAACAGTCCAAGCGCACTGGGAGTTCTTGATAGTGTATTGTTCATCGATATCCACTGTCTCCTGCATGTATCCACACTCTGAAATTCACTAGGGTCTTGTTAATCGTAATAGTCCTCCAACAAGTTGAAGAGCCGGTATATTTAATAGCATACAAAAATTTATTAGACATGTAGGAAACAGTCAACGATTGAATATCCAGGCTTTGTGACGACAGTCCTGGAAAGGTAGAGCTTAAGGCTACTACCGGGCGAAGGGAGTTCTCTGTGGGGCCCTCGCAGGAAGGTCAACTGTTACACGTAACGGTCTACAGGGGAGGGTAGGGCTAGAGACACCGCCACGGGAGAAGGGACAATCACGATTTGAGGCAAAGGTTCGCATCCCAGGTATGTGCATAGATTGAGAAAAAGCAGGTTCGATCACTGGAATCGATCACTGGAATCACTGGAATCGGAGATTCTAGTGATCGAACCTGCTTCTTCTCAATCTAAGGGACAATCAATTTACAACTTACCTTCGAGGGCACACAACCTACAGCATCCTTGGTCAAACAAGGTCTCCTTGTGGACCCTACAGCATGCACCTTGATAGTTATGCGTTCTTGCTTTTCTGTCTTGTAGACGTTGAGGCTACTGATTTAGCCACTTTTTGGACCTCGATGGTCAACCCGCCATTTGGTGCCTCCGATGCCGCCAGGTCTCAGGGCTTCCCCAAGCCCACACGCCCCCACATTACTTCCATGTTTTCTGGCTCGGGCAAGGTGCCGAGCTCGCAGGAGTATGCTGAGAGCAAGGCCGTCGCTGAGGCTCTTTTGGGTGCCCTACACACAGTCTCAATCTCCGGTCTTTTTGTTTCAACGAGGGTTGTAGGTCTACGGATACACTTAGACGAAAGTCTACTGGACCTGTGGAAGGGAGAGGACAATGCCGTGCTACCCGAGGGTACGTGATAACTATGAATGCTTACCTTATATACTGAGGACCCTCCGGCTGCGGTCTACCGTGTTTGAGTCCCCAAATGATATAATTTTTATAATTTTAAAGCTTTCTAACCGAACATTGCCTACCTGCAATTCGGATGAACTTCTATAAGACCAACAGTAGATGTGCTCTCTCATGAAATGTTACTTAAAATTCGGAATAAAAATATTTACGTAGAGTTGTAATATTAATTATTGCACATCCGAATAGTTCGGTCATGTCATGTTGCCGGCCCTTGAAAAAATTTATTTCTCCGTAAAAAAGTACTTATTTTGTATTCGTTTAATCGCATTGATTTTCACTGCTCGTATAAATTCAAATAAATTTTGTCGAAAATATGCGTAAAAAATATTCTTTTTTGTACTCATTTGGTAGCACATTATGCTTTCTTCAACCTTTTTTAAAATTTTAAGACAAGGTATCTTTCTTTGTAAGACCGTGAAATGTCGATCCTTAAGCTATCGCACCTTTCCATCTGTTTATGCTGCTCTTAAAATGTGCTATGTGATTCATTTGCACTGCAATTTATACAAGCCCCATGTTGTAGCGGTGGCCAAGGCTGCAATATAGCCGTCGACTATACATCTTGTGTGAGCCCCCAAAGAAAGAACACGACAAGAACCTGACTTAAGTAGAAGTCTTCGAGAAGCCTAGTTCAGCCTACTTTAAAGCAAACGAATGCGTATGTAGAAGGTTGGACCAATTAGATGGTGGTCACAAGAAAGGCATGACTTCATTGGCTGGGTGAGTCATGAGAATTGGCGTGTTAGTCTACCGCTTAGCTGTAGCTGGGCGCAGCTGCGTCACACAATGCACTTTCTGTGTGTAGGCGGCCCGGTTGTCTGGCTTGCATTAGCGTCCTGCACCAGCCGCGCTGTGCGCGTCATCACATGCACTCTGCGTGGGTGGACCGGCGGCCTCGCGTGGACGCGCCTCGTTAGGGCAGCGTGCACTTAGTGTTAAGCTAGGCCCTAACAACCCATACTACCTCTTCTTACTAATGTATATAACTGCAAGATTTTCCTTATGCAAGAAGTATAAAGTGTATAGAGAAGAAGGTTCGATCGCTGGGATAGCAATTTTATTCGCCTGACGTTTCGACGTCCGTCGCAGATTGTTTGTCGGAGACATCATCAGAAAGTAGTAGCAGAAGTGAGTGATGCACGCACAGGAAGTTGCAGTTTTTATAATATCCAGTCGTAAGTGTGCAGTAACGATTATATCCTGCGTCGCTTGTGTGGGTGGCGGTCATAGACTGGCTGGGGTATGTACGACTGAAGGACCACTGCCGTAAAGTCAGTCGAAGTCGAACACTGACGTCGCCCTTTGGAACATTTCAACTTCAACGGTCAATCACACATACTCTCTCTTTTCTCAATAGTCCAGTTTTATCTCTCTCCAACTTATGCAAAATCATATAACCCACATCCTCAGCAAGAAATCTTTGATACAATACGAAGGTTGCGCAACAAAAAGGTGCCCCGAGAAGGCGGTATTCCCACTGAAGTATGCCAGTATTTTGTCCTCGCTTTGGTGCGCTAGCTCCGTTTTGTGATTAAACGGGCATGAGGAGATGAGCTGGCTTCTGTTGACTAGGGGTCGCTCCCCATTATGTCTGATTGTAAACGCAACTTGCGGGAAATACTACGACACGCATGCTTTATGCATTGCTTCAAAGGTCTTCGCTGTTATTATTCTCAGGCCTGTTCGGAGTTTTTGTGACTCAAGGCCGCGACACAATTAAACCGGGTTTGCACTGGTTGTGGATGCACCGACCGGATTTTCACACTGTGGTGCATTCTTAACACCCGTCATGCCTACCAACAACCGACGACCGTCTGCTTTGCTGATCTCGCCACGGCATTTGCTTTCATGCATTTGGAGTGCATGTGGCGGGTGCTGGAACCAGACCTTATGATGACAGACGTCACTGTCATGATCAAAGTCTAATATCGCCCAGCTGTTTGGCATTTGAAGCGGCACTCGACAACATTGTATCCTGTCACTTGTTCTGCTCAACAATGCCGTCAAATTAATTCTCGCAAGGGTGTTGACCGTCGTAAATTTGCATCCGAGCACCCGCTGACTGACCTCGACCACGCTAAAGATATAGCCTTGCTAGCAACGAATTCTGATGACCAACCGGCCGTGGTGCTGCATGTGAATGAAGTTGCTTAATTGGCTGCTGTATCCGTAAACGCTGAGAAGACCAACGCGTGTTCGAGTTACATCCCTGACTAGGAGAAGGCAATCGTCAGGATTTGTCGCTACTGACTTGAAGAAGTGGACATTTTCGTTTACCTCGACACAGGGTTAGGGTTTTCACTATCCTTAGAAAGCGATATCTCTAGCACCAAAGTGGGACATGCGTGCCGGGCATTCCTATACGATTTAGAAGAGTAGGTTGCGTGATTGGGTGCCGATTCCTACCAAGACAGCCACTCCATTACCTCTCGTTCGCGTTCTTTTTGGATTTATTTATGACACTCAGCACAGGTAAGTGAGGAGGAGATTGTGCGCTAGATGCCATGCAAGTCTATGAATACCATAAACTAAATCACGCGCAAGCTCCCGTCTTTGCGCTCGTCTTAGGCCTCGTCGAAAAAATGGCCGAACTGTCTAGTGCGCGGAAAATGAACCAAAATTTTACTTTTATCTACCACTGGCTGCGAATCATCTTTCGAGGGAATTATACTGACTTTGTCTCAAATATGGCCGTCTGCACTCGCTGCGACATCTGGATGATATTCCGAGCCACCCATGCGGGACGACTTAGACGGGGTTATAAACTCGAAACCTGGCTCGACACAGTTCTTCAAGATATGTAAATTGTTTTTGAACCGTCGGTATTCGGTCTCCGTTGTTGGCAAGGAGAATGAGTTGAACTGTCCAGATCGGCTGCCGCCGGTCGTAACGCGTGGGGAGGTGCAGTACGTGACATCATCGAGGCCGGCTAGATCAGAAATGACCGCAGCCTCACCAAGCCCAATAATAGTACGGTTGTAAAATGCAATTTGCTTCAACTTTGGGCTTCCCGATGAGCTAGCAATTTGGTCGGTGCGCACTTAGCGTCAGTTTCAACGTAGTTTGGCGATGCGACCAAAGTAGGTGTGTTGGAGTGCTGCACAAATTTCCCCTGCTGTGACGCATTCCTTACTCTACCGACCACAGTGTTATTGAAGCAGTGATGTTCTTCGTATCCTGAAACAAGTGAACTATCTCCTGTGCATGTTTTTCATTTTTTTACTCTCTACATTCTTCACCCAGCTCCACAATCGACAAGACCCGCCGGCTGTCGGGCACATGTGACTCTGGCTCTCGCGACCGGTGTCTCACCAGTTGAAACAGGCCTAGATCTGTTGCGACTAGTGGACGCAGAAACAGCTGGCACCCAGGACGTCCCCATAATCCCCATGCCAGATGGGTCTGTTTATGACTTTGTGGTGTCGGACACACAATCCCCCTCCTCCCCAGATCACATTTACTACTACGAATTCTCCGCCCCACAAACCTGTCGAGTCTTATTTGGAGCACATTACTGATCGATTCCATGCCACCGACGCACCTCTACAGCACTGCCTTCGCCTCCAGCCGTGACTAGGCTACTGGATGTACGTTAAGACAATGGAGCAGTCTAGAGGTTATTCTGGCAAACAACGAGAAGTCTGTCCTCGTCCCCAGACTCAATTTCTCACTTTTTGTTTATATTATTTTGGTTCAGCATGCTTCCAGGCTTGTTTTAATGCACCTGTCTTTCTCCTTAGGTTAGGGAATTTTCACCGGGCTTATTTGGCATCTCGCGATCTGTCGCTCGGCTGACTGCAGTTTGAGGTGCAAATCCATTGTAAAGATTCTTTCGAAGCGCATTGTACATTTGAGTACACAGTTGCATCAACTCCTTATGCTTTTTGTTGTTGTTGCTGCTGCTGCTGCTGCTGCCTCCTTTGCGTTCCAATTATAAGGGCCGCATGAAAGTAGAGTGTTCTAGTCTATCCACCATGGTTAAATGGGACTATCAAATTATCGGGCGTAAGTAAGGTTGACATACCAGTGATTTTGTTTGTTGTGCGGAAGACTGGCGTGGCGTTCTTACTACTTCCGTTATTGCCCTCTACCGCTATAAGTAAGGGACTGGACTGGAACAATCTGATTGGTAGTGCAGCCAGACACAGGAACTGACCGTGCATTTTCCTCCCCCTCTCCTCTCCCGTTTGCGTGCTGTTGGCTCAGTTGATAAAGAAATTTTCACGCAGTTGCCTGTAAAAGTTGTCTTACGGTCATATTAAGGACTCATTGCAGCAGACTTCTCTGTCTTGCCGACTGATTTATCAAATTTGGGGAACTTCAACCTTCGTTTTACTTAGGCTGGTAGATCGCTTCCTTCTTAGGATGGTGAGATTCGGTTTGCGCAACAGGCGTTAATTTAGCCAGAAATATCATTTTTTTCTCAGCTTGTGACTGATTTATCATAGTCTAAAGCCGGTTACTGCATAGGCACATAAATGTTCACTTTGCTGACCATCTGCGGTTGCTTACAGCAGCCCAGAAGGATTTAAATGATAACTGGTCTGATGAAAGGGATTCGACAAATCAAAGGGAGACCGGAATGGCCATTTCTGGCTTGTTAGCCGTCATCAGCCAGTCACACCCAATCTCACGGGTTGGAACCCCCGAGATTTGAACCCGGGACCTTTGGTCCTTGACTTCAATACTCTACCACGACACCATGGCTCTTTGCTTTTCTGTTATCTGTTATGATTCGATCTGGCATCATATGCTTGCGTGACTTTTGTCCCAGATACCAACACGGAGGAGAAAAAGAACTTGATCGACAAGGCCAGAATGCATTCAGAACCTGCAGATCCTTTTCGATGAATCACTACTTGCATTTATAGCGCCTCGTTCAGGTTGAGTAAATTTTGTCCAATTGGCGTTAGGAGAAGGGTCAAGCAAGTTCTCGAAGAAATGGACTAGTCAGCTCTGACGAAAGCTCTGTGACCATAGCCAACGCGGGACGCTGTCGAGCGTCCGTCAGTGCCATGCAGCATAGGAGACGCACGCGCATGCTTTACTGTGAGACTGACTTTGAATGGCATTTCCAACAGTATATTGGCTTTACGCATTATATCAGAAAGTTCCGTCATCGGGAGCGATGGTATACGCCGTTTGCCTCACAGAGTGTGTGCACCACTGGCGACCTTTACATGAAGCGTTGCGCAACCTCCAATACACTCTCCACCCTCCTGCACCTTGCCCCGGTAGCAAGAAATTGTCAGGACGACCGGGGGTGCACTGGCTGGCAGAGTTGTACGAGCTTTTACGTGTGCGGCACACGCCACGGTCGATGCGTTAGGTGTAGGAGGCTTCTTTAAGCCCAGTTCGGTACCCACATAGGCGAGAATGCCGTAAAGGCCACAGCAAGGAGTTTTCGCAGCCTGACACTTAGTTCTCCAGTCAACTTGCTTAAATTTCGTTCCTTGTTCATATCTGTGTACCGATCAGTAGCCCTGTCAAGACAAAAGCATTTCAAATACAAAGTTTTATGCTGAGTGGGATGTTGCGAGGATTTCATACCCAGGGTTGGGCTAGTTTTTCGGATGATATTTCGCCAATCCGAATGTCCCTTGAATGTCCGAATGTCCCTTGCGAGGCAAGTGCTATCGATATTGGTCCGTTTATCGCAGGGGGTTGAGTGAGTTAAACCCTAGCAACTGCGATTTTCGGACCATGGTTACTTAGTAGAGAATTCGGTGGAGGCCAGAATAGTACGAACAGTATATTGTGTACACGGAGGAACGAAGATTAGAAGAAAAGGTGTCGACTACGGGGAGCACGACCTTCTGCTAGAGCGCCGTGATCCGAAGTGCGGTAATAGTTAAAAGGGACCCAGAGCGAGCATTGAGTGAGTTAGTTTCAAGCTGCTGATTGGCCCGACCAATGTGGGGTGCGTGCGTGCACCCCAGCCGCCCAGGGGCAAAGGTTATGCGTTGCATGCGGACATCGGCCATCGCGCTGGGTCAAGGGACTGGGCGGCCAGGACTGTCCCGCGAGACCACGTCTGTGGCGTCTCGCGTTTGGAGGAGGTGGCCTGCAGCACCGATAAACGTGTTTCGTTGTTGGCACCGAGGGGTGCATGACCATTGTATTATCTGCGCTCTTGGCCAGTCTAAGAAAAGAAAATTCGCAGGCGAAGTGGTCTTTACTCCGCTGCACATCATCTGCAATAATTAGTCGACGCTGGCTATAGACACTGGCGTATGTTTAGCAGGTTTCCTTCAGTTATCTATTCGATGGTGATCGCCGGCAGTTATCCAGGATAGATGTCCTTTAGCATAGGAGAAGAGATAAGACTGAATGGATTAGGAGAGGGTATGCAGTTCGGTTTAACAAACCTGTCGTGAACGCTTAGGAGTTTGTCCTATTTTCCGTGGCGCGTGCCATCCTACTGTTGTATATTTATTTCAACATATCAGTTGAATTTGAGCATGATTCCCGGAGTTCAGTGTGCTTAATTTTAAAGAACTTTGGCAAGCTGTCAAAGATGGTGTCGAGGCCGATCCTACTTTCTGCGCACTGTTCCAGCAGTTGGTATGCCATGAAGCTTATGTTGACGGTTAATGGCGGCATTCGAGGAGGCTGTAGGTTTACTTGTCACGTTATATCTGCAAGAGGCACACACATGCGCTCGATTTCTCTTTAGAGCGTTTGTATATAGGGAGAGTTTGTGTGTGTGTTATAAACCGAAGGTTTTCTTTAGGGTTCCGACTGGTGATCTGGTTTCTTCATAGATCGTTGTAGCAGAATTTTCGCTGGGAAACAGACGACTTATAAAGACGACTACTGAAATGTTGCATGTAGGTGGATATAATACATGAACTCCCTTCGAAGAACCCACGAGGAGCTCTTACCGAAATCCATATGTAATATAGGGATAAATAGTTGGGCCATACATGGAAAAAGTCTCAAAGTTCAAATATCTCATGGATTTCGTAAAAAACTGCTTATAATTTGATCTATTATAAGTTAATGTGTAATCAGTGCGTAGGAGAAAATAAGTCAAAGCCGCTTGTAGTTTCACTGAACTAAACATGCGGGTGAGAAACCCTAGTTGCACAAACGTGGCGGATAATTTTAACAACTTAACATGCAGCATGACCTTCCAATAAATTGGCGGGCGCTTTACTGTTTTTATTTGTCGTGAAGAGGTACATAAAACACAAAAACGCATCCATTGGCTTCATGTAAGTTATTGCGCATGTAAATTGACGGTGTGCTCGGCGCTTCACACAGACGGTTAGTTGGACCACAGGTATTTTGAAATAGATGACCTCCTAACCACCATTTCCTTTTTTTAGTAATTTAAAGAAAAATTTAAAATAAAATAATAATAAATTCAATACGCAAAAAGTTGAAACGCCTGCTAGGTTGTGGGTAGTTCATCCTGCAATTTTTTGGCTGCACGTTAAGCTGCCAAGTATTTCAAATGCTGACTCACAATACCATTAGCAAAATTCATTTACAATTCATTTCATTAGACGGTCTCACGTTTTATTCCTACTCTACATCGTTTGTAAGTCAATTAAAACGTGGAATTTCCACGAGAGCGTTTTTCGCTACGGGAATTACCTAATTTTTCTAGACGAGTTTTAAATAGAAGATCAGAGGTTTCATTATCACAGGGCGATCGCAAACTGCATGCATCGGCGACTCGAAGTAAACCCCAACATCTATTCTGAGGTTCATCTCCCTAAACTCTTACAGTCACTGCTCTTCGTTATGTATATCAATGACTGTGTTGACTACCTTGGTTTAAGCGCCATCATGTTTGCTGACAATGTCAAACTCTGGAGTGCCATCACTTCTGACGCTGATAGGAAAGCACTTCAAGAAAGTCTCGATCGAATTACCAGCTAGCCTGTTGGTTACCTCTTACATTTCACCATTAGTATGTGTGTGGTTTTAAGACTCCGTACTAGAAGGACCAGAGAAGAGGATGATTCCTTCCAGTACTTCTCGATAGGCTATCCCTTTCAAATGTTGACGTGAAGAAGACCTCGGTGTTCTTCACAGTGTCTAAAGGCATCTAGACGTGCGATACAGGTGCTGTTTCCGATTAGACGGGGATTTGTACACATCGACAATGAAGGCTTCGGACAAATGCACGGAGCGTTTGTTCGGTCCCACTTGGAGTATGCTGTCCAGGCCTGGCGTCCGTGGTTTAAGAAGGACTATCTGCACCTTGAACGAGTGCAGGCGAGGGCTACAAAGATGGTCAAGAATCTTATTCATCTGCCTTATCAAGACAGATTGACTGAGCTTGATTTATTTCCTCTCAATTACAGTCAATTCCACGGTGACCGCATCCAAGCCTACGAATTGCCTGAGGCCGTGATTGCGCCTTAGAATTTGATCAATACTTCAAATTGGAGTGAAAGGATCAGCTATGGGGTCATCCATTTAAACTGCAGAAGAAGCCGGCCGATATGGACTTTCGACGGAATGCCTTCTCGCAGGAGGTCATCGGAACGTGAAGCGAATACTCTGACGATGTGGTCCCTTCAGATATTGTTGTCAAACTTCATTCTCATTTGCTGTGAAACCGATATATATGTGCACACACATATGTGTGCACACAGACCTGATGGCGTCAACAACAGACGTACAGGCGGCGGGAGATGTAGGAGGATGGGCAGAGAGGGCTCTTCGCTGCGCACATGACCGGGATGACTCACCTACCCACCGACGGACACCGGTCCCGGAACGAGGGCTGATCCGCGCATCCGGATCTGAGGGGATGTCAGGTGGGGGTCAAACTCCCGGGCCGGTTATATTAGACGCGTTAACGACACACGGACAGGCAACGGATGGCACACACGGGTGCCAGCCACCCACAATGGAGGTGCCACAGCCAATCCACGGACAGCACGAAGTTCAGCGCTCGTGCGTCAGCCATCGCTACAACCCCAGATGGGCTGCGCGGCATTCCAACTCTCGGCAAGCAGGAATACACAACCCACCACTCTGATGATAAAAAATAGTGCATTACCAAAACGTCAGCACAATTAAAGTGTAATTCACGACAGCGCCTTGTTTTCTTCTTCGCCTTCTTTGGGGGATGATGATCGGGATAATTTTTCTGGACCTCGTATCTTCACCTACATAAATATGTAAATATATATAGATATATAATAAATATAGTGTCAGTAGCAGCAGTTTCCAATTTGCTCACACCTATTGTGCACTATTGTTAAAGTGGAACTCGTGCAATTTTTGCGTTGAATAGGGAACTCAAGGGCGAAAACCTTCTTCCCTTAGTAAACTGACTTAAAGGTATCAGCGTTGCAGCAATGCGTAAGAAAGTTCAATTACAATTTTTTTTCAAACTTACCGCAGCCTTAGTTTCTTTTATGCTCTTATTACAGTGTCTTTCTATTTGCACATATAGGAACCGTTGAATACGTCCTCTCCACGTTCCGCCCACAGGCGTCAACGAGAACTCCGTTGTCGTAGAGCCCTAATATTTAGACACAGTGATGGTTGTAACTTCCTGATTCACCAGCTTTGAAATTATGATGGTCGCCTTACCGCAATTTTAGTTCACAATGATTTTTTGGCAGTCTATACGCTGCTAGCATTTAGTTCGCTTTAACATTTTTCCTATTCCTTTTCAAGTATTTATTCTAATTATTCCTTGCTTCATTTCTACGTATTTGGTTCGATTTTATATCTCCTTCATCACTCATATGTCTTTGGTCTTTCTGTTTAAACCACTATCCTCAGAAACAACCTAGTACCATATATTATTCTTCCTTTTTATCGACAGTCATTATTGCCATGATACGCCAATAAATTCCAATTGTTTAGTTCCAATTCGCATTTAACAGTGTTTTGTTTGGCTTTAAATTATTCTACAGAAAAGGAAGATAAATATATAGTCAGCCGGCTAAACAGCATTTGCCCGTTATATCTGCAACATGATTGCATGGACATAGGATTGACGCTGTTTATCTGTGTAGATTTTGAGGTAGTTACGAGATTCGCAATTTTGAAAATGACGCAGTCATTGTGGGATCTGGCCGTGCGACAAAAGACGCTTAAACGAGGTAGTATAATACTGATGTTTTCATAAATACTATAGAAAAGAACCGCTTAAATGAGTCAGTGCTCGTATTTGCCGGAGCAAGATCATGTGTTGGTCCTAATTTGGCTTCATAACTTTTAATCAGGGGAAAACTACTATTATCAATGCATTCCTGGATAAGGATGAAAATCCTAAGCCTACTTTAGCCCTGGAATACAACTTTGCACGAAAGAGTTTGGGTCCATATGTGGTTTGGCTTTAAGACATTTCCTTACAATTGATAGGCAAAATCCGTTGCACATATATGGGAACTTGGTGGTGGACCTAAACTTTCGAATTTACTTGATGTAACGGTTTCGAAAGACAGTGTACGGTAATTTTGTTTTTAAGCTATATTTGGTTCTAGAAACTTATGCTTTATTGTAGTTGTTGATTTATCGTCCCCCAAAGAACTTTGGGTCAATTTGACACATTTTTTGTCTTCATATGAAGCCAGAATAATGCAAGTGCTCGAAAGAATTTCAATCACGTCAAAGGAAAATTTACGCCACGAGGTTCTCGCAAAATCGCAGGCGCGTATTGATGAAAAACACTCAGACAGAGAACTAATGAATATTTTTCCAGTGTCATTAATAATAATAGGGAGTAAATATGATGAGTTCCTGGTAACCCATTTTCCTAATTTACTTAAAAAGAAACAAAAAGAAGATGATCGGAAGTTGATTACTCTTTTTTTACGTTTTGTGGCCCATTATTACGGAGGTGCATTGTTCGTATGTGTCCTTGTACATTTGTCACGTTCAGTTTACGAGTACATCTGATTCGACGGCAAAGAAAAGAATTGGAAATTATCTCAGCCACATCGCTTTTGGAACTCCAAATGCTATAAGTCCCCCAATAACACAAGATAAGCCGTTGCATATTCTCCCAGGACAGGATTCTTTCGCATTAATCGGTATGTCCCTTCTCCTTTAAATTTACTTAACGGGACTATATCTTATTTAACAATGCACATACTTTCCCCATCTATTTTTTCTGCTACTGTTTTTTAGTTATGTCTCTGATAATGTGCGCGCCATGTATGTCAAAACGTCAGACGAAAAAAGTATTGTCCCAGTGATCGATTCGTATTTTCCATCAGAACAAGGTTAAGGTGTGAAATATACCTTTGATTGGCTTACATCAAAATGCACACTCAAGTGCCTTTTCTATAAAAAATGACAAGTTGGTTCTTTGTGCCATAAATGCCACTTTGTTCTCTATTTATCAGCTACTATGACTTTTATATTGTGCGTGCTGATAAATATTCTTTATTAAAGGCTTTCCTCCAGTCGATAAGGAATTACGAAAGGGATCTGAAAAATCACCACTCACGTTTTGGCAATCTGCCTTCTGTCAAAGATTTCCGCAGGTATTTTGATCGTTTGTTTATGCATGCCCAAAAATAAACAATGTAAATATCGTTTCGTCACTCTTTATGCGAGTAGTATTTCAAAAAACTAATGTAGGCTACAGCCACTCATGCATTTATGTTGACGATGGCCTAGTATAAGCACTCTCAATATATTGGATCCATATCTTTATATGATTAAATTCCTTTATAGCGTAGTGTGCGAGCCACTTATCGAGTCAGAGGAGCCAGTGGTTTCGTATTTAGGCAGTTCGTCAGTTCCCGACTTTCGATTTCTGCCTCTCCTAGTCATATCAAATACAATCTTAATCAAACCAGAGGACGAACTCAGGTGCGGCAAAAACGTATAGTAATAGGAAGGAATAGCGGGAACACCTCACAAAGGGAATGAGGGGCCAACGGGAGGCCCTAAGATTGGAACACTGTTCAGGATATGGGAAAATGGGGGAAAAGGGCAAGAACCAACAATGTCACTAAGACTAGTCGGCAGGGTCACCTCCAGAGGTTCCGCTTTCTGCTCCAATGGCTCGCGCCTGTTTGCAACTGCAACAGGATGAAGAAATTCAGGGAGTACCACACCGTCTAGCTCACTCTTCAAAAGCCTCGGCAAAACTCACTCTTGTTCTTTCTAAGAATTAAAAAAGCCAGGTATTCTTTTTTCTCCTACAAAAGAATGCAATAGAAAATGAAGCCTTTCTTAACTAGAACATAGGAGGTTTTTATATCTTTAACAGCATTTTCCATTGGTGCAACTCGATGTCTCCTAGATGCATGATTTATCCTATGAATATGAATACTGCCCTCATCTATAAGCTTTTATTGATGCGCAGGTTCCCGAAAACTATTTAATTTGCACCATTTTGATCTAACCTGCCTACACTGTTTGTAATCACCAACATTATTTAAGATGCGTCATTTTTCTTATTTAAGCTTTTTAAGAACTAACGTGCTAGTTTCCAAAAGCTAATATGTTCGGGAAACGTAGTTAATTGATAACAAGATAGTCTTTTTATAAACGTGTTTCAGAACTGACGTTTTTAAATTTTGGTTTGCAGACTCCAACGATGAACAGAACCATTATCTGGAACATTTTGCAGTGCTTCTTTTTCGATAAGCTAATTTAAGCAAATAATTTATTTTAAAATAGCGTTTCCTATTCTGTTCTTAAATAAGCTGCATTTCTGATCTAAGGTTGCACTTCCAGTTCCAAACGAATCTGGTTTAAGTACAAAATATGACCCGACACTGAGTAAACAGTTTGCTGAGCCGCAAGTGGACAGTGTTCGGCAGGCCAAAGACGAAGAATTGGAGCGCTATCGACGTCAGTCCGAGAGAAGTATGCGAGAACAACTGAAACAGGCAGCAGTTGACGGTCTTATTTTTGTATAAACCTCTGTGATTCTTACTGATTTTGCCAGTCAACCTTTGTCAGAAAGTCTTGATTGGTTTTTCAATTAAAAATTGAAGAGTTATAAAGAATACAATTTCGTCAGATGAATGCCTGGAATTCTAACTGTTTCATTTGAATTTGCATGGTCTTTGGACTTCGTCCGCTAAGTTGCAGACTTTCATGATTGGTTTTCATCTAGGTGCGATTCTATCTCCCTTTAAGCTGGCGTGTATAATGTCACACATGGTGGTTCCTAGCAATTGTGCAATTCAATTCGGCATCAGGCTTCCCGTACGGCCTAGTCTGCTGTTTATTTGGTTTTCCTTAGAGCAGACCAGCCTATACTGTTGGCTGATGAGATATTGTTTTATTGGCAGGAGCAGTGCCCCACTTCTGTCTGTTTTACTCTCTCTGCATTCATCTACAAAATGTCTGCGTGTGACTAATCATTGCTCTTTGTCGCCTAAATCTATTATGTCTCAAGCAACGGAATCGTGCATAAGGATAGACTGTACGTTAATTCCGTCAGAACTGGCCTGATGTAATTTTTAGGTGACTTCAGGAGATATTTCAGATGTTTCACATGAAATGTCCGCCGTAAATGAAAAAAAAATGTTTTTTTTTTTCAATGAAGTAGAGATGGTGGGTGTTTACGGGCTTTTTTGTTTATTTGGTCATAGTGCTGTTCGGAATTATTTTCTGCAAATGGCTTCATTGAGTAAAATACGAATAAACAAAAATGCTTTTTGCCTTGCAGTGACTGGATCGATCAACTATTCCTTTGACCAAACTTAGAACGTGTAGTCAGAAGAGCATTACCAAAAAGGACGGAGGAAAACTAGAATGACCATTTGTGGTTTGTTAGCCACCATCAACTCCCCATACTCAACCCAAGGTGTTACAACACATATGGCTCCAACCCACGACCCGTTGTTTAAAGAAGTAGCGTTCTGACCATTGAGTTACGGGCTCGTCTTCTTGTCAGTTTCTATCGGGAATAGTAAGAAGGGTGAATGCACGCTCACCAATCGATTGGAACCATAGGCGTTGCAATTCCTGCGGTCAGGCATGGCTTTCTTATGACAGCTAAGAAGCCAGAGGTGGTCATTCCAGTCTCGATGGCCTTTGCCGGTAATGTTTTTCTGCCTACACTTATAACCGCTTTGCGGCTTCTGGCGGGGTTTGAGAGTAAACCCCGATAAAATACGGGACGAATTAGTCCTGTAACCAATCAGTGAGCATGCACTCACAATGTACTTCGTTTTCAATTGGAGACAGTTATTCGTTTTCATGAACGTTTCACCTTGTCCGTCTTGGGGGTAATAGTTTGTCCTCTAAACTCAAATTCCCAAAATTTCGAGCTTATAGTGCACCCAGAAAGGACTTCAACACAAAACGCCAGCGTCCATCAAGGCAGTTCTGTTCCTTGTTCCATTTAACCGTTTGATAAACTGGATAATTTTCACACCACTCTGCGACTACAGGGACATCCAATTGGATCAGGACTCTCCTTCACTGGAATGTAATTGTTTTAACGGCACCTATTTCTTGAAATTATTTTGAAGAGATCCATCTCGTGGTTCACTGAATAGTCCCGACATCCTGGCTAATTGTCTGAACTAAAAAACAATACCCTTAGGTGGCTTTACATCAAAGCATGTCAGAATTCATTTAAAAAGCTTAATATAATGATGCTTATATGCCACGGAATGGTTCCTGCAAAAGTGCGGACTCTTCTTTTGGTTACCTCTTGATACGTTTCTGGGGTTCAATCATACAAGGAAGGACAGATATCACGCTCTGGCTTATTTCTCTTAAGGCTCTGGGAAGATACTGGTGACCAGAACAATAAATCACTCCAGTATAATCTGAATCCCTAACGAAAGCTTCGTTGAAGAAAAGATTCGAAGTGACGGATTTATTCAAGCTGAAGACAATTAAGTTTAGATGCCGTAAAAACACACTGGGGGCTGACGATAGAATATTTCTCAATACTTCTCTCGTGGCTGGGAAATTAATTTTTTCGAAAGTTTCATTCATTTTATCGTTGCAATTATTCATGATTTTAGGCTTACGAGGCGGAGTGTGTAACTGCCCTAGAGCGACTTGAACGTCGAGTTTAAATTACGAATGGTCTAGTTGCTAGCGCTTTCAAATGGCCTTTCAAATTAGTCCGTGATCACAGGTCTGCTTACGCGCCCTGAAGTTTCCGTAGAAATACAAGAGATTATGCAATCAGGCCCTCCAGCGACTCAGTGAGACTTTATGTTAACTGTAAGTCCTTTCTCTGAGACTTTCCAGGTCAGTGACCAATCCTCTGAGGCGCAACTTTCATATCTCCAGGTCCTGGTTCAATAAATAATGAGTAATTCCTTTGTAAACTTTTTTCAAAAACTTGGCGGCCTCGGTGGTATTCTAAGCCCGCCGGCAATAGAAGGCTTTAATGTAACCGGCGCTCTAGCCAACTGAGCTACGAGGCCCTGACCTAGAGCTGTGAGTTTAATCACACTTGGATTGATTTACCAGTCAAGATTCCCGGCCACGCATTCTAGTTTGATGAAGCTGAAATTCTCGCGATACGTGACAGTAGTGTGAGCCGTTAGTTGCTTGAATTAAGGTTTACGAGCCCCCAGTCTAGCAACAGGTGAAATGACCTGCCCGAATCATATTCCGTGCTAAGGCTTAGTTTGGCCTAAGCATTTCGTCACTCGGGGAACGCGCTGATGAATGCGTCTTCTAACGCCTGCGCCAGGGAGCCAGCTGACCGAGCAATCATTAGGTCCACATCCAGCACAGGTGATGAAATTTCAGCAGGTCACGACCCCTGCACCGGTCATCGAGCTATTACCGCACAAGTGAGCAAATATCTTTGATAGTGAAGCCGTTTATTGTCCCAGGTATACGGTAGCATGGCGACTGTATGTTATAGATACTGTAACTCCTCAGTATCCGTTACCCGTTTCTGCTCCTGGTTCTGATGACTAATCCGCGAAGAAATCCGAAACGACAGGCGACAAAAATTCTTGTCCCGGCGATAACATCTGCTCCTAAATTAGCCCCTGCGACTCGCATCTTCGCTTGTATTGACGTATTATGCGTATTCCTAGTTTTCAGCATAGGCAAAACTAAGAAAAAAGAAAATCGAATCCTTTTGTCTATTTTCTTATCCTTTAGACACTCGACAAGTTTCAGATATCATAAATTTTGAAAGTACGTTCCTTATATTTCCGTATCTGCACCGCCGCGTCGCGTGAAATGCTTGTGCTACGTTGGAAGGCTTCGCGTATTCATACGGTGTACTTTTTATTTGTAAGTAACCTCCTATTTTAAAATCCAATTTTGCCAAAGGTTGCTTGCTGCTAATTGAAATAGCATTGCTCTTGTTGGCACCCAACCTGTTCAGACAGCAAATAAATTTAAATGTGTCCACTCTTAGCTCTCACAGTGTTGCTTACCATGATTTCTGTACTTTACCCGCCCTTCGGACATTTTAAACACAAACATTTAACCCCATCGCGACGGCTGCGGACCATCAGTGTTCCGAGGGTATCACGGTAGTGCGTGAATTTGTTCATATCGAAACTGGCTGGCGTAGCACGTAAGAAACCGCCTTCACCCATGCTTTTACCATCCGCACATATTCCGCACTGCTAGAAAGGAAATTATTCCTTATTAATAGAGGCGTTTGGTAGATTTTAATAGTGCGTTTGACTCAGTTGTTAAAAATTGGGCGCTCTATGTAGGATTCGAAATCGCGATAGCAAGAAGAAGGCTGTACTAAAACCTGCTCCTTGTTTTCGAGGGCTCAAATTCCATCGAGACCGCCGAGTTTTTCACAAGTTGGTCATAAGCCTTCCTGATCAGTCACTGCGTTCAAGTGCAATCATAGTCAGCTGTAACTGGTCTGGCTCTTAAAATACTATAGACCCTAGAAGATAGGGGCATTTCAAGGCTCTCCTAGTCCCACTCACCGCATCTGCTTCTCGCGAAGTTCAGAACTGTTTCCCTGCATTAGTGGCGGCTATATTCCAGTTCTATTTGTGAACCCGAGTTCCGACTGTCACCACAAGGAATAAAGGTTAGATGTGTAGTCGTGCGGGTCTGTTCATTGTTCGCAAATTCAGACTCCGGTCGCCACCAAAAAAAGCCAATTAATTGGTGGCAAAAAGCCAATTCCATTTTGTTAACAGCATTCTTTCCACAGCGCCAGAGAATCTCCAACTGGTATGCTCTTATTCCCTCCTCAGTTGTGCAAAAAAAGCCTCCCTGGGCTTAATTTGCATAACTTGCAGATACAATTACCTTCGCTCAGTTGATAAAATACCACAATTTTGGTCAGTGTGAAATGCATACAGTTCTTCCTTGCAATTCTGTTTCATACCCTGGCAGCTGGTATTTCAATCATCTTAACCAAACTACCGTGTTGCAATTAAAAAGAGGTTCACGCATCCCAAGGGAAGGCGGTGATTAGCTAAAAAAGAACTGTGGACGCTGAATACCATTCTTTTATTCTCCTTTGTAATGTATCAAAAGATCTAGTCCTTCTTCACTTCGAGTCTGTGAGGCTGTGGGATCTGCAGATTCAGGCTGGGCTGTCATTGGGTGGTTGTTGACCGAGAATCAAGAATTGTATTCGCCTAGCCTTCCCAGTTCATAGGTGAGCCTGTAGTGACCCCCCTCCGTGCGCACACATCACTGTGTGCCTACCTCCGTCCAGTTTGGCCAATCACCTTCAAGGCTCACCCACACAGGGCCTCACTGTGACGACTGCCGCGATATCAATTTGCGGAAACGGCCCGCTGGGCTGCGGTTGCTCACTCGTCCAGCTATCAACTTCCTTAAACATAGTCTCCACGATGTCTATGCATAATAAACTATTCCTTTCATCTGACGTCCCACTTCTGTCCTTCCCACACTGAAGCAGACTTGAGGATCGCAGCGGCAGAGCTATCCCCAATCAACTTAGGCCGCTGCAATAAACCCAGCATCAGATAGGCCAGTAGATAAAACCAGTGTACGCTCAGGGGTTGTAGCACTTTTAGATGTTGTTGCTATACCCCTACATGTCTATCAAAACTGCCAGCATCCCCATTCATTGCACTCGTTCATTTTTATCAGTGACTGGACTACTGAGTGGTCTTCGTTTGCTGGCATGGACACAAGCGCACTAGGCTGGGACTTTGATACTGACACGAGTTCCGGAAAGGGACCCACAGTTTATTGCAGCACTGAGAGCGAGAGAGAGCGCGCGCAGGTGCGTTCGCGTCCGACATCGAGGCCAGCCAGTTGGCACACGCGTTCCTCGCCTCTCAGCCAGGAGTGCAGCCTAACGGCGCAGTAAGCCAGTGGCAGCACTAGACACCAGCACATACGCTTTCACCCCGTTAGGTAGACCTGAAGCAGCCAGGCAGTTGTCTACTCACCGTGGCATAAATCTCACGAAACCACACTACGACAGCAGGCTATCAAACAACTTGTTCATTTAGAACTGACTACTTTTCTTTCTTCGTTTAAACTTCGCCTTCCTCGTCTGCCTTACTAACTTGAAAAAAGTCTTTCGGGAAAAAAGTCTTCAGGCTCAGTCCGAAAGCTAAAATGTGTACATGGGCTAACTTCAATCAACTTAACCGGAATCACCGTGCAGTGCTTATGAGCTGACAGCAGGCAGCCAGTAGTGCACGAACTGACATTATTCCTCAGGCTGCCGCCGTAGGCACTAGCCAAAAGTCCATTGGGTTGCGGGGAGACACTAGTACCTTGACATGTGAATAGGACGTCAGTGACCTTGAGCACACACCGGCTTTCAGTTAGTACTTGCGTCGTCGTTAGAGTGACCCATGCAACTCCGGATATATTTATGTGTTCTCGACCTTGAGTACATATTTTCGTATTGAAAACTGCCAGTGTCTATCTACCCAAGTAATTTACTTTAAGAAGGACCCTGAAACCATTCGTGTCCCCGTTACGACTGATGCACTGGGTTTCAGAGAATGTTCCTTATCGTCTCCTCATTGGTGCGCGCCTATATCATAATCCTCAGAAATTTATCTTCAGGTTTACCTTCGACAGAAACGTTGACTGAGAACAGAGCACACACTGGAATTCTTTCTGACTGTAAATACTTGTTTTCAGTTTTTTTGCTCGTGACCAACGGTATTCCAAATCTAAGGTGTTGGTCGTGCTGCATTCTTGTGCGACCGTCAAAGTAACTCAAGATTAAATGACTTCAATACCCCCTGCGACGATTCTGAGCCCGGAGCTCCAAATCAAAACCAAACTATCCATTTTTATCATATTTAATCCGTGAAGATTGCTCTCCTCCCCTTCTCCGTGATCTAGCGTACTCCCAATGGCCCTTCGGCAGGACGTAGGCCTATAAGTCATTCGGTGAATAGTATTACCAACAAATCGTCCAATGCCCAAAAAACTTCGATCCAAATTGCAGGTGTTAATCGAGCTTACCGGTGTAGGAATGAGTTAGTAGCAGCTGTTCCAATGCTTCCTTTCTCTGACGTCCCGGTCCTCCTAAGTTGACCTAGCAGTTGTTTCAGTCTTCCCTTTCCAGCTAACCGATAGCAGCTGCTCCAGTGTTCCCCTTTCTCCTACGTCCCAACGGCCACGACAAACTCACTAACCAAACAAGCGCTCCTCCAAAGCACGGGTTTCCCCAGCTTCTTCATGTAGCACTCTTGGGCGCTACTGGACGCCTTCAAAACCAGCTCTGGCTTCGCTAGTGGTCACTGCTACCTGAGACAGCAATGTAGGGTTCTGTACACAATAAAGCCCTCACTCTGGTGACTTCTGTCTTTTACCAAAAGCCTGGAGTTCGACCTCATGATTGTAGTGATCTGTGTACAACCACTACCTAGACACTACTAATTTGTGACTCCGGCCTGATGGCAAATTCGGTCATTCTCTGAGAGGGAAAGATAATCAATTATACAAAGGATTGATTCTGAAAATTAATGAATTTCCCATAGCAACCGTAAACCATTAACTTGGATTCCGAGTTTTTATACTGACTACTATTTGGCATTACTACAGCTCACACATTTCAGGGCGGAGAGTTGAGAAAAATAGAATAACTTCAATCTCTGATGTTTGCCTACGTCGGAAGATCCATTTTAAAGTCGAAAATAACAACTGGGTTTAGCAGTGTCCTCATCGTACCGACGAACAGGACCAGTCTTGCCATAATGATTTATTATTATCCTTAGAAATCGACAGTTTTAAAGCTCGAACCATCGTGCAACATCCGACTGCGTATTAATATTTTTTTCGATTAATATGTATTATTACACTGGAGTCGTATATTGAACTTTAAGTTTTCTTTATTAACTACTTCAGAACTAAAATTTTGTGGAAAGTGCGTTCAAGTGATCCATTGCTTTCACAAGGTTTCTTGTGGAAACGAGGCATTTTTCTCAGTTATCCATTTTGGTAAATAAAAGAAAAGCGGAAAACTTATGGCCAGTCGTAAAATCGCGAACGCCCCCAAAGTACTTTGTGCTGTTTTAATTCCCATAGGACTAACTCATTTTTAATAGTTGGAAAAGCCCCGATTTTCGCTATTCCTTTCTACGTAGCCAGCAAATTCCTACAAAGTCCCAAAATGGCCTCATTTACTCCTGTCCAATTATTCTCGTCGTTGAAATTTTGTTCCTCGTACGGGCACTGTACGTGTAGGAAGTTGCAATGATGTCACCAGGAGAATATTCTGTGGGGAAATTTTCCCCTGGACTCAAGTTCCGTACTGAGATTTATTTTCTTTATTCAGTCATCAAATTGCTGTCTCATGTCTCCGAAACACGACGGAGCAAAAGTCAGTAGGCTTGCTTTAACAAAACCTTCAGCGTTTTATTGAATTCAGTCGATGTTTTTTTAAGAAAATAAATATTCCGAGCGTGGCCGACGGACAGCAGGTCCAGTGACCAAGTTGGTAAGAGAACGGAACTAAAATGTCCGATAGCAGATTCGACTCAGTTTCCTATAAAGGACGCACCAGCACCTGAGGCTGGGATATGGCTGGTTGGCGGCAGCTTATACGAGAGAAGCGACCATGCCAGCGTTTCAGGTCTTTGGCGATAATACTTGTCTATTAGAATAGGATCGTTAGATAGCAAGTGCTCTCCGAGGCGACCGAGTACATCTGAGCCCTCCTGGGATTTAAAACCACATCCACATTTTTAAGAATTAGATGAACATTTATTGAAAATGAGTATGACCTACTGGGTGGGTATGTAGATTTGTGGAGTAAGGCCTTAACTTTGACTTGCATAGGTCTGGATTTTCCAACCAACGGTCTCCTTTTTAGGTTAGGTTAAACTGTCTGGCTTACCTTTACCTATAGTACTTGCCTCAATACTTGATCCCCGCTTCATTACAGACCGTAGGATGAACTTGCATAAACCGACCTGAGAACAACGCACGATCGTGTCACCCAGTTTATGATCTCCTAGCGCGTGCGTTGTAATTTGTGACCCCAAAAGTGAAGCATTTAATTCAGCAGGCCACGCGTAGCCGGTGTGGTTGGGATCCAGGCGGTGATGACGGATGAGCTGCTGGGGGTCTATTCTTACGATGTGTCTCTGCGATGGACGAAGTTACTCTTATGTGCGCTGGTCTGGTCTGCCAAAACCAGGACCATCTGCTCCCATAAATTTTGAATAAAATTGAGATGCTTGCAGACACTACGTGCGTTGTCTGGCAGACAACCCGAGAACTCAGACTGAAAATGATGCATATTTCTAGCGCTCATTATGATTCTCGTGTCCTATTCACGCTAAAGCTTGATATACTTGAGTACCAAGCTCTCTTTGACTCAGTTTGTGATCAGTTTCACTGAGCGTGTCACTTAATTATTTCGAATAATGAAACGTAACCGATAAAGATCACGGACATTTGATTAGCCACTTCGGTCATCGACTGATGACACCCCAGTCTAAGATGTAGATACACCTGGGGTATTTATCGTATTTCACTGGGTCGCTTAAAACTGGAGTCGCTGAACTGTGCGCTTCAGTATCGCATGACTTTGAGTTAACTTTTGAAAATGATTGATGTGATTGATCATTACGCTGCGCAACTTGTGGTTTTGAGTTCTCTATGTTCACTAATCGAATTTCCCGTTTTATTCGTGGTCACTTTTTCATGTGAAAACTACGGTGATGCAACTTAAATATGGCCTTCTTATCCTTTAATGTATGGTTTAAATTAAGAGGACAATTTTACTACCCAAGTACGTAGGCTCAACCATCAATGCGTATTTCAGCCTGGGGTTGTGGGTTTTGTGGAGAAAGGATTATACTGCTGTTTGTAGATGCCTAGTTGGGATGTTTGCGTGAAATTTTGCAGCCGCCTATAGTATTTCGAGTTACAAACTCCTCCTGTGACCAATAAGGGATATCCCTCAAAAGTCGCCGACCCCAAGCAACTGATAGTTCGGCCATCGCATATAACTGCCCTACCTCGGGGGTTGGTTGGTTAGTAGTCCTTGCTGGATTAGAAGTCCCCACCGGAGTCCAAACTGGGTGCAGTTGGGAGGCGGATAACAGCCGCGACCTCAGCCGGCTTGAGCCAAAGGTCCACAGGAGTGAGTTGAGTAGCTGGCCGGGAGCTGCAGACGAAGAGATGCTGACAGGCATGCGGCGAGAAGCCCCCGTCGGGACACCTATCGGGTGTGTACGGGTCGAGTCGGTGTTGGTACTGGCGAAGGAGCATGGAGTAGGTACTGCGTAGCTGTGCCAGGATACAGCGAGTGACCCTTGGGAGTTGTCGTTCCATGACCACAATCGGAGGTGGATAGCCACCCAAAAAGATCGGGGGTGGTAGCCGAATTTTGCGTCCAAAACAGCTCTTTGGTGAAGATTCTGGAGGCCTGTCGTGATGGCAGAGCCACAAATGGGTAGATCCCATAAACATGATTCCGCAGCTTCCTTGTGGAGTGCTCTAAGTGACGGTCGAACACTGCGGCTAGGTTCGGGGGCGTGGCAATTGTGGTGATTTGGATGACCGGTTTGCGAACAGGTCCACCAAAACTGCTGACCTAGGAGTGCGGTGTGAGGGGCGGCCGGCAGAATAGAGGCCTCCGCATTGGGATGATTGATAGGCAACATCTTGTATCAACCCGCGATTGAGCTGAGGGCGGCGTTCTGTGCTGACTGAAGGCGGCGGAGGCTGGAAGAGCTGACTGTGGGAGACCAGGCTGGTGACACATAGGTTAGATGTGGTTTAGCCAGCGCTTTGGATGTGATCGCCAAAGTCTCTTTCGCGCAAACCCCGGGCAGTGCCCCTAATAGCCTTGAGGACCTTGGCGCAGCGGCTCACTTTGCTCGGGGATGCATAAGCATGGCGTGCGCACGAATGTATTGATAATGGAGCAGCCTTGCGCAGCATCCACATCGTCCACTCTTCCAACAACTGTTATGTTCTGAGAATAAAACAGGGCCAAGTGTGGGCGTAGATGCAGTTACCGAAAAAGAAACGATCGAGCGCTTGAACAATAATTTCACTCACCGGAGGTTTAAGATTCAAACTCGGACCCGAGGGTTCAGTAGAGCAACAAATACGACACAATAATTGAACTTCAACAGCACCCACCCCGTCGGCTATCAATATGCCTACGTAAGGGCGCTGCATCAGCGTGTTGGGACGCAGTGTATTAAACTGGAAGGAAAGATTGCCGAGGTAAAATATTTTCCATGGGTGCTTAGCTCGGACGTTTGCCAGCACAAATTCGCAATATAGTGCATGAACGAGGAAAATGAGAGATCACATAGCATGTGCTCTGAATTCGGGGGGGGGGCATTCTCAAAAGTTAAAAATGTCTTGGAAGTCACACTAATTGGCGTTGGAGTTGCGCACGCACCTGATAAAATAGTCAGGCGCCATGTAGAGACCGAAAATTCTGCAGTCATTCATTGGATTTGGTTTGGTAAACTACGTCCGAAAAACGATGAGGTTACTCCGGATGCAGAGAGCTGAGCAAGAATCAACAGTAGAGGGAAATTAGGGTCAATGCCCAAATCATAGCTTATTAGGCTGGACCCATTCACCCCTTCAAGTTTTACGAGACCAACATCATCCTAAGGAGTAACAACTTCGTGTGCCACGAGCTGCTTCAGTCGTGGTTCTACCGCCCGCAGCCAATTAAGAAGCGTAATAGCCTTGAAGCGGTCTCTGCCATCCCACCTTCTCTATTGCTTTGTCCGGCGTCATTGTTCAAGGCCAGCTGCCTCAAGGTCATCCAATACCTCAGTCAGCGCTTCCAGTCGCGCTGACCTGCAGAGACTTGGCCTACTTCTACTCGGACACACACACACGTGTCTAGGTTCTCTCGGCCGCCAAGCACCACTCGAAGAAGTCCCCCTTTCGCCACTCTTGGCCTCTAGACGTCATTTAGGACCACGGCGCTCCAGCGGAATGACGTGTGCTCCGAAGTCCAACTTCTCTCTACCTATCCTTTGTTCCTTTGTGTACACAATGAACTATTCCTTCTACTCTGGCCTTCGCAAGACTTCTCCCATCTCCCAAGGAACCAGGCCTGGAATCCTGTAGCTGTTAGGGTTAACCACTTAGCTTTAAATCCTATAGCCTCTTCCGTCCATTTGGACTCGTGAGAATTGATAGATGCTAGATAACTACAAGCATTAAAACGAATGCGGATTGTAGGGAGCATTATGGATTTATTGTATGCACAGAACCCTGAGTTACTGTCCCAGACAGCAGTGGTCATTGACGAAGCCAGGGTTGTTGTTGACTGCGTCCAGCCATGCCCGATAAAAAGTTAGACAGCGGCGGCAAATGTTTTTATGTGATTCTAGAGCGGTTGTATATCCTACCCGCCACCTGCGTTCTGGAACCCGGTTTTTCTCTTTTGTCGACCCAATATCACGTAAGCTGGGAACAGTCCGTCGTTGGGGGTGGGGAGAAGAGGCCCCGAGGGAGTATTCACCGGAACGCTGTGCGACACAATGGACGCCCTAACTTATGCAGTGTCGTGATCAACATATGAGTGAGTAATTCAGTGCATATTTTGTATTTTTATTTTGAGCTGTTGACTGGAGTTAAGGCTCTGAAAGCCTTTTAACTAAAGGGAACTGCAGGTTCAATCTTATAAATGGAGGGAAAACAGGCAGGACGGGTTAACCCTTTCACCGTAAACATTACTGCCGGCACTTGCTTATTATCCTTTCGACAGCGGGCCGTTATTCGTAGCCTAGCACACTTCGATATATGGACGCCCATACGCACAGAGCTGAGCTAGAAGACCAATCTTCGTGTCGCACCAGACTTTACCTGCCCTTCCTTGATATACAGAAAGTGCACTATCTCATTAAATCCAACGATTTTACAAATAACTCCCTCTTACTCAAACGCAGCCCAAGCTGTGGCCCCCAAAGTCTTACAGCAATAAAGCTATGATCGTTCTTCACAATAGGGCATATTATGAATAATGAAGGAATGTAACGCTTGTTAGAAACGCCAGCTTTTTTAACAATGTGGAAAATTTCGAAAAATTGGAAATCGTGCGTACTAGGTAAACTTTACTTTAACATGTAGGGGAAGCCCGTTCATGCAAAACCACTGAGTAAATAAAGCAGCACAAGTAAAATTACGTTGAAAAATAATCGTTTTGTCAAGTTTTCGAATAAATATGCTTCCATATTACGTGCAGTATAGTGTATGGTTGTTACCGAAGAGCCTAAATTTTTAGTATGTATTCTAACACGTTTTCCGCGAACTGCTAGTTGCATCGCTTGACTTACGTTGGACTAAGGCAACCACGTTTTCGCATTGGGAAATCACAGGAGTAATATATTGCTGAAGCTCACTTGCTGACATGCCGGTCAGTGACTAATGAATTTATATAGAATTGTCGGGAATAATTGTAAACGTACCATTTTTTGTACACTAAGAGTTATTGCCCTGCACCATATTTTTTTCTAATTATTTCGATATTTCTATTGAGAAGAGGTTTAGATCTTCCATTTAGTTCTAATTAAGATTTTACGATTTTCGCTGGCTTTAGTCAATTGACCATAAATAGTGAGTATATTCTATGTGCTTACCAAAACCTTCAAAATAAGATATATCTTGAAAGCTTTTACATAAATAACCAGCTTTTAAACATTTTTTCTCATGCAGCTGTCTTTATGTGTCATAGTTTCAGAACCACCCAATCATTTGAACTCATTGCCGAGAAAAATGAACGTCTAATAAAAAAGTCGGGAAAATATATGCTCAAGATTGATTCAGAAAAATTCTACAAAAAAGTTAACTCTTGAAAAAAAGCTTTGCTTATATATTTTGGCGTCTGATTTCTGCGTACTTTAATTTTTTTGATGATAAAGTCAAGGTCAGAATGTTAAATTTTGGCCGGTGGTTTGATATCCCTATTAGGGATATCCCTTCTGTTATTCATAAAAGAGCTACATGTTTTATTTAAAACGGAACAGTTTTCTGCATATTTGGTTACTTCTAGACTAAGTTCTACAATAAAAAATACAAAGTAGAGTGGCAATAATATCAACGGCGATTTTTGAAAAAAAAACTACTTCGCGATGTCACGTGACAACTCTGTCAACTTCATATCGATTGTACAATTAATTTGGTTACCATATACTAATAAAGTTCTCAAATACATTCGTTGCCTGTAGCCCCTCAGATATAAATTTAAAATGGAGTAATGCAAAGAACAACTTCAAAAGTTTATTAGTCAATTTTATGGCACAAAACTTGGCAGATTTGCAAATTATAATTTTTCAAACTCATTTAGCTCTTCTATTTCCAAAAGTAATGCGCTATCTCTTGATTACATTAACCTCAATTTCATGGATGCAAAACAAAATTTTCCGTTTTGTGAACAGATATAATTAAAAAGTTTCTGGTCTTCATGAATGTCCTTTCATAGTGCAACATGCACACACAATAAGTTCTTTTCCTCAGCGTTTAATAGCATAGGAAATTCCTCGGATGTCAACAAACGCTGGATTTCGCCCATTTTCGCCTCTTTTTTCTCCTAGCATTCTGAGCTGAACGTAAGTAAATTCTAGCAAACAACATTTTGCGACTTAATTTAACCCAATGAACTAAACAAACAACCTCAAGTGTGCGTTAAACCCTCCAATCACCAACCTTGCATCAGATATGCAGTCTACTGTAGTAAAGTAAATATGACCTAAGGAAAGTTCTTTTAGCAAACAGAAAATGCTATATTTATGACTTCACTTGACAATTCCTTTTACTTATTAGGAGGTTTGGCAGATTTTTTCACGCTTACAGAATTTGGGACTTCTTTAAACGATTTGTATTTGTAAACAAACTATTAGTAATTTTTATATTCCCCTTTAATTTTTAAAGTCGCTCAAGATTGTTCATCATCAATTCCAAGTTTTCATTCATGCGTTAATGCTGGTTTGCGAATGCTCATCAATCTTTCGCAAATTTCGCCAATTTTCACGGGTTAGGTCACCTACTGTGCCTTTCATTTCCGATCTTGAGACAGTTTATTCTGCCGTCGATTCAGTCGAAACAAATAATCAACGGAAGCGAAAACGTCCAAGAGACCAGCAGGACAAGATCACTGAAAGGCACTGGAGCTAAATCCTTTCGAATTAGGTGGTGTTCAAGCTCAGTATCATACTAGTCACATTCTTACTCCAGATTTCGTACATCTATGATTGACATAATGCATCGTCCTTTAGCGTTTATCGGAGAATTTATAGTTTTCGTTCCAGTAATTAAGGAGGACGCATATTGATGTATTACCTAAAAGTCTGTTGGATTCTTTCGCATCCTGTGTCAGTTCCTTGGTCCTGAACCTACCTGTTTTTCATGAGTCCAAATAGGCAGTATCTACTTTAAAATAGCTATTTTGCGCACACCGTCTTCGTCAGTTTGCAAATGATGTAATATTCGCTTGAAAAATAGAAAGGGGTACTAGGAGAAGACTATGAGGGTCCGTTCTGGTTTCTTGGCCGTCGACAACCAGCCATATTCGAACCTCGGATCCGATAACATAGGATTTGAATCGGGCCCCTTTTGTTTACTGAGTGCTAGGTCCAACACTCGGCCATCGATCTACAGAGAGGCTGTCCTGTCCTTTGCCATCGAGTAAGGCTGGCTGATGGCGACTACTAAGCCCGAAACAGCCATCCCAGTTTCCTGTTTCTCTTTCGGTTCTCCTTCTGGCATAAGTACTGACAGCTATGCGACTGATAGTGAGGGATTTTAATTGGACAAAGGAGTTGGCATATTCCTTAAACGGATTGATAGAAAAGCCTGCCATGATAACAGCCATTTTTTACACATCACCCCCTAGACTCCGAACTACTTGCATTTTCTCGTAGTTGATAAAAGCGCGTCCAAGCTGGCCATCTGTATCCTTCTGAATAAATATAAAAATTCACAAAAATGGCAGGCGAGTGAATTTCTCAGCTTCCTGCACCGACTTAAGCGTAAACTGCATTAGACAGCTGAGAGAATCATTTACGCTAAAATAAAAACAGTTCACAAACTGCGCTGGTTGAATACATGCAATGAGTAAGTTAAACTCTCAGCTAAAATCTGGGAAAATGCTGTAGACAGGTGACTGCAAATGTATCTCGGGGGGGGGGGTTATTGTTTACGCGACTACGACTCCAACATACTTCGCATACGTCGAAGGAAAACAAAGTTGTCCGGCCAGATGAAGTAGATCACACGGTAGCTTCGTAATTTTCCTGTACACTGAAATGTATTAGCATGTAGACAGCGAGAAAATGCAATCAGTCAATCACCGAACTCATGAGGTGTTTGGAGGGATTATTCACCTGGGGTTATAATATTGAATATCGTGCAGCAAAATCGCAAGACCTTTCAAGTACGCCCAACTGCCAGTTTCAGAACAGACTTCCTTTCGGCTGCCTGTGGAAACCGCACTCTGTAAAAAATATCTATGTAGCATGTCTCTTGCATTTATTTTCAATGCTCCTATAAATTCAAATATTTTTACTAGAGAGCATGCGCAAAAGTACTCTTTCTTGTACTCAGTTGGTATTGAGGAATGTATTTCTTAAATTTAATACTCGAGCAAAATATAGAAGCACTAGCACAATTCGATAAGCACCCAGTTCTTTTATTAATGCTCTCTTAGGAGTACAAAACTTGCGGGATACGGGATTTTCAACGAAATCTTTCGTAAAGTTCCCTACCATGCACGAGATCGATCACTTACTGTACACTATGCAGTGTTGGTGCAGGTTTGTGGCTTCGAGGTCCTATATGATTATCTGTTAATGACGCAATTCTAACTCCGGCAAAACACGCGAATGTTTGGCAGGGAACTAGAAAAGTATGGCTGAAGAACACTTAGGCAATTTTTCTTTATGTAACCGCTTCAGGCGAAATATTTTTGCTCCACATACCAGCGTAAAATCATGCAGTTCATGGCTTTCTTCTGTCTACCAAATTCTCTCATAAGCAATGCTAAATATCTGAAAAGAAAGTTGTTTTGCCAGCACAAGCCCTATTTTCAGCACCGCTATAGTTCGCAAAGCAAATGACACGAGAAGATGCTTTTCGGACTACACTCCAAAAGCTCGAAAATTTTGTTTTGCACAGTCTCCTGATTTCTCCTGCACGCTGCCGGTGTCACGCTAGGCGCGCAGTACAAACCACAAGCGGCAGAGAAGCCCGGCGCGCTTCTTTCGCCTGGCTGGTAGTCGGGCGACGAGCGAACGAGCGTACGCGGTCCTCCAATTGGCCGGTGGCTACAAGCTGACGGCCTGTTTCGTCAGATTTTCCCCTCTTGCCGGGCTGCGAGCGTTCGATTGGGCGAGCCTATCTTAGACACGTGGCGTGCACGCGACGTCTAATTGCTGCCGGGTATGGTGGAGATTGTTGGGAGGGCGCATTTGTGAGGTAGTCTGAATTTGGCCAGCGCATCTTTTATGCGAGCGACGTAAACAGGCAGTGAGCAGGGCCACGTAACGATGTATCCTTCTGGCAACACAGGTACTAGCTAAAAGCTTAGCGAGCCTGTTTCACCGGTTTTTTGCCGCTGACTGCCTGTTGGCAGTCTGCGAATAATACGTAGTTACTTCGCAGTAGCTTATGGATTTCAGCAAAAATAACAATATAAGCTTCCGAACCGAACCTGAAAGGGTCTCTTACGCCGGATTTACTCCCAGTTCGCGCATTCATTTCCTCTGAAACTAAACAAGGCCGTGAGCAAACGCAGCGCAGGACTGACAAATCGAACAAGCTGACCGCCTCGGGCTCCGAATATGCGGGAATATTATGTTCTTTTGCTTACTCAGAAGGCTTGGTGCTCTCTGAAAGTTCTATTAATTAAACATTGTTATCAAACCTAGGGGATTAGGGTGGCCGTGGCAGCACAGACAGTAAATAGCCTTGCCTAGCAAGCCAGGAAGAATGGAATATCGATTTTTTGTCACGGTCGAATCTGTTAGAATGCTAGAAGTCTTCAAGGATCGAAATATTGCAATGAAGAATTCCTCGCTATATTTTCCCTAATAGATTTCAATATTCAGAGAGTAGTTGTAGCGGGCGCTAGCACCACCGTGGGAACTCGTGATCGCTGACTCATCACGCCAAGGCTGCAGTCACGCTGACTATCTGCACCCTGTCCACTCCTCGCTCAATGTCTAGCACGACCTATTAACACGCCCAGTCTCGGCTGCACCCACCAATCACCTCTAAGGCTGCATAAAACGAAGAGAACTAACGGTGGCCGCTCGAATGAGTGTCGCCAGACATCACTCCGGACCCGACCCGACTAGGGAACGGATGCACTAGTCCACGAGTCAAACTTCCTCCTAACTATTATCCTTTCGGTCTGTACAGAATACACTCTTCCTGCTACTCTGGTCTTCCCAAAACTTCCCTCCTTTCCTAAGGAACGGGTCTGGGAAATCGCAGCCGTTAGGGTTAAACCTTATTAGCCTTAACTCTCCTCGATGTAGTTTCCCCGGTTTCATATACTGTTATTCAACAACATATGCTGAAAAGAAATTCTAAACTTTGCCGGCGATTTAACACGTTAGTACAAGTTGCGCTGACACAGATTCAAATATTCTAAGTAGCACCTACAATTGCTTAGAGTTATCACTTCGCTACTTCAGGATGTCTGACATCAAACTTGTGAACCTACGAATTTTTTCTATAATTTTTCACGCGATTAATCGAATTCTATGCTAAAGTTGCATTCAAATGGATAATAAGCATGGGGCAGTCTGTTCAGTTAAAAAACAACAACTAAGTGGGGGTTTAAGTTTTTTGGCTCCAGTCTTTGGCCAACCTCAACTGCTAAAGCGCACTCACTGCTCCCAACTAGTCCGGCTATGGCAATTATCAAATAATTAAAAGTTGCTTCTCCAAGTACTCGCTTATTCCATCACTCGTTCCAGGAGGGCAAACTACATTTAAAGTACGAACTGGTGCTTGTATCAAAGACTGGAAGAACACATATCAGCATGGCTCAGGGTTCCTAAAATCACATTTCCTTGGGCATCTGGTGGAAAACTATCAACACTTACATGCCACGAAAATTCCACAGGTAGGCTACCGAGTCTCCCCGAGATGCCAGCGTCGCTGTGGTGATGCTTATAGACGGTACAATTACTGACAAACACAGGATCCCTAAATCTCAGGTCAGGCAGACAAGTCTTTTAGAAATGTTTGCACCACCGTAAACAACCTTCAGGTGGTTCAAATACAAGCTGACTGCTCTACCGTCAATTTCGACGATGTCCACCGTACGCTCCAAACATGTTGGTGCAGGGAGGGTGACTTGCGCGTGAATTAGTTTTAAGTTAGGGTAGGTTTGCGCAGCATCTAACGCTTTCTCTCTCTTTCCTCACCCACCTGAGCCCGGTATCAACAAAACCAAAGGCGGCATCGGGTGCAGGTGGCTGGCGCGACCGAAGCCGTCCCTTGGCATGCTGCCACACCTGGCTAGGACCCTAGCTGCCCGGGAGTGTCATAAAGACCACATTAAGAAGGAGCCATTGCAGCCTGAATTTCTGTCTGCTAGTCAGCCACTCCACACTGCAAAATACACACTAGACTAACTACGCATTCCGAAATTCCCGTCAGTAGGCAACCTTCTAAACCACAGCTTTTAGCGCACTGTGATAGCTACAAGCGCATCAGATTGTTTAAAGGCAAATACGCTGGGCTGTCGTCATCACTCTCTCTCACAGCCAGCATCAGGCTACCGTCCCAACCTGTCCGTTGTATGATGTAGGGCGAACACAGTGGCTGACGGGATCGGCGAACCCGCCTCCGCGCTATGCAGCATGACCCGGCCCCCTTGACACACACGCCAGGATTCACACAATCAGAGGATTAGAAGAAGCCGTCACCGCCTGACTCCCATTCCATTCATTAGCCCCTAATATGCGAGAAAATTCGAGGTCCAGATAAAATATTCCTTACATCATCCCCGGAAGAGGAAGAAGAGGAGACGATTTCTGAGACCAAAGTATATTCAAGCTGACGTCTCAAAAGCTCTTTCGCTTTCACCGTCAGAGCAAGGTGTCTGTATTCCTGTGTGCGTCAGATAGAAGTGAACGACCATTCACCCATGCGTCAGCCTCAATACACTTTGATCTCAGAAATCGTCTCCTCTTCTTCCTCTTTCGGGGATGATGTAAGGAATATTAGCCCCCTAAAAACACAATCCACACTGGGTTGATGGTGTGCCTGGTAAGTACGTCAGCTGGCAGTCCTCTCTGTCATGGTAAACCGTGACAGCCTCACGCTCGCATCAGACATGTAGTGTAGAAGCCATGTGTATAAGGACCTGAGGAGCAGACTTATAGACTTTGCTTACTGTACTTACACATTTACTTACATGCTTACATGAGTGACCTCACTCCGCGCAAAACCTCTCGCGGCTGCTAGCACATACTCACGCACCAGCGCCTGCCTATCCCGATCCGGTCTAGTCAATTATCTACCTCTGGCTGACTCATAAATGACCACGCTGTGAACGCTGTGATAACCCCCGTGTTCTCACACCTCGGATGCCCCCCCCCCCCCCCCCAATAGGTGGTCGTGCGCTTGTCCGGCCGTCAACTCCCTCCAACCTATTCTTCCACTTGATGTACCACTTCTTCTTTTCTCACACGGAACCGGGCCTGAAAATGGCAGTGACAGGAGTTTGACCTAGTAACATAAGCCACTGCGATAGACTTGCCTAAGTCAACTGTTACTAAGGCTAATAAAACTTATAATAATACTTCTACTACTCACTGGAACAAGAGTTTTATTTGCCTGACGTTTCGGATTCCCTCGGGAATCCTTAATCATAAATGATGATAACAAAGTCATGGTCATGCGCAGATGGGGTTAACAATACCAAGACTAATAATATCAATATTATATTGCTAAGACCAATAATAATAAGAATAGTGAGTACAACCAGAAAGTAATGCAATATAAATGCAAATAAAATACAAAATACAGCAACAATGCAATAATAATAATGCCGTTAACAATAGTAGTAATACTAATAAAACAGTACTAATACTATAACTAAGAATACTAATGCTGATGAGAGTCATCACTCGTCAGCTAAAACCGTCTAAATCATAATCCACGGATCAGCCACTAAGCCCACTACGCTGATGGCGTGTTAGTGCTACAAGCTATGACTTTTATTTACTCGGTAAAATTGCAGACAACGATCGCACATGCAGCGGAAGAGTCTTATACCTAGGGAACAAACGATCAAACTATCCTTTCAATGGGAGTTGTCTTAGCAGCACACGATATGTTATGTGATGTAGGTGTGACCACGTACTGCTAAGATGCTACTGGGCGGGCTATAATGATATGGTGTAGCCGGTGGCATTTTACCACAGGTTTTCATTAAGGCGAATGCGGCCTACCAGACCCATGCGATGGGTTAATGTGCGTGAATAGTGCGGATAGTGAAGAGGGTGCTGCAGCTGTATGTCGGTGCCCCAGGCACTGGCTCCCCAGTTTCTGAGCGATGGATACGCAAGTGACCGACCACGCCGTTGCGTGATGTGCATGTGAGGTGGCAGTGAAGGCACAATAGATTGGCGGATATTGAGGCGACGGAGTCGATGTTGTTGTTGTTGTTAGAGGTGGTGGTGATGCCGGTGCTGATCATGCCGAGTGAAAGGCTAGGGCTGAAATTGAGGATGGGTGCGCAGGATGTGCTGGTTGTATCGACATCGCGGTGAATTCCGCTGCCATGTGAGGTTGTGTCTTCAAACACAGCCTGGATGATCACTTTAGAAGAATAGGTCAAATTGTCGGTTGTAAGCTAAACAAC
Organism: Ligula intestinalis; assembly: GCA_036362985.1. Lineage (NCBI taxonomy): Eukaryota > Metazoa > Platyhelminthes > Cestoda > Diphyllobothriidea > Diphyllobothriidae > Ligula > Ligula intestinalis. Next base: position 63,844,015 of record JAYGXS010000001.1, read on the forward strand.
CGACCTAACTCGGGACGGACGACCCGAATATACACAAGGCCATACTAGCGGTCAGGGACGTTCACAGTCAGAGCCAAAGTGCGCCAACGCACGCAGTTTCAACGACAGAGGCTACAACAGTCAGTTTACACAGACTGATCCTGTGGGCACAGAAGAATTTCGTGCGGACTATTCATTTTCACTAAGCAGGCATCAGTTCGCCGAGTACAAACATGAAGTGTCGACCAAGCCAGATGTTCCAAAATTGTCGCGATGACGTATGGTGTTTACCACCTTAAATGACCGGAATTTCTCTTGATTAATTAGCGACAGACTTAATCTCGCCGTGAAATTGCACTGGTCTGCTAAGAATAAGGAAAAAATATTCATCCGTTCTCCACTGTATTTTCTAAGACTTCTAACGCACGTGCTCTCTCTCTGTCTCTCTCTCTCTCAGGACTACAGCGAATAACCCAATGGTGAACGTCTGCGTATCGCTTACGAACTCACCACTAAAGTAGAGTACTTATATTAATCGAAACAATCACCCTGTACTTATTTTTTTCTGCGGACCCTTTCAAGCGAATGATCTATGAGACAGAAAAGTCCACCCCACGCGCTCCTGAGAGGTTTTTCTTCAAGTACCACTTCCCCTTACCTATTAATCTTGGTATTTCCACTATCCATACAAGTGAAGAATACCCTTATACCGAGGACGGAATGGTAACATGCGAATAAACTGGTTTGCGCTGGGAGCCTCGCGCAGTATCTAACTACGCCCTCTAGTTGGTATCTGTAGCCAGGGGTCATTTTAGCCGAAAAAATGGAGGACAAGAAGCAGTGTGTGAACCCCTCCAGCCCGCCAAAAGTAAGATGAACTTTTTCACAATGTTAGCGAATCTTGTTTGCCAGAGAAGCCTGTCTAGCTAGGTAAGTTCCTGGTTCCATAAATAACATCACAGTATACTTTAGTTTTTCGTGTTACATTTTACGCCGGTGAAGAGCAGTACGATATGGTCCTAAGAGGAGTATAATTCGGTCGTATTTGTGGGTTGAATTCCGGGTAGTCTTGGAGGTCGTTTTTAACGCATGTATTGAGACTACAACATAGGGCGAAACTTTGTAGGAGTCCAAGCTGTGAGTGTGCTCAGAACACATCAAGTATCGCGCCCAGTTCCGCAGAGGAAGCGAAGGAGTTTTTTACTGTATACAGGAGCTTAGTGGTGGTCTGAAGCCCCGACGCGCGGCAGGCCCGTGCCTTGCTCGCGCTTCTGTCTGCTGGCCTGGTGTGGGCGAGAATGCATCAACGTCATGCGAGTGTGAGTCATTGGCCACTCGATCAACTGCTTGGCCAATAGAAGTCTACTGCACCAATTATTGGATGTCCTAGAAGCAGATAGAGGAGCGCAGTCATGTGACGGTTTGCAGGCTTGGCGCCGACGTTACAACATATTTCGCTTTCAGAGAAAACGCAAATTAGTCCTCAGACGTAAACCGAGCCCAGGAAGCCGCTTTGAATTACAGGTAAAAAAAGCTGGCACCAGAGAACTTTTATAATTAATATACTTGTCATTTGTGGTCCGTTATGTTGTCCTCCTTTCCCCATCAGTTTTCTTGTTTCAATTATTTGCTTAACTTTCTCAGCGTACAATTAGAACGTTTGCAAAGCAATCTCGAACGGGACGGTGTATTTCGATTAAAAACACACAGGCAATCGATGGTGAGGCACTCACTGATTGCGTTACGGGACGCACGCGTCTCTTTGTGTCTTGGGACTCACCCTCGAGCCCCGCTAGTAGCTGCATGGAGGCTATTATTTTATAAGCAGAAAGGCGTAACCGACAAAAACAGGGGAGACTTGAATGACCATTTCTGGCTTATTAACCAGCCATATCTAACAGCGGGTATTGCAACACCTGGGACTCCAACCCGTGACCTGTTGGTTAGATGTCAAACGTAGGCTCCCTATTGATGGGATTCAGAGGCCGTGGCTCCAAAGAGTTTGGCAAACATTCAGAGGAAAAATAACAGCCTCTTCTCGTAGTTTTTTTGTTCAATATTTGTCTGTTGGCCAGCAGTCCTTAAAATTCGCTGTGGCACAAAAAAGCCCGATGTCTCATCCACAGGAAAGGCCTTTAACTAACGGGAGGCATTTTCTCCGATTTCATCTCACGACATACTTGGCTACATACAACAGAACTTGTAACAATCATTTCCAACAACAACTAAGAATCACAAAGTAGCTTCCATACATATGTTTTGTTTTGAAAAATTTTAATAGAATTTGGTGGCATGCAGTTGCACTAGTGAACTTCGGAGTAGTTGGACTAAAATGTTGCTGTTGACACTTATTGCCCCGAGTAATTTGACGGCCAGGACGCTTGTGGCGGCCTGAAATGGTTTACTGCAATTAAGACAAGAGCTACATTTCGGTTGATTTTTTTATTATCGCGCACTCACCAGTGTATGTGATCGGTTGCCGATATACCCTCTAGAGCACTATCCTACTCAGAAATGTATTCTTTTTGAGACCAACTAGTATGAGATAATACCTTTGCATTTGGACTCTTGGTGCTAACGCTTGTGAGAATCCTAGACTGAAATTATCGCGTGGTGTCAAGGGTATTAGAGTTAACCCTAATGGCTGCAATCTTCCAGGCCCAGTTCCTTAGGAAAAGAGAGAGAAGCCATAGAAAGGCCAGGGTGGCAGGAAGAATTTATTCTGCAGAAGAATTGAAGAACAGATAGTAGGAGATATGACTCAGATTGGCAGGTGTCCAACCGTAAGAGCGCGGACTCGTCAAAAACGCTGACAACACTGCCTATTGCCGCGGAATCCGGAGTGAAAGACACCGCATTGAGGTCTGTATGAGTCGGCCTTTGGTTGGCTGTTCCAGAAGCCGGAAACAGCAGGCGTTCAGAAGTGCACTTCGTGTGTAGATAGTCACCACAAAACTCAGCGGAAATCTAGGCGCCGACATTCAGTTCGACAATCGGAATGAGTCGGCGAACGCAACTAACTCGGGACGGCGACCCATACAGTGTATAAAGGTAGCTCAACTGGCCGATGCTTTGATTCGATTCCTCTAAGGCCGAGGGTATGACTGACTGACGAAGACCAGTCGGGAAGGGTTATTTCAATCTTCCTCACCCCTACCGATAAAACTGCTGTCAGTGAACTATTTAGGGGCCTTTTCTAGCTACAGGTCGAGATCAAGCAAAAGCGGGTGAGAATTCGAACGTCGATTCCAACGATGTCCGTCGTGCTCCCGCAGCTTGGTGAGTGCAGGTTCAGTGACTTACGCGTAAAACAGTTTATGGTGACAGTGGACTTGTGCAACGTCTACGGCACACTCCTTACTCACCTACCTGGGTCACGTATCAAGAAAACGGGAGATATGATCGGGCACAGTAGTCGACAAAACTAAAGAGCCCGTCTGCACGTGCCACGCATGCGACCTTCACCTCCCCCCCTGCGCAACACATCGGGTTTTTATGCAAAGGGAGTTGGAACCTCTTATCGCAAATGCATGAAAACGACATAGGGGCCACATCATAGAATATAGTACAAACATCGTGGTTTGACATGAATGAATATATTTTTCAAACTCTAGCCCTGAATATTTTAACTCTGCTTGTGTTGGTTTACTCAGCGGGATCTTACACGTTCAAAAGATGAAGACAAACCATTTCTGAAAATATTCTTCACAAAATCAGTACCAAACGGGCCGCACATCGATGTAAAACACAGCCGGTGGATACCCGCAGGCAGTACAGTCAACCATTCGCGTAATTTATACGTCATGCGGAATAATCTAGGACAGCGTTCAGGAAACTGCAAAGGACAGCATGTCTTCGCTCAAATTCGGGTAGAATAACCTAGAAATTGGTGGTCAGGGAGTGCTACTGTAGTGGTCGCGTCTGTCCGACGCCCTCCTTACTCTTGACGCCGCAGATGAGGTCACTCAGAGCATAGGACCTTGCGCTAAAGCAGTTTTCCCGCGTGCCTCACGCCTATGCGCAAACGGATGCGCGCCTACGCTAGCCAGCCTTCGCCCATCTAAAGGTCGCACCACGATGGGAAGTCTAGATATTAGCCACGTGATGGGTTAATGCAACAAAGCATGGGCCGGCCATCTGGCTAATCCAGACGCTTTCGTAACTCCGAAATTGACGCCCTGGCAGCCGGACTACAGACATCCAAAAGTCAAAAAGCTTTCCATCTATTCTCCTATCCTTCTGCAGAATACACTATTCCTAACAATCTGGCTTCCCAAGAATTCTCCCATCTCCTAAGGAACCGGGCCGGGAATGTCGCAGTCGTTAAGGTTAAACCCGAATAGTCTTAACACCACGCGATACTACCTCTATCAAGACCACGTCAACGTAACCAGGAGATTTGTCCATTTTCCTTTTTAAGGCACACATGCAGCCTAGTTTACCAGTGCGGAGTGATTCGCTACAAAATAGTAACGTCAACGATGCAATATACGCTGTATTGTAGGGAATATCGGGACAACGAACTACGTTCACATGAACCGAATGCGTTAATGAATAAAATATGTTCGAATCCACGATAAAACATTCCTTAGGTGAAATAAAAACCAGCCCATTGTACCGGGCTCTCGCAACAATCACAGTTAGCGGGGCGAAATAAACTTGAGAATGGATTCATCTGCCGACGAAAGGTTTAGCGCTGGGTGACCACCGAGGACGGAGACAAGCAGCTATGAGAGTGGCAATGGGGATGCAGATGAATTGACCGTATCTAGTGCTAGTTTACCGATTTATTGTAACGAAAGTTATATTAATTGACTGTTGAGACCATTTTGATTGGAGTTAGCTAAAGGTAGCTACCCGGACGTCTGCATAATTGTCACTTCTCTCAGTCCTGTTTCTAAAGATTGCTTAGCGGCCAGATAGACTAGTGTAACCAATGGAAAACAAGATGAGCAGATAGCCCACACCAGTGCGAATTCCTGCCAGCTGTGGGTTAAGCTGGAGGCAGCGGTAGCAATGTCGACAAATAACCCCGTTAACTATCAGCTGGTACTGGGCCCCGCGCAAGCGACAGCGAGAGCCACCTTGCGATAGGACCGCGCTCACTGACTACCTGCTCGTGGCCAACACTTAGAAAACTCTTTCACCAGATCAACGAGCGACATTGGAAGATCGCCGGAACGAACCCCTCTTTCCATTTAAATAAAATTAGCAGTGGCGAAAAATGCGAGCCCAAAGTTTTCAGATCTAATACCAACACTAGAAGCTTTACGCACTCCAGACAGTCCCCAGATTTTACAATTTCAGTCAGTTAAAACACTCGTCTTCCCATGAATTTATAAGAACCATCACAAAACCCTGGATACCAGCCACATTTCGATACCCCAACCCGGCCCTTTAGGTAGTTTATTCATATTCATCTTGCCGGCCCATGACTACTCTCTTGTCCCATGAACCAAATTAGAATAGCATAAGGCCACCGGAAGAAGAAATTTGTTGGTTTGACGTCTCTATCGGACGCGTCATCGCAGACATATGGTCAATAAACCTGTTGTTAAAGCGATCGCACCCTTTTCTGACTTTCTTGTCCCATTCCCTTAATCTGATACCGATGCCACCTGCCAGAAAGCACAGGCGCGGTTTAACCCCAGATCAGGTCGCGTTAGACCTCACCATTATCAAGTATACAAGACAACATGACTTCAACTAAAACTCTGGAACTCAAGGCCGGATGCACACCCGGCCCTATGAAGGCTACTCCTAATCCATACTAGTCTCCCGATCTTCCTAGAAGTTGACCCAACTTCGACATACAATGGCCCTGATCAACTGTTCTTTAATTTTACATAGATTCGATGGGGTAGCTGATCACTTAAGCTGCAGTAAAAATGCTTTGCAAGTCAAATCTTTCAAAATAAACACGCGTTTATACGAGATGCAAGTTAATACCAAGGATAGCCCAGCGCAGTCGCGCTGAACATATAATGGCAGGCGCATAAAAATCAATTAATTCAAATGAACCATTTTTATTCTAAATTCTACAGAGGAACAGGCTTACTGTGAAGCTAGAAACCACAGTAAGGGTACAGCACACGAGGTCAACATTGGAAAACATAAACAGAGTCCTCCGGTGCCTGTAAGTACACAACATTGGATGAGAGTTCCTTTTTAAGTTCCATCAGACTGGAAGTTGGTTGCATGAATATGGGTACGAGCTTCTCGCAAACTGAAGAAAAGTCGAGTACCGCTGTTACATTCGATTTGGATAAAACGACTGTCACGACGGATGGAAAACCTTCCGCAGCGCGCTTGAATATCTCAACGTGCTTCGGCTAAAGATAAATAAAAGCATATGTAAGGTTGATGAACAAATTTTAGTATGCTCTGAAAGTCGGGGCCTGATACTCACCTTAACCACTGAAATATCATTTGTAACACTGCCCCATTTTAGACTGGGATGCTCCTCACGCAAACGCAGGAGAGATGCCGTCAGGTTGAAAACGTTAGGGCCCCGATTTGCGGCCAGAACAGCCTAGAAGGCAAAAGAACTTCATACAATAAATACGCAAAAATAATTAAAAATAAACATGAGAAAGACGAGACTGACCTCTACGGCTTCTGTTATATGACTGTCTGATAGGTATTTTTCAAAATACATGGAGACTGATGAATTGACAGAGAATTTTTTGCCGGTGAAATCCCACGGCATTGGCAGCGAACTCCCTATCGTTGAGTCCTCATTACTGTTTGGATGGGGAGATTGACCGAAAGGATAAAAGACATTGGGCGGCAAAACCGAGTTCGAAGGATTTATTCCGAGTTCTGAGCCGTAATATATGATAGGTGTACCTGTAAAACGGCAACCAAAGTATTTAATTGAAGGCCGAAAACGTGGATACATCAACAATCTCAACTACAATGATTCGACAAACATGAATTATTTGCTGCTATAGCATGGAACGTTAAAGATGGCTCACCAGGCAAGAGGAAAGTCGAGACGGTAGACATTAGGTCAGAATATGGATTAGTTGAAGGGGAAGCAGTCGCAAGGCCGACGGTAGCATTGGTGGAATTCATCATCGCCACGTACGATCCAATAGATTTGTCGGTTAGTGACGGATCCGCCGGGAGCGACTTCCTATTTGAAAAATTGACGTCAACAAAGACCGACACTTACCATCCGCGGAGGAAGGTAAAGTAACGGTTGACCACCATATGTGCACCAGGTCGCTCCCCAGTCCCCGCCAAAGACAGAGAATCATCATGATTCCTAACGCCATATCCAATGTTTCCGGCATCAGCCATCAAAACCCTAACAAATATATTATGCATAATAACTCGCTACTTTGGGCGCCCGGATGATGCAGAGAACTCGTCAACGACCTTACGCAGCTCGTGGACGACGTTGATTGTTCCATTTGTAAAGAGCTTGCACGAAGGAAACTCCGAATACCACGAATCTGCTGATGCAACACATGCGTCGTCTTCCACTAAGAAGGCAGCATCTGACAGCAAGATTCCGTCTACGCCTTTACCAAGCCAAAATTTAACCACATCCTAGGAAATATACGCAAACATATCACCATACCTTTACGGCCTCCAAGACATCAGTCGAAGCAAGATTTAGATCAACCATTCCAGAGCCCTTTCCATAAGTAGAATAGAATGTTTTGCCGCCGACATTTTCAAGGGACCCGAACTCTGTTCTTGAGGGCTACAGAAATAACTATATAGTATAAACTTACGTTCATGGGAGCGGATCGTGGAATTAGAAAGCCAGCTCTGCTAGCCCACTCGTGGTTCGTTGGAATCCCATTGAAATCCAGAGAAATGACTGTCTCTATGCCTCTTTTTTTAAGGGTGCGGAGCAATGATCCAAAGTCCTTCATGGTTCCAAGAGCGGGGTGAATCGACGAATAATTCGGCTGGAAAGAAGCCGGCGCATACTTGGGATACCATGGCATTAGGGGAGTTAAAATCACGAATCCTGCACCAAGTTTATCCGCAATGTAATCTGCTGCCTCGGAAACGCCTAAAAGAAAGCCGAAATTTCAAAGCGGAATGAAACCAAGGCAGCTATTTTACAATATTAATGGGCATTAAGAGCATGCGTATTTGTACTATTAGGGTGCCAAGGGTAGAAATTACCGTTAAGATCACCGATCAGGTCACCGTCAGAATCCTTAAATGTGAATGGGTTCAACCAGTAGGCGACTTTCGATTGCCAGAACTGTAACGTAGGCCGCGGTGGACATTTTGGTGAAAAAACGATAATCAAAACAGAGGCGGCAAGCAGAAGGATCCAGATGATCCAGAACAGAGCAATTAAGGCTATGCGTATTCGACGCCAGACAGGCTGCTCCCTATCCAACCTTATTAAATCCTCCTTTGAAAGTAGACGACACTTATCAGATGCTACGAGGGTTGAACCATTCTTCAAACTTTCTTTTTTAGGAAGAAAGGTTACGTCCTCCCCAAGGATCCTATCGCCAGACCCAGGGGCCTCCTGCGACTCGACCTTGCAATCAGCCATGATCAGACTGCCGCTCGCGGCTGGGCAACGAAACCAAACGTACGATTGAACACACTTAAACAATAGCCATAACTGTAGGGCAAGAGCTACCATTCAAAAGCAAAAACTTATTTTCACCATGAAGTACCATTTGTTAATCACTTAATAATATATGGGAAGATTTCTTGTTGTGTTTCCCGGGTTAACTAACGGTTTCTTCTACGGCGGCCTATGGAAATTGGGTTAATTGTGTGGAAGCCAGCAGAGTTGTGAATCAATCTGAAGTTTCACTTGTTGGAACGCCAAGCGTCCCATGATGAGTCAATGCACTCAACGTCAAGAGAGCCGCTTGCCGGGAGCCATTCTTGCATAGTTAATCCTGATTAGCCCATTGTCGGACGATGTCTCTCGCGTTCCCGTTAAAGTACTTGACTTGCGCTGATTTGCATTGACGCGTTGTACCGTGCTCTTGTCTGAGTAAACTTTCTCTCTGGCTGACTAGTCTCCTCTCTGTCTCTATAACGGGCTTGGGGACGTTAGTGCTTATTACTAGTACCAGGCGCGTTTTATAACAGTATTCATGGGCAAATTAATCGTAATACATTTTGGTGAACAACTTTGTAAAATAAATTCATGGAGTCTGGCAAGAAAAAGCCATTAAACGATGTTTATTGTACATGGTTCTCAGGCACTTCTTCATTCAAAGCATAGTCTTATCTACGAGGGCACCTGAAGAAACAGTGAAACTAGCTGTGTTGAACTCACTTAACCCTGGCCAACATTCCTCTACAGCGAGGTAACCATGTCGGATTTCTACAGGAACATTTCATCTTTTGGTGTACAAACAGGTCTCCAGGGTAAAAATGAATAGTTAGCGCGGTGAGTGCGACGAAGAAGCCAGAATAGGGGCAGGCGACAACGGAGTCTAAGCATCATATAGGGTCGTGGTTAACCCCGAAGCCTCGGTGAGCGGGGATACGTGCGTTAAAGACATCACACTTAATCATTCTGGAGCAGAATAACCACAATGAAGTCTTTGCACTGAAAGTGGGATATAAAAATTCCGAAAAAAAGAATGATTCATGTTTGAAAGACATTCCAATAAAGAATACCTACTATGTGACAACTACCATTTTGTTGCAATATGCTCTGCCCAAACCATTTATTAAAACTTCGGTGATTCCGCATCTGAAATTCCAGGCTCGGACTTCTACTGTTCTTGGAGTAGTACATTTTACCTTCTGGGACCATAGCAAAGCTTTTCTGGTGCGTACCTTAAATTCTGAGGCAAATAATGTTTCTTTGCGTCTCCTTTGTGTAACCTATTTAAATCTTATTCTCGAAAGTGACACCTTTGCAATATCCTAGAAGGAGTCAAATTCGGCCTATCTTTAAGCAGGGGTCATTTTTCGTCTTTAAGTCTTTTAGTTAATAGACATCATCCCAGTGGCCTTATTAATATGAGAAACTTTAATCGAAAATAAGCTTTTGTCCCACTTTGCGAAGAGTAGCCCATTGAATGCGAGTCAGTAGTAATTCTCTAAGAATCGTTTCTGTGACGCATACAATCTATCTATAATTGATCGTTTTAACGGCCTTTAACAACGGTTTGTACTTTAAAACCTTTCATTTTAATTTTGCTAAGCCTTTTAATCGAGCCATGAATTTTTTTATTCCCCGGATTTTTGTAGGAATTGCAGGTACAATTCGTAATTAAATATTTTATCATTTCCCTCATACAATGCGTTTAGATTTTCCTTGTTATCTCTCATCCCAAATGTGACAGAAGCGTAATTTTTCGGGGTGGTATGCTTGACCCGTTCCTGTTTTGCCTTTTTGTCAATGATGGAGCCGAATTGTTTACGAATGACAGGCCCACTATATGTGTTGACGATTTTAAACTTGCTTCCGATACAAATCCGACAGATGGTGACAGTGCACTCGAACTTTCCGGAGCGATTTCTTCTAACTATAATAATGACAACCAGATAGCAAATAATAAACCTACCGAAGCAATTAAGGAAAAAAATAAGGTTCAAACAAAAAGACCCCGAAATAGTACAACCCCATTAGACATGAACGACACTTATACTGGAGCTAATCAAGATACACTGATAAATAGCGACACAAGTATAAACATGTCCATAAATAGCAATACCAGTCCTAACTCAACGAACCAAAGTAGTAAACCAGTGTACGATTATTTCTATGAACAACCCAGAATAGACCACCATTCCCAAACAGAATTGCTTATCAAAGCGAATATCCGTATTTAAATGCACACCCTCAAATGACATCTAACCCATGTATCCTAGCCCATACACAAGACGACCACCATACACCCAACCCTTTCAATATAACACATACACTCAAATCCCACCCCGCACAACACCATACCCTCCGATAGTTGCACAATGCCATCGAATTCAATCACTCCCATCACCAATTTTTCCCAATAATGCATAATTCGCCACAAATAGTCCAACAGCAACATATTATCCACCAATCACACAATTTCCGCACATGAGCCCTCAACACAATCAAACATGTAATATGAATCCATTTTTTCACAACAGATTCCAGCTTTTGTATCCTACACCATAAGTGCTGCTCTTATTAATGCTAGATCGATAGTAAACAAAGTTCCACGACTTAGGACTTTTATTGATACATAAAATCCCGATATAGTCTTTTTAACAGAAACATGGGTAAACGAATCAACCGCTAATGCTTAACTTTTTATAGCAAACTACACCTTCTATAGACAGGACCGTGCTAATAAACGAGGAGGAGGTTGTATGATCTACATTAGATCTACCATAGAACAGAGTGGCTTTGAGGTTCTTCAGGAGACGTTCAATGGTGAAGCGTGCTTCGCTATAATAACATCCAAGACCCTTAAAGTCATTCTAATGGGATGTTTGTACACCCATCCGGAATATAGTAATGATGACACTGGTCTTACAAATCTACTAGATATTCTATCAAATATCCAAACCGAATATAAGATAATTGCAGGAGACTAAAACCGTCCAGAAATAAACTGGACAGAACTATCAGCCCCATCCAGACATGATGAATTATTATCATCAATTGTCTTTTATAACTGGACGCAAATAATAAACAAACCAACCAGAGGAAACAATATACTCGATTTCATTCTCGCCCTTATATACGCAGTACAACAGCTTAACCTTTGATAGTGATCATCAGACAATAAAAGCAGTGCTCCCTCTTAACATTAAAATAAGACCTGATCCTAGTTACACTTCTATAAACCCCAAAAATCTTGACATTGAATCTATGAATAACTACATGAGGTCATTGGATTGGAGCTTTTTCCTCCTAACAACATCCCCTCTTGAAGCTGTTAACATATTATATGCCACCATTAATTTAATTCAAGATACCCTTATTGACGATAGATCCCCATGTAAGAAATCACTAATCCCAAACTTCCTTTCCAAACGGCTAGAAAAACTTAAAAAACAACTCCACGACCCATGTATTAGTTATCTATCTACGCTCAGACGCATTACAGAGATTCACGAGTTAGCCCAGAACATTGAAACAAATAAGACAATGGCAGCAGAACATCGGCAATCGAGTCCCCCGAAGGGACAGCCCAAATCTTCCGGAAAAAAATAAATAATCATCAAAAACAAGGCCCCCAAATCATGCTTGATGACCAATAACAAATGACAACCAAATAGCAAATCTTTTTAACGAGTATTTCTCAACCAACTATTCAGTCGAGGAAGAACCAATCCCCAACCGACAGAAATGACGGCACCAGTATTAAAAGAGATATTGTTTAACGAAGAAACTGTAGAGAAAGCTATCCGCCAACTGTCCAATTCCACATCATATGGAACGGATAGAATCCCTCCTTGCATACTGAGACATATGACATCTGCCCCAATACTTCTGTCTAACCTTTTCTCGTAACTGCAGTCAAATGGTACTTATCCAGAAATATGGAAAAAATCATGTATCACCTCAATTTACAAAAACGGAAATCGTTCACCGAACATCGGTTTTAGCAAAAATCTTAGAACAAATAATTTATAGCCAAATGTTAGAGCATCTGACGAATGTAAATCTCATACCTCCCTCTTAACATGCCTTTTTACCCAAAAAGTCATGTCAGTCCTGCCATCTCACTTTCTTGGAATTCGTCTCCAGAAATCGAGATGATGGGAACACGGTAGCTACAATTTACTGTGATCTAAAAAAAGCCTTTGACAAAGTTCCCCATAAAAGACTGATCGTGAAGCTAGTGAGTCACGGGATTCGCCCCCCCCCCATCCTTGATTTCCTCAAATCATATCTTCAAAACCGATTCCAAGTAGTACATCTTCGAAATATAGTATCAGAACCAGCTCATATAAGCAGTGGCGTTTTTCAAGGCACTATCATAGGTCCCCTCTTATTTCTTATTTACATTCATGAGTTATCCACGATATCAACATCTGCTTAAACATTTTTATATGCAGATGACTTAAAACTCGCATATGCCTATAAAAAACATTCGATAAGTAGTGTGCATAGAACAATTGAATTAGACCTTCAAAAACTAAACGACTGGAGTGTTCAGTGGCAAATGCCGTTTTCACCAAGAAAATGTCATCTCATGATTTTTGGACCACTAAAACTTCCTCCCATAATGTTTAGTGGTCAAGAAATAAAACAGCTAACATCTTTGAAAGATTTAGGTGTCAGCTATTCTAATACTGTAGACTTATCCCCACATGTAAAACAAATCGCACCAAAAGCCAATCGACTATGTGGCTGCATAAGTAAAAATTTCACATCAATTACACTCAAGACTAAACTTTACAAATGTATGTTTTACCTATTCTAGATAACTGCTCAATATTTTTCGGTACCATGTCATCAGATGACACACAGAAACTAGAAAGAATCCAGCGACGGTTTACCAGATTTCTATGTAAACGCGATGACGCCCGAGACTCCTATACAATAATGTACAATAGATATGGTCTTAAACCCCTCTGGCAAAGGCGACTCCTATTGAAAGTGACACATAATCAGAACATCCTTAGCAAGCCTCTGAACTTCATATCTTCCTTTGTGTATGCTCGTACACAACGAGTAAAAATTTCCAATGTTACCTCCA
>JAYGXS010000001.1:63874486-63918902 GCA_036362985.1 Ligula intestinalis
AATTACAATTTGAAACTAGTTCATACCAGCGTTGGCGTTTGCCATCGTTGATAGTCTTAGTGATTAAGCCATTCAGTTCGCCAACGCGCGGGTCACTGGCATCACGCGCTCTTATTTCGTTTCTCTCTCGTTCCAGGCGGGAGGCTTCGGGCGGATAGTTAGGACGAAGAAGGGGAATGCGGCCGTTAGGGATGTGGTGACTTGCTGCTGCCAGGAGTAGTCGACGAAGGGCTCGCTCCGCCGTGTGGACACAGGTGGGAGGCAGTAAGCCATCGATCTCGGCTTCGCATTCGGTCGTAAACGCTGCCCAATTGGCTTTCTTGAAATTAATGAAGTACCTTTGGGGGCCTTGATACGCTCGGCGGCGGTGGCCAATTCGAGCAGAATGGGGAGGTGGTCGCTACCCAGGCTGATTTCCGTGTTCCACATGGTAGAGGCTATCAGGTTGAGACTGGCGAAGGAAACATCGAGTGAGCTGGAGGCGCCGTCGGTCGGGAGCCGCGTTTGGCTGTTCTCGTTAAGAACGGCAAAGGGGGCGTGTTCTATTTCATCAGCCAGAGCTTCTCCTCGGGGGTCGGCTGCCAAGTTAGATCACCACAAGTCGTGGTGGGCGTTGAAGTCACCTAGCACCAAACTGTCTCCAGAAGGTAAGTAGGGAGCGATAGAGGCGGTGAAACCGGGAGGACAACTGGAAGTTGGAGGGATGTACACGTTCACGACGGTTAGTGGCGCCGGGCCAATGTCAAGGGAAATCGCCAGTACTTCCGTGAGATCGGCTCCAAGCAGGGGTAGCTGGTGATGGGATCTGGATTTGTCCACCAGGAAGGCCAAACCTCCGCCTTTGTTGCGGCCGCGGTCGCGACGGACAATCGTGTAATCGGCACAGGAAGGGACCTTACTGGAGTTAGACAACTTTGTCTCTTGGATAGCCGCCACAGCTATGCTGTGCGAGCGCATGAAGGCCAGGAGCTGGTCAAGCTTCCCAAGGAGGCCGTTGGCGTTGAATTGTAAGATCAGGTGGTGAGGTGGTGAGGCAAGGTCGGAAACCAGAGGCTTTTGGTTCAGGACTGGACGGACTGGAGGCATGGAAATCGGTAGGGGCACGGGACAGCTGGGACACGCGAAGGCGGGCGACCAATCGACAGCCGTGGCGAGGCCACTGCAGTGGAGATGGCACCAACCATTGCAGAAGCCGCAACGTACAGACCAGTCGCGGCGGCCCAGGCGGACTCGGCAGAACGAGCAGTACCAGAGAGGTCCAGGGTTGGCCTCGATTCCGACGGCGAGGAGGAGGAGTCGGAGCAGCGTGGCCTGGAGGGGCTGTTCCGTCATCAAAAACACGGATTGGGCGGAGGGGAGAGTTGATCCAACGTAGGGAGATGGGTGTAGCAGACCTTGGCCGCCGGGAGGGTGGGTGGGAACGCGATTCGTTGACGCGTCTGCTGTGGTTCGCCAAGGGCAGTCTGCGAAGTAGACAGGCTTGCGTCTGTTAAATGGGTGGTCGGTTAACAACAGCCACAGTACTCTCAGCGTGTCTCCTATTATTATCTAAGAGGCATTGTGCCCCGTGACGGCACTTGTACATGTAGATTAGGACTCCATTTATTTTCTAACACTACTTTGTCAAAATTTGGATTAGATATGCGACATTAATTCAACCACTAAACTAACATGTATTATGAATTCATTTATCACGAGTATCGAGC
Source organism: Ligula intestinalis (assembly GCA_036362985.1). Classification (NCBI taxonomy): domain Eukaryota; kingdom Metazoa; phylum Platyhelminthes; class Cestoda; order Diphyllobothriidea; family Diphyllobothriidae; genus Ligula; species Ligula intestinalis. The sequence goes on from JAYGXS010000001.1 coordinate 63,876,193, forward strand.
CATTCTACATTGTCAGAACATCTGGCGTATAATTGGACCGGGAGCTAGGATCTCCGTCATTTTCGTGAATGCTTTGGCATGTTTCAGAGCCAGTGGATAGGTTCAATTAAGTAATTATAAGGTTACCAGGAATAATAAGTCGGCCAGAACTGTCGTTGTCTTCTACTAAATCCCAGGCTTAAAACATTGTTTATTTTCAATCTAACTGAAGAAAAAATATTCCTTTCGGATTTCCGATATTTGAGCTATACTTATTTTTCAGACTGCTCTTCTCAGTTAATTTTCGCTTTGCATTCATCTTTCTGCTTGGTTCATTAACGTTATGATTTGTTTTCCCTAACTTTGTCTTTTGTGTCATGAACTCACAATTTTGCAGGTCAACTTGAGGTAACGGAATACCAGCAAACCATTTTTGACTTCCGCTTGCGAGGTGAATGTCAATTTTTAGCCCTTCTAATCATCGATGAAGAAAACTTCAAACGATTAGTTTTTCAGACACCGACATCCATTTTCTGGTTGTCCACGCTCGCAGCTCTTCTTCCCTTTTTGTGATGAAATTCCGTTTTTACACACAGAGCATTAGGAGTTCAAGCTAGACGACTAAGCACATTATGGTCATAATACACTTTTCTGAGGTTGTTTGCTGTATTTGAACACTGAATACTTTGAGGTCGATTTCGGCATTGGGCCTAAGGTTTTAAGTAAATGCAACTAAAACATGCACTTCGATGACAAGTTGGCCGCAAAATTCAACATTAATTCCTGGCGTTGTCGTTTTGATGACCAAGTGAGGGTTCCGATACTAAAATCTCGGACATTGTGGCAAAACAAAATAGTCTAGTGACTTTTATTTTCCATGTTTTCTTTGACAGGAAACAATCTTAGAATATTTGCTAGTGACAGTCGGAATTTACCACTCATTTTTTCAGCGCTTTTTAGACAGGTTCACTTTTAGGATTGAGTAGAAGCTGAATAATTTCACCCTTTCTTTCCGAGGTATGCCAGAGTAAAAACTGGGTCGTTACTTAAAAGCGTGCCTGCATCGTTCGGTTATTCAAATTTTCTGCCTTGTACACTGAACTGTAAGCATCACTCTTGAACATTTCTGCATTCCTGTTCACCTTATGCGCATCTAGGTCTTTAGCCCGCACAGAAAATCGTGTCTGTAAGCAAGTTTTCAAGTTTTTCAAGTTTTCTTTGCTTCTTTCCACCACACCTAACTGCATGTTTCCTTTGCTAATTTTAGCAGTCACGTTCGTTTTCCTGAAGAACAATGAGCAGACCACTGGAGTTGCTAGTAAGTTCTTCTTTCATGTTTTTTCCCAAAGTGGTTGCATTTTGTCCTTGAGCATTTTTTTGGTTTTCAACTTGGCATTTTATGCTCATAGAACCACATTTACCGGCCAGTGCTAGTTCAGCTACACTGAAAGAAGTACCCTGAAGATCAAATATATTTTTTTACCGTTGCTGGCCCAGCCTCAATTTAATTAATTTCATTCTGATCTGAAAGTTTTGTCATGCTCAAAATAGGATGTGCCCCGCCATCAAAAGTCCAGAATAATTGAGAGGCCCCCGAAAAAGACATTGTCCGAAACTCCAAAATTAAGGGTCAACAGCTGTCGCTAAAAAGCAGTAGGAAAAGTAATTAAATTTTTTCAGTGCTCGCAGTGGTGAAGTCTTAACTGAAAAATCGGATGTTACTCACAGTTTAAACAGATTATTAACAAGCGTTCTATAATGTCGGAATCTGGCAAAAACAAGAATAAATTATCATTCAATTTCAGCTTGCCCAACTTCACTAAAGCCGTTATCAAGGCTGTCAAGGTCTAGCTTCTTGTCGAGAAAATACACAAATTGATTAATCACATGCAACATAAAATTTATAAACTTGTGGCTGCTCATCGATGACCTACACAATAAGCTAGCTTGTTCAATCTTCCAAAAAGTGCCAGTCCGGAGGTGAATGCACAGGGCTCTGTGTGCCGGCGCCAGATCGATTTACGAAGTCCTCATCAGAGGCTCGTAAGACGAGTTTCCAACGACCTAGTAGAAACTACGCTGTGCAGGAAGGTGACCAACATCACGCATTTCCACAATTTTCACAACAACCCTCTGGTGGCTCACAAACGAAGTTGTGTGCGAATACTCTTCAAACGAATTCAGCCTAACCAGAGCAACCAGACAGAAAAATAATGTGAGGTCTGTTATCTCCGCGACCTGTCTATGCGAAACGGTTATCTGAAGATGTTCATGATGTCTACCTGTTAGCTCCCTGAGGACCCAACCCGTACCAGCCCATTCGATATGACGTACACTGCCATACATCAAGAACGTATAAGAGGCGACTGACCGCATTGCTGTGGGACGAGATGTCGGAATCGCAAACTGGTCCAAAGCTACCATGTGCTGTAGGTTCATAAAAATTATGAACCGATTAAATCCCACTGAGCAGTCGGGTGAAGTGTAATGCTTCCCGTGCCTAAACTGCCCTGATAACTACACAGGCCAGACTGGAGCGGGACAAGACGAGACTTGATTGAGGTCTGGCCTACCGATGGAAACTCAGTCAATCGATATATTGATCTGGTGCCGGTATAGAGAGCCTTGCGCAACCATCCCTGACTGTCGTCGGTGAAGTTTGATTGGTCTCTACGCTCTATAACTATTGCTTTTTTAAATCTCTGTCGATGGATTCCAGCTGGGGCTTGAAAGCTCACAGAACTAACGAAGTGATTTCCGTTCGTTAATATCTCTTATAGAACTTCACAGAGTCACGTCAAACGTGTGGGCTTGTAATTTGTTGCCAACATCGTACTGCGGCTCTCAAAGGGGTACATAATTTTTTCTAGTTTCCAGTCGAAGGCTATAGCTGCAGTATCAAATTAACTTTAAAAAGATGTCGACAGGAGTCGCTAAGAGTCTACTGCGAGTTCTTTGATAAGCATTTTTAGTACTTTTACTTGAAACAGTTGTGATCATGCCTGATCTAGCCGATCTCGATGTCACGTATTGTATCCCTCCATGTGTGAAGATTTGCGGCAGCAGATCCTGATAGCTCAACTGCTCTTCTCCAGCAATGGAAAACGAATATCGAAAGTCCAAGAACCGCTTTCATATCCTGATGAACTGTGTCGACGCTTCCAAGTAGGCAGCCGCGCCAGATCGGAGCAGTATAGCTAAGCTCGTAAGGCGGACGGCAGAGAACGGGCCCAAACCACATCAGTTGTTGTTCTTGGATGGCCTGGGATATTCTTGCGATATTATTGCAACGAGTGCAACGAAGTCAGTGCACTTAATTCGAAGGATGGCCTACAGGCAGCAGTTTATAAAGTATTCATCAGTCTTCGTTCATCTTCCACACGAAAAGCCCAGCATTCATAACAGTAACAGAGGACTTACCGGACGGATGTACGATACACATACATCTTCGTAGCGATAGAAATTTCCCGTTGGATCCCTAAACCCTTTCGAATGACAAACTTTGACGGAATCTCGTCATATGCAGTCCTCGCTACTTTTCAGTCTTATATTAATTCGCGCAAGCTCATCGTTGGTTTGCGATAGCTTTTCACATAGTGAAGCATAAGAAAACCCTCAACCGGTCATCTGAATATCGGTCCCCATTTCCTTACTAGGCGACTCTTTTATACTATAATTAGAATCAACCAGAAAGAGTGGAATATCAGAATAATCATTAAAAATAGGGCCTATGAGGACAAGGTTAATTCTCCCGACCGAATGTACTGTGACTTACTTAAACTCTTCTTCCTCTTCAAAGTCTAAAACGCTTCACTCCGATATTTGAGGTGAAGATCCATTTAGGCACTTGCTCTGTTCTTACGGTCCGACTGTTATCTCTCTTTGTAGGACTCCAAAAACTGGCAGGATCGCAAGACGGCCCTTCAGCTGATCGGCAAACGCCTTCAATCCCCGTCCTGCCCATCTCCTGAGATGACGGATCTCGTTACGGCAGTCATAGAGGTATACAGCGGTGTTTGAGAAATCTTTCATAAATGCTTGGAGGATTTTTAGTTTCACTTATCTAGGTTTGATTATGTTTTCTACTTCGACTTCCATCTCCTAGAACCCTTGAAATAAAAAACTTAATCACGCTACACTGCACTTGAGTCACAAGTATGGTCATGTATAAGTGCGCCAACGAATTGGCCGTTGACATCATTCAGTTTGTTTTTTGACAATATTTACGTCAATAGCGATCGGCTGAAGAACAATTTTATCTGTTACCAGATGGTGCCCCACTCGTAGGGGATACTGTAATGAAGCTCAAAACAGGCAGACCAGTTACATAACCGTTTATTAGTTAAGGAGGCTGAGGAGACCTTACATCTCACCAGAAACGCGGGCAATTTGACCAGTTCCACAGGAAGCCAGTTAGAGCAGATTACCGACTATATTAGATTTTATTTACATTCTACGGTTTCAAGCAACATTTCCCAGATGCAAATTTAAAGATAGCAATAACAGCAAGATTTATTGGATCCATGGCACTTCGAGTGAGCTCTTCAGTTACTGCCTCTCATTGCGTAACGTGAATCACGTGAAAGAAACTACTAATTGAATTCATACAGAACAATCGATACAAACACAAGGTCATTAGAAATGGTCAAGAGGCTAATCAATAACATAAGAAGTTAAAACGCTATGGTCAGCAAAAAACGGGATAAGACGTCTGAGGTAAAAAATTGGGAGGGGAAATGTGTAAACAGGGAGCCAATGTTACCAAGGCAGCGTTAGGTTCACTTCATGCTTCAGCTGTTTACATAGGTCGAGTTTTAACCGCCATTTGTAGGCTGCCTCCGGGTAGCGTAAAGTGCGATTTGTTCGTGCCCGAACAAGTACTCGGACAGAAGTTTTGGGGTCAACATAATGGCCCGTGTCTAGCAGATGTTCGGTAATCGATGACCGGGGAATTGTATTTTCTTGTTTCATTAACCAACTAGGTAAATGCTCCTTAGCATTTAGCTATTTCTCCTCTCTTTATCGTTCCGTTTCTTTGCGAAGAATAGAGATTTTATGCAGTACTGCCATATGCGCTCAACTCTCCGGTTGTTGTTATTGTGTAATGCCTAGTCCCCACAGCTGTATCTCTAGTAGTAATAACCATCACCATAATAATAATAATCGTCATCACCATCATCATCATCATCATCATCATCATCATCATCATCATCATCATCATCATCATCATCATCATCATCATCATCATCATCATCATCATCATCATCATCATCATCATCATCATCATCATCATCATCATCATCATCATCATCATCATCATCATTAGAAGCTTGAAGTGTTGTATTTAATTACTTCAGCAGCCTAGAGATTTGCGGCGCATATGCCGGAAGCCTGTGCGCGACCAATCAAATCCATCTGATTGTAGATGGTTGGCCTAAATTTACAGACTGCAAGGTGATTGTGAAACCATGGAAGGCCCAAATCACCTTCGATTATATTATCAAACTCTGAGCTCATTGGGATCTCTGATTAACGATGAAGGGTGGTGAATATATCACACCAGTAGTAAATGCTGTCATTATGGAAACCAGAATGATACTTTTGTATTCATCCGCTTTATATGGTCAAGAAGGCTCCAGACCTCGTGTTCTGGAGGCGCCAAATAGGATCTAGGATGCGTTAGATACTTCGAAAAACTCCATGCTCTCCTCCACTATTTCATTGTCACCCGTTTTTCGGCTCACCCCTCTCTACTGCCGTTTCATTTCAAAGTCATATATTTTTCATCTGCCTACCCCATTTTTACTTAGCTCCTCTCAAAGGAAAAGCACACGCATATTGTGGTAGCAGCGGCCAATCTACTGGCCCAGTCGGCGAGCTTCTTGGACCAGCAATTTACGCCATTTGCCCGACCTGCGCTGGAAGTTTGTTTGACCGGTTTGCAGAGTTGTAAGCCAATCGTGTTGGCTGCCCTGCGCGCTGCCGCGAACGCCACCATTTCAAATGTAAGCCCACCTCTTTCGCTCATTTTTCAATCCAGTTGCTACCTCACCTCCCCCCCTTCAGACCAATTAGAGGAAAACATCTGCTCATAAGTAACGCGCATTTCAAAGCACCAGACGCCGTCCCAAGCGGTCTAATCAATACTTAGAATTGTTTGCAGGGCCCGGAAAGGGATACATCTGTGGGATACGAAGTAGTCCGGCCAGATAATAGAAGATAGAGCGTATCCCAACGGTTATGAACTAGTTGATAATGTAAGGCGTAGAAGGCCAGAGTGTTATGGATAACTTAATTCAATGCAGAAGGAGTAGAATGTGAGTAATGGGTGACTCCCAGATGAGTGCACTCCAGCCATCAGTAGGATGGAATTCAGAGTCGCATTCCTGTCGGTGTAGTGTGTGTGTCGTAGCCCATAGTTGGATCAGGAATCCCCGCCGGAGTCCAAACTGGGTGCAGTTGGGAGACGGAGAAAAGCCGCAACCTCGACCGGCTTGAGCCACAGGTCTGCGAGAGTGAGGTGGGTGCAGGCGAACAGATGACGGCAGTCATGCGGCGAGACGTCGCAGTGGGGACAGCAGTCGGGTATGGATGGGTCGAGCCGGTGTTGGTACTAGCGAAGGAGCATGCAGTAGCCACTGCGTAGCTGCGCCAGGGTACAGCGAGTGACCCTCGGGAGATGTCGTTCCAAGGCTGCAATCGGAGGTGGATAGCCACCCAAAAGGACCGGGGGACGGTAACCTCGTTTCTCCTCGACAACGACTGTCTGGTGGAGACGCTGGAAGCCTGTCTTGGTGGCAGAGCTATCAACAGGTAGATTCGCGAGAGGACGCAACAGCTTCCTTGTGGAGTGCTCGAATAGACGGCCGGACGTTGCGGCAGTGCTCGGGAGCGGCGCAACGGTGATGATTGGGATGGCCGGGTTGCGAACAACTCCACCAGAACTGCTGGCTAAGGAGAGTGTTGTGATGGGCGACCGGTAGAGCAGAAGCCCCCGCATGAAGATGATCTATAGGCGGTGTAGTCGGTGTAGTCGCCGGGTCTGGAGGTCTGCAACAGGCAAGTAGATCGCCTCTTCTGGGAGTGTCTGAGAATAAGCATTCGCCACCTTAATGTCCCTTTGTGACTATGATACGCGTACCTTTTAAAGTGATTCTAGGATTTTCGACTCGCCACATATAGTTTGTTAGCTGTAACGAACTTAACGATCTCAATAATACGAAGGAATTGTGTTTGGTGCAATTACATTTTGTTTCTGTAGTATCTCATAGGCTTTACAAAGGCGCCTGTTAATGCCATCGTGAACAATTTCATCCGTTCGTGGTAGGTTTAATAACCTTAAGGGGAAGGTGCTGAGTTGTATATTCGGGACCAAAAGGGGACGCTTTAGTTCACAACCCGTAATTCACGCGTTATTGGAGGTGTGCGGATGCTCAGGAAAACATTTGATGAAGAAAAAATATACCGTCAACTAAAAACCCGGTTGTGTACTACCGCTTGATGCGGCCATGGCTTCCTGTAGTTCGTGGATTCGCAGGTGGAATTCTGCCTACCCCTCCGGAACACCTTGCCTCTAAAAACGATGGGTATGTCGTTCAATGACAGTCATCGACACTTGTGTTCCCTTATACCTACACTCTATCTCCCGACTATATTCTCCTGATACTTACAGCACACGCTTTTCCTTCGAGCAGTGTGTTGTGGTCGGTGGAAAAACCCCTTAAGCAGGAATCTAAAGGCGTTTGCACCCCCTGTGACAGCAAATGCTTTGTTTTCTTGTCCGATGTAGTTACCATTGGAGACCCTGGTGGATATCGTCACTCAGCGGTTCAAACCGAAAACCAACGGCGGCTCTGGTATCACTGGTGGTAGTGCGGCGGCCGAGCTGGCCAACTTCCTGGGTCGAGCGCTGGTACAGAAACGGCGCAGCAGCGGCAGTAGTGTTCCGCTGGCCGCCCGCCGGGCCTTCCTGCCCCGCCTCGTGCCCCTGCTCTCCTCTTTGATGGATTCTCGCTCACAGGACGCGCGCGAGGCTGCCTGCTCCGCCTTCGCCACACTGCGTCTGTTTGTGGACGACGAGGCCTCCTTCAAGAACGCTGCAAGCGATATTGGTGACGCCAAACTCCTTCGCGTTCGGGAGGCCCACCAGCGTCTGCTGAAAGAGATCGAAGCGGATGCAGAGGAGGGTGAAGCGGGAGGAGGGTCGGGAGGGGGTGATTTAGCGGTACCCAAAAAGCCCACTGCATCTTCCGATACCCAGCGAGAAAGAGGTTTGGATTCTCAACGTTGCAATCTTTTTGTGCTCAGACTTAAGCGTATTTTTTTTTCGGCAGGAGTTCCCATGGTAGTGGTCTTGGATACAACAAGCCGTAGGTTGTTTTCATACGGTAACCGTGAGAAGGTTTTTTTAAGTTGATAAAACTGATTTACCAAAAAGGGATTTTGTGAAAATCAGAAAAAAAGTCATACAATTTTGTTGAAATAATCTAATACGGTGGCTATAGGCCGACGGCGTTGGGCGCGCAAATCAAAAAAAGGCGCAAATAACAAATCGAGCTCGAATTGAGCTCGAATCAAGCACGAATCGCTGTCGACAAACTTGGAAATGTGGATTTTTATTCCGAAAACGTTCCTTTGCCCAAAACCCAGTAATAATGGATTTTTGAAGACTTTTTGTAATATTAAGCAGAAACTTCGGGCTTTTTAAATAAGATATCACTATCCCACACAACCTAAAACTAACCCTTTCCCTAACCCTTATCCTAACCCTAAACCTAACCCCTTTACCCTAACCCTTACCTTAGCCTCTGACCCTTATCCCTAACCTAACCCTAATCGTGCTCAAATCGAGCTCGAATCGACCTCGAATGGCTGTCGACAGACCTAGAAATGTGGAGTTTTGTTCCGCCACTACCGAGGAAACTCCTGCCTTTTTTTCTTTGGTGGATGAAAGCTCACCGCGCCCCGCCAGCAGCCGCACAGCAGTTAGTCTTATAGGGTCGATAGACATTGCCGACAAAGACAGTGGAGCCTGGAATGACCATTTCTTGCTCATTCACCCTCATTAGCCAGTAATACCAAACTCCAGGTGGTGTACACTTGACGCTCGAATCCGCGAGTTACAGCCTCGTTGTCTTGCTGGTTTAGATAGGAAATATTGGCCTTGATAAGTGAACGCTCACCTGTAGATTAGAGGACTTACTCGTCCTTTGTTGCCTCGACTGGCACATCACCTGGATTTGGACGTGACTGGCTGATGACGGCCAATAAGCCAGTTCAACCTGCGAAACGTCTAGCTAAGCTCCAACCATCCTTAGCGATTATTTTCTGTTAAGGGCAATATGAATAACAATATATCAACTGTGCCATACGTCAAATTCCTCTACGATAAATGCAATAGGTAATGACAGACTAACCACCCCCTCACCACCACTACCCGGTGGATAAATTTAACTCCAACATTAAAAAATATAATTTGCGATTTCAAGGATGCCTTCGGAATGAGAAGATATGGCTCTCCCATTCATTGGATGCTATTATCACAAAGTTACAGTAACCATTGGCCGATGAATGAAAGTCATTTTTCTACCTCTTTTCTCTCCCCCGCCTTTTTATCCGCTCCATATATCAGCCCCACCTGGAAAGACTAGGAGAGCGAACCAACCACCGCGCTCTACGGCAGCCAAACAAGAAACTGCGCAAGAATCTAGCCAGCCGCCTCCGAGCGGTGCCCGCAAACAGCCTGATGCGAGCACAACTTCTGCTCCGTCTCGTTCACGTTCCCGAACCGTAACCGATGCGGGGCCGCTCATCAGCGAACAGAGTCTACCGTTCGAAGAGTTCAAAGCTCTCTTAACCAGGTCAGTTTTTAAAAAATGTTTTTTTTTTCACGTCTAAAGTAGGCAACCCCTGGTGCGTTGCATTTATCCACGTCAGTTTACAGATAATCTAACTTATTTTTCGATAATCAAATTATCCTCGTCTGTACCAATTTTTTGGCTGGTTCCTCCCCCTTACATCACCTGGATTCATTCTTGGGAGAGGATGGATAGGGAGAAGAACGCTCAGCCTACTATGAATGTTATCAACTGTTTTTATTGTGGATACCAGCACCTTATTGTTGATGCTCGCCTTAGCAAAATCTCAGTGTGGAGATAATACATTTCTGTGTGATCGACCAGCCCCTTCGATCCTTCCTACAACCAGTCCTATGAGGCTTCTGGAAAGTTTACTACGTCTTGTAGAGAGGAAGTGGGTTAAACGCAGGGTGCGATTCCCGGCGACCTACAGAGCCTCATTTATGCCTTTGCAATACAATGGATGGTCTTCCTAATGAGTAAACTAGTCAGAACTTGTTCACTTCTTCCTTTGGCACCCACGAGTGCTCAACTCCTGCTGTGGAACTGGCTAGCCTTTCGCAATATATGTGCTACCATCTTAAAGACTCCCCACTTCCTAGTTTTTTTAGTTTTATCTCCTCATTTGACAGAGGTCGGGTAAGACAGAGATATAGGCGGCTGGCAGAATGGTTGGCATGGGTTTATATGTCCCCACACGTCCACCGCAGTCCACTTCTGCTGGGCAGCCATGCCACGACATTCACCTCGCGGTCACTGTCTTGATTGAATGCGGCACGGACGCAATAGCGAACACAGACAGTCACGGTCTTACACACATGCTCACTGTACCTTCCAATGCTCACCTCCTCACTTTCTTTCTCATACGGGCAAAACAGAGGATTGTGGCGCCTTAGTACTCAAATAGTCCCTAGGGGATATAGTGGAGATTGCGATACTCGTTAGTCAGATTGGAGTGAATAGGCCTCCTCAGACTTCGAAGTTGTTTCACACAATGAGTCCAGACGCTGCTTTCTGTGGCTGTAGATCCGTGGAGTTTGAACCACGATTCTCCACTTGGACAGGGCTAAAACCCATATGTACAGTAAGTCCCTCGACATCTTGGCAGACCTTGTCTTATCAGCTTTTGAACGGTGTGCCTCCTCGCCACTTCGTATGAGGTGGTGGTGTTAAGCATGGATAAACGGCACGGAATTCATTGTATATTAAACGGGTAAAACTCTCGGTCCACAAACAACTCTATTTTCTGTAGACATTAATCTACTCCTCCCCCCTCCGGCGTTGTTACAGAAAGTGCAAACGGTACTACGTGCTTGTTTCGATCATTACGATGGACTATATTGAGGGGTGAACGTGTGCCATATGGATTCAAGAATGTTATTTCATGTAAGGGCATATCCAGTTTGGATAAGGCACTCCACTCAATTATTTGCGCCCTCTTGCGCCTCCGGTCTTCTTGACTTCATTATGACACCGGACCCATGTCTGAGAGAGAGAGGAAGAGAGCGTGGTAGATGCAGCGCAAGTCTACTCTCATTATAATCTAGTTCACACACAAGTCACTGTCCCTGGGGTACAACTGGCTCTGGATGAATTTATCTACAAAATCTTGGTTAGAATAAAGTCATTTCACCCGCCTTCACAACCATATTTGAAGTACCAGGTCAGTCAATATTTGTTTTAGTGTCAGCCGTTTGTTGCAGATAGACACGCGGCCCTGTTCAGTGGAGTTCAATAGTCATTCACTATTGTCTTGTCAAACAACAAAGCGAAACGAATGAATTATGAGGCTGCTTGACTAATCGATTCGCTCACTGAGGCCTTTTAACTTGCCAGAAGCATTGAGCAGACCGCTGCGATTTAATGCTGTCAACAGATGAAATCCACTCTTCTTATACTATAACCGGCCGGTGCAGGGGTGTGAGCGGAAACGAAAGTGATGGCAGCGCATCGTTGTGGTCGCAAGTATGCAAGCTGGTCATTAACTAGCTCTACGTGCTTGTTTCGATCATTAGCATGCGACGGTTATTCCATTCGGATGTACAAAGGAATGCTACGGCCTACTGTGTTGGAAGAAACAAACGTCCGCTCCTTGAAGTTGGACTTCAAACAAGTGTCAGCTTCTAACCTTATATTGATCAGTAGTTCTCATTGCATGACTTACATCTCAGAGTCAGTAAGCATTTGTGTGCGCCAGAATTCAGTACCAAGCGCCTTAGGCCAACCGGGCCTTCCAAGTGGCTTGCTGTTTGTTTCTTGGAGCGCGTCGGTTGCCGCGGGTGCCGTCGCGAAGGTCGTGCTGCTTTGGTGTCTTTCAGCAGGTTTCGTGGGAGTCACCTCAATCATCCGCAGTCGCCAAGTTCGTGTTTTCGGGATTGGCTTGTGTGCTTTGGTTCGCTGGAAAGGAAATGTTGGACAGTAGCGACAGAAAAGCATATTTAGAGCTGGTTATTTGCAGCATTGGCGCCATTAAACTTAGGGGCACCTTATAAACTCGTAGGTGGGCCAGGCCTTGACCCTCTGGTAGCCCGGTCCGGATAGATCTACTGCTAGACAGCTTTATAACTGTGGTACTAAGTTTGCTGTATAAAAGGGACGCAACCCTTAGGTGCTGATTACACTTCCATCTTTTCTTTCGATAGTCACGCCCAAGAGACTGTGATGACTCGGGTGAAATCAAACGTGTGGCGGGAACGTCTCTCAGGGATGGAGGACCTTTTCTCAGTAGTATCTTCATTCGACACATCCTCCGCTGCCTTCACGCAGTCTCTAATTCGGTGGTTGCTGGAGCCACCTGGACTACAGGACTCGAATATTCAAGTACCCCACCTTTTTAGTTTCGTCATTTATTTCCCTCAGAAGGGCCACTACGAGTTTTCACAAGTTTTACGAGTTCATGCTTCTCCGTCCTTGTCTATTAGTACCTCTTATCTCTTAGGGGTCACATTTTTCGCAAAACCTTTCTTATTTCACTTCTTCGGTTCACCGTGGTTTTATTGCCTTTCTTTTAGGTCAGGTGTCGTCTTCTCGAGACTCTAGGAGCATTTTTGTCAGCAGTGCCACAGCCCTCTCTCTGTGGCTCCTTGGTTGAGACCCTAGTTATAGGTGCGACCGATGCAATGGTTGAGGCCAAGCAAGTGAAATCTTGCGGTGACTGTCTTGATGGTTTAAAGAAAGCTGCTAGTTTGGATATTGTCGCGGAGTTTATTCTTCGCCGTCTTGGGAACATGAAGAATCCCAAATCCGTGCTTCACTCACTTGGCTGGCTCGCGGGTGCGCTAGATAAATCAGCGGCACGGTATGTGATATATTACTCGCTCAAAGTTGCTACTTATTTGGTTTGAGTAATAAATATGTTAGCGTTTTAGATTGGATAGGAAACTCGCTGTCGAGTGCTTGAAAACTGGATTCCAGTCACGGGACGGCGGCGTGCGCCAGGCATTCATAACTCTTGCGGGTTCAATTTACCAAAGTCAAGACTGCGATCCCACATTGCGCCAACAGCTGGACCCAGGACGCAGTGCACTGTCATCTCTCCTTGATAACGAGTTTAAGCAGCGCGACCAGGCATTTCTTGCAAAGCAGCGACAACCGGACTCACTGGCTGACCACTTCGAAGACTGCATCGAAAACCGGTCAGATCCGACACGTCCTGCAGCCTCTATGAGCGCAGCAGAGCGGAAAAGTCGTAGGTATGAGTACGCTTTGTCAGCAAACTGGTGTCTATAAAACACATTTTTTGGAACTGCTTTTTATTTATTACGAACTGTCGCGAATAAGCAGTTATATAACCTGTTTTGGTTACAGAGATTGCCTTTGGTGACTGAGAGTTTTGTCCTGCCCAGGAAATCAATATTCACTGTGTTTATATCCTTCCTATACTAGAATATTCTCTATCATTCTAGGGTTACCACAAACCTAGAAATGCCGTCGCATGCGCTTCTCGAATCCGTACATATGTCGCACATGGAGGACAAAACCTTGCTGTCTGTTGAATACAGTGAAAATGAAGCGTGTAAAACCTTCCAACTTGCCTCTCCGGCAGTTCCCATCATGACCTGTGATCCGGAGGCCAAACAGACCCGTCTGCAACACTACTCAGGCCCGGTAGGCAGACTTCTGCTCGTCCCCCCCTCTACCTTACAGCTCGCTGTTGACTGGCTTACTTGTTTTTTTTCTGTACCTTGCAGTTGTCGCGTGACAAACTGCGTGAAGCTTTTCTCGCGGCTGGAATGCAGCCCAATTTTGTGCGCCATCTCACTGCCTGGGAGTGTCCAGTTAAACTGGAAAAGGCACTGCAGGCCCTCAAACACGCATTGCTGCCGCAGCCGGCACCTCCACGGGGCGGCAGGCCGCAGACTACAAAAACTAACCTCGCCGACACACTTTCAAACCTGGACCTGATACTTAATTGGCTTTCAGAAGCATTCTTTTCACAAGGCAACCAAGTAGTGACGACAGAACTTCTAAGTGAAGGTGAGATGTTCGAGTCAGCACATGCGGGTCGTTTATTTACTCCGCTCCTCCAATTTAAATTCTCACTTGAAAAAGGACACGAACGGCCTTCTTGATGGCCGCACAGTTAATCCCGTCGTAATCGTCTGCCCCTCGCTTCTTCTTTTTTCTTCTCTGATTTCTTTAGCTTTTGGGTACTTGGAAGAAGTGGTGACACAGCTTCAAGACGCCAATGTTTCGCTGTCTGTATCAGAGGTGGCTGTTTTGTTGCCTTGGCCTCTGCTCGCTGATCCAATGGCACGTTTCTTTGCCGTTTCGACGCAGCAATGCAAGCGTCTTGCCAATCTGCTGCGTGCCCTCTGCAACATCTTTCCATCAGCGCAGATATTCTCAGCACTGATGGAGGGAGTGGCTTCGGTGACTAGCTCGAGACTTCTGTGTGGTAAGAGATTTAGCATTGACCTGAGGGCTGCTGCCATTTACATAAGTTGACTTCCCCAGCTTTAACCAGGCATCCTGCTAGTTGTTCTTTCATAACCAGGGAGGAGTGTGTTGTCATTTGCAGGTTTCACTACCTCTATTTGACTTTCCGTAATGACCACAGTTTTTGATTTTTGTTTGTTTTTGTTGCAGAGCTCATTTCACTGGCCTCTGGTCTTATGACAAGATTTGCCAGCATCATCCGTCCTTCGGCTCCTGAAATCAAGTTACTGGTTCAGCACCTCGGATCCGCTGATCCAGATGTTCGCAAAGCTGCTCTTGAAGGTTGTCAAGCTGCTACCGGCATCTATACTCCCGAACAGATCAGCGCCATGGCTGGAAAGGTGGGCTCTTTGGAAGCCCTAATCACTGTTTATGGATATTTACAAATTTATGACCGAAAGATAAAAGAAAACAGTCGATCAACTGAAAGTGCATGTAACTTGGTCTAAATTCGCTATGTGTACAGGAAATAGATAATCACAAATAATCAGAAGAAAAGGTGCCGCGAACCTGACTCTAAGTACCTACATAGCACTCTGACCTTGCGCTTTTCCATTAAAATATAACTGCTGCCAGGTCTAAACTAACGTTGTAAGTTTGCTAGAACAAGATTTGACGCTCGACCATTTGAGGAAAGCAGGTACAGTGTGAGCTATACGAGCCTGATGCAAGCAAATGCTTTGAGGGGAAGTGTCATGAACCTTAATTTTCCTCTCAGGTTTGGTTATCAGCGCACGCGTAGAAGAGGAATAGTTTTTTTAAGGTCTAATAACACAGAATGATCTGAACCTGACAACGGAGTTCTGTTTTTAACAAGCTGGTTGTTCTACATGAGGTCAAGGAGAAGGGGGGGGGGGCGTCGATACGATTATTGAAGGAAAAAAGGTCATAAAATCCTAACAGTGTGGGGGGACGTAGGTTCACATGGTTGATATAAAAGGATGGGGTGTTTTCAAGATAATATAACAAGTTTTTTGTCTATAAAATGTCAAAAGGTCGGCCTAAAACACTTACAAATAAAATGCCTTTCGAAGTCTTTAACAATTGGAGCTTGCACAGGTAGATGATAACGTTCATTAAGTCACCAGAACATGAAGTCAAAGACTTACAGTTTATAAGCCAACTCTGGTTGACAAAAATATCCACACCACCTCTGCTGCACGATGAAGATTTCCTATCAATTCGAAAGCAGCTGAATGACGGAGGAGAAATGATTTGCGAGTTAATATCGCTATTTAACCATGTCTGTTTAAGACAAATCACGTTAGTCTCACTCCCTTTTTTCCACGAAAGTAGTTCCATATCGTGAGTTTTGTTGGAGACCGAAGGACGGTATCAGTATCAGTGTATTTAAGGGATATATAGGTAGATTGCCTTTGAGTTCCCTATTTGCACATCTCTGTAGTGGTAGCAAAAAATGATATGTCAGTTTGTTGGCGTGGCCAATTGTCCTGAGCCATGAGGTGGTACATCGTTTTTTGGCAGACAGTGAAATAACACCTTGAGATTTTTGAGGTGAAAAACTGTCGCTCTTACCGAGGGAAGCATCTGATGTGGTATGTGGGTTAGGAGAAAAAACGTCCGCTCTTGGGGGGAGGGCCCAAAAGAGGGACATTGCAGAGGTCGCTGCGATCATCTGCAATGCCCCCCCTCATTGGACCCTCCCCCCGAGAGCGGACTTTTTTCTCCTAACCCACATACCACATCAGATCCTTCCCTCGGTAAGAGCGACAGTTTTTCACCTTAAAAATCCCAAGGATCAAGGTGACAGAAGGCCTGGAATTGGCAGTTTCTTTTTTTGTTGACACTTGAGTGCAATTCGCCAACTTCAGCGGAGTTGTTCCTGCTGTATAAGCTTTTGCTGATAAAAATAACGTGATTAAGTAAGCGCAAGAGAATCACAAATAGGGCATATTGGTCAATATTTGCAACAGTTGGCGTCATAAACAGTGATTTTTGTGATTTGAATTCGTCTAAAAGGTGTTGGCGTAGTGTACAGATGACCTTATGCTCATAGTTCAGACAAACAAAGTAGAGTCAAAAATGTCAAGGTATCAAAGGGAAATAGGCAGAGTATTAAACAATTACAACGTTCCGACGTTAATAGAGGGCAAAAATGGCGGCTCAAATTCAAAAGCCCGCCGAAATAACCTTATGGCAACTTCAAACAGTGTGAATTCTGCATTGCTGAAGTCAGCGGTATTTGGGGTGGGGCCCCGGTGCGTATGTGTCACGATTGAGCACAGGTTTTCTGCTAACACCCTTGGCCTTGACTTCAATCTGCCTTGGTAACGCGATGGGTGTGGGAAATGAGCCGAGGGCTCCTACACTCTAACCTACAGCTGCTTCTTTGGGCTGTGGTTGTCCCTGTCGAGTACGACGAACAAACAGTCCTACAGTGAGCTATTGAATGTCCAGATAGTGGTTTTCTTTAGTCTTGCTGCTCATTTCGATAAGAAAACGCATGATTTGGAGATATTTAAGACCTCCTTATGTACATGAAAATATCTGCCGTTTGCTTACGAAACATACCGGTCCTCGGAATCTCTTTCCGTAACCGTTGGCAATTAATAATAGGGGTCTTTAAATCCCACAGGCATGTAAAAATGCAGGTTGTGTTTTGCAAACTGTAGGGCTCACGGAATTTTTGAAATCTGGAAATACTGTATAATGTGAATTTTCAGGATACAATAACAAAATGTCAGGCTACAAATTGTTGTTGTTGTTTTTAGGGAAAAAAACCCAGACTTCGCATTAGCATCGCAAACTAACTGGAAATAATACGTTCCTTAAGATTAGGTTTCATTTTTCAAGGTATCAAAAACCCTTCCAACAAGTTTTACTGGAAAGCTTACTCAGCCATTTCTTTCGCTTTCCCAAGTTTCGGCACATGCAACATCTACTTCGGCATATCATGCTCACTACTTTTGAATTCGCTCTAGCGTCCAGTCCTACTGCCTCGGTATCGTCACAAGTCTAATCTCTCGTTTTCATTAAATATATGCCCGCATACACAGCTGACCGATCGCGACAGATCGCTTTTGGAAGACTGCTTCAAACGCACCGTACCATGCTCTGCAGCAATGGGCTCCTCCTTCACGGGCGATTTTACAACTCCGAAACGTCCCTTGACGGCCAGAGAACAAAACTGTTCTTTCTCAAACGGCCCCAACATTATGAGGTAAGTCGGAGCTCTCCATCATTCGAGCATTGCAAATGCCGTTAATCACAACTGCCCCCGATAGGGCATCGTGGTCATTTGAGTGTGCATTTGTTCATAGGGATGTGGACCGGTGAAGCATCGAGCTCACTATATCATGCCATGCGTCAGATTCTAATCGGAAGCCAGAATCAAGACAACTAGATGTGGACGTGACTGGTGAGGCTGAGGTCCTTGCAGCTTGACCACTGTGTTGTAATTCGTAAGGAGCATCAGGAAACGGATAGGTACGGGGTTATTTGATCGAACATTTCATTGTCCTGAAAAGTCTCATGATTAAAAACTTTTCTCGAATCGGTTTACCTATCATATGAAAAGAAACATGTTCTTCGGAAAATCGAGTTTCCGCTTCTATTTCTGGCGACGGACTCCAGTAAGAGGTCGAAAGCCCAGACAAATACAGCAAACAAATACAAGAAAGACTCGATTTTCCGAAGACTGTCGTTTTCATCTCGGAGTGCAAACAACTTCACTTATCCTACATATTATGTATCCTTTGTGGAAGGAATATCATATGTGTCTGTTTTATTAATCAAGCAGATAACATATAGTGATCATACAATTTTACCACGAATATGGACGTAGATGTAAGGAGTATTAATAAACGAGCAGATACAACGCGATTGAAATAGGCTTTGTACAGTTCTACAAAGCCTTGTAATTAGAAGCTTTTGAAATGGAACGAAAAATATGTAGGACACCTGATTTGCTATCAAATGAGTACAAGAAAAAATATGTTTACTGATTGTTTTTCTATTCAATAAATTTTAGCCTGTAAAGGCATCGAAAAGCTATAGAAAAAGAAACGCGCTAATTTAGTAGACATTTTTTTATTAAGTGGGGTTCCCTAGGTGGCCGAAAAGATTTTACCACAAAAAGTCTGTTGTGTCTGAGATATCTTGAGATTATGCTCCAAGATAATGAGTAGCTTGATTAAATTTCTGCAGGCACTCCTAATTTAACACAGATTTTAAAGGTTTTTTGAACATTGCTTAAGTACCAGACTGAAGGAGCGTATGCTCTGTGTCGGCCGGTTTAGCAGCAAGATAGAACATTCACTTAAAAGTAGATGAACTCTCGTTGCGAGCTCTAGATCTTTCAAAACTTTGGTTCCGACATGACTTACTGAAAGCCGACAATGACGGTTCCGGTCTGCTCTGTCATCTTCAGTTTGAGATTCCAGTAACTGTTTTTTTACGCGTCGTGCCTATTACATACCTTGTGAGTGCTTTTCATTTCTATTGTCAGATCCGTAAGCAGGAGTCACCTCAGTATTTCGGTGCCCCCAATGACGACTATGGAGGAGGAAAGCGATGAAATGATCGTTCAGGCTGAACGAAAACCCATAATCGAAGTTCTTCAAAACGGCAGTGAACGTGACTCTTGCAACATGGTCGAAGGTCTGGTCTCCGACCTCCTCACTGTCATTCCCGACTCAGAGTGGGATATCGGCCGAGCCTTCTTTGCCATGTCACACTTGGAATTCATCAATCAAAGTAAGTCGATTTTCTGTGAAGCCAGATTTATGAGATCTAACTTCTCCATCACCACTTTTTTTAATCATTTTCCCTCTGTTATCATATGCTAGGTTCTACGATACTTAGAGGGCTGCCCCACCCAAATGTTTTTTTAGCCTTAAACAATTGCGTAAGTCATTTTCCCGATCCGATCCATGCGCCGTGGTCGGCCGCTGCTGATGTTTTATTTCGCGGTGTAAATATAGCACTACTGGTAGTCTGAGAGGCTTCTTCTCAACGCGCCCTCTGACACTCATGTAAGTCTTCCCATTCCCATTTATGCGAAATCCTGGTGCTTCTATTTGGGCCATGTCGTGTACGTAGTGCGCATATACGAGGACCTACGAGATTAGTAAAAAAAAGCTCGTCGATCGCCGGAACCATGTCTTTATTCGCCTGAGCTCTGTCAATCGATTTATCCATCTGGCGCACTGAGCCCTGCGCAATCACCTTCAAACTGGCGTCACTGGTGCTGCATTGACCCCGCCTCCTATAACTTTTGCTTGCTTTTTATTGCTGCTTTTAGTTCTGACGATGGACTTCAGTAAGAGCTCGAAAGCTAAGGCAAATAAAGCAATAATTCCGGTGAGCTACGAATCCTCTTATTTACTTATGCGTGCACATGGAATGCAAACATTCGCCTCGCCGCACAACTCCACTGACCGGCTCGGACGGTGGCCGGAGCCTAGGAATGGGAACAGAAAGCGAGGTCGATGGCTCGGCACACTTTCCTGACTAAAAACAGCCTGACGCGCTTGAAGCTATCACGGCGCGCTAAAAGCCATGGCTTGGAAGGTTACCAACTAACGGGACAACTCGGACCATGCGGTCATCTCAATGTGTGTTTTGTGTGGCGTGCCTGACTAGCAGACTGAGAGTCAGGCTACGATGGCTCCTTCTACATAAGTGTGGCCTTTATGACATTCATACACCGTGGAATCCGAGCCAAATTGGGCGGCAGGCTTATAGTCGGCTCTGGCTGCGCCAGCCACCCGTGCCCTCCTGCCCGCCCGTGGTCTCCTTGACCTGGTGATGACATCGGACCCAGGTATCACAGTGACAGATAGTGTAGTAGATGCAGCCCAAGTCGCGCAAGTCGCTGCGTTTGCCATCAGCTTGCTGAAGCACGCGGTGGGCATTGACGGTCGAAGCGTCATCTGTGGACAAAACTACCGTCTAGTGAATATAATTGGGCTGTAAACTTTTCTCTTTCTTTCCTCTGCAGCCGTCTCCACACGCGATCTTCTGCTTCCCCACGCCTCCAACATAATCACCCGTTTGGGTATCCAGTTGAGCCTTGTGGCTCTTGGTATCATTCCTCAGTTAAGACTACCTGCTGAAGACTTTGCCCTTTTCGTTCAGGCTAACTGTGGCTGTGCTATTCAGGTGAGTCCTGTTCCTACTTTTTTCTCTTTCTCCAGCCATGTCTAGTATTCCTAAAACGATTACTTATGTCTTCTTACACATCCGATTCTCAGTCCTTTTCTCGCCTTCTCGTTTTAGCTGTTTAGGACCTCCTTTGTGACCCGTCAACTTCCCCCCAACGCGCTATCCCATTTGATAGCTGGCCTGATCCGTGTCCATTCAATTTTTGGTCGACTGAGCATGGGCGCTTTCGTGACTGATGGGTCCTGCCTCTCTGAATTCCGCTCCCTGGAGTCGTGCAAGTCCATTCAGGATGATGTATTCTGCACACTAAACTATCTTCATACGAAACTTTGCGCAGAAAACACTGCCAGTTATGCCACGTAAGATGTCGGGCTGTGGTTCTTTTAGTTTCACCATTTGCCGAATAATTTGGGTGTCCATTTTTCCATACTAATATACATGTATATATGTATATATATGTGTCTGTGTTTAATTTTAAGGGGCCTACTGCAGCTGTTGGACGCCACCTGGGAAGGTTTTGACATAAAGGGCAAACAGGAGGACCCACTAAAGTCTACTGCTTATCTGCACCTCGAATGTCTCCGTCAGGTCATTGAGCGGTTAGAAGAGGAAAGTATTGAGGACTCTGGTAAGGCCGCCTTTCACTCCCCCTTCCTCTTTCGGACAAGTAGACTAGTCAACAGGTCGTTATACCGGACCTTTGACTTTCTTAAATTAATCAAACAAACTGTTCCCTGGGAAGTTGTGTCCACGTTCACCGTTTGTCCGAGCGAGTGGTACTCAAATGGCACCAGCCTGGCTCTCCTTTCCACGCTTCACTAGCACGTAGCCGCTCTCTATGCTGTCATAATCAGCCGTTTTCGGAAAGGATTTGAGGCAGTTGGCGGTTGGAGCGGACACCACCGTGCTGTAATTGTCAGCCCACTTGAGTCAGAAGAACTTAACTATTTCCGCAGACAGTAAGATAGGCACTGAGGGCAAAAAACCTGGGCATTTCCTCTGTGGTTGCTGCCGGTGTCTTTGAGCGGATCTGTACTGCCTCGCATAACAAAGAGCTCCAGTTGGGGCAGTAAAGGTCGCTAAAAGACTACTGCTGCTTTACAGAAACCCAAAGATCAATAGAAAAAGTAGACAGTCTAAGACAAAGGCGGCCTGAAATAGGAATTTTTATTGCTACGTTTGTCATTGTCTAATTGGCTGCATTGCGATCTAGTAGGTCACGCAAGATCGTCCCAATCAGAGCATACTTTTTCTGAGATGCCAAAAAAACCACGGTGCGCCTTTTTTTGCGCGAACATATAACCGATTTACTACGGAGTCTGACAGATGGCACGGCAGTGGAAAATAAAACTGATTCAACGGCACTGATAATCTACCAATTAGACCCGGATGGCTTATACTTGCTTGTGTTTTGAATTGCAGGTTTGGAAGGAGCTATGGCTGTCTAATGCGGACACAAGTAACCGCGAAGTAACTTTCATGTCAACAAACAGGCGCTTATGTCTGTTTAGGGTCCCTTTTACAATTCATTTCAATTTGAGTTGAGCCAATTGTGAAAAACCCGAGGCGTTTGGTGGAATTTGAACCCGCGTAGTAGAGAAGGCCTTTACCAGAAGCCAACGCTCTAACCACTGAACTACGAACGCCCCAAATGTGTTTAAATTCAGGGCGCGAGGTGGGGCGTTTGTAGCTCAATAGTCAGAGCGTCGGCTTTCGATAAAGGCCTTCTCTACTACGTGGGTTCAAATCCTGCCGAACGCCTCGAGTTTTTCACAATTGGGTCAACCCAAATCAAGTGAATCTGCCAAACCTCCTAATAATTCATTTTAAGTTTCAGAAATCCAACTTTAATCTTTGAGGAAATAACTGCGCTTCTGCACATCACTGCCATCGTGTGGCTGCCCTTTTTTGTAAGCCGTACTCAGTAGCCGATGTGAGGGGGGGGGGCTGGCTCTATGAGGAAGTTAAACGCGTCTGGAGGGCTTGGCTCAATTCACTATGACAGCAAATTAACTATCACCCGACGAGTCGACTCTTCGGTAACCAAACCGAAGGCCGTTTTTTGTGAAGTGGACCCAGCAGTACATTGCGTTGCACAATTACCCTGTGTCCCTAACTGGCCGCGCTGATTACACTCAAGGTCGATTATCGATTGTACAGTGCTGCGAGTCCTGCAAGCAACTTGCCTGAGTTTCAAATGTTTGATTATTTCTCCCATATCAGCGAGAACGCATTTACAAAAACTTATAAATAATAATGAGCAGCATTAGGTATATTAATTACTTAAAAAAACTATAAGAATTACTGAGTGCTTTTTAAGAAAAATAAAATTTTCTCGATAATCCCCAGCTTCTGGAGACGTAAAAAATAGCTATAAATTGGAACAATAAATTTAAATATTTTGTTAAGCATAAAATTAAAGTACCCACTTTCTTTATATAAAAAGAACTTGTCTTCAGTCAAAATATTTTGTACATATGGTAATTAGTGGATTACTATTTATCGAATATCGTGGAATAAAGTCTCTCATCATTTCGCTCGTTTTAAGTGTCTTCATTTATAAGTTGATAAATTGCGCTTCTGTTCGACGTTTACATCAACACCTTTAACATAAGATATGACTGAACAACATTTACCGAAAAAACGAGCTTTTGGATATTAGTTCTTATGAAGATGGCCATATAGGTCATATGTAGAAATGCTTCAAAAGAGAAACCCACATTTTCGAGCATACAGCAGGTCTGCTAGATACCATGCATATTCTTATTCCTAAGATCAATAAAAAAAGTTTCCATAATAGTTTACCTCTTTAAAAATTGGTTTTATCGGAAATTCAGCTAACGAACTTCTGTGTATATTAACTTTTTCGAAGGTGATGCCATAAGGAAATTGGAGACTTTTAACAATTTCTTTGATTTACCTGAAGATAAACAATGCAATTTGACCGGAGATGAAAAAACATACTTTTCTCTTTATAATGGATTATTTTCCGCTTAAGGGGATTAATTCCACGATCCGTAATAGGCTTGTGAATGCAAACAAACAGGCCACGTATATGACCATTTTTTTGAAATACTTATTATTCTTCTGTCTGCTCCGTTTCTTAATAACACATAGACTGCACGTGTAGTTTACAAAAATGTATATTTCTACCTGACTAGCATTTAATAAGGCCTCCTTTATATCACCTTCACGGTTACATATATGGTAAAGTTTGTTTATGCGCTCATAGTTATCGGTAGAGTAAAACAATTTTGTCATGCAACCTTTTTATTGCACTTTATGAGACAAAACTTAACAGAATAGGAAAACGTAAGTTTTAAAGCTTAACTTGTTACTTGTTTCTGAAAATAAATTCGATTCCTTAAACTTGGCTTCACTTCCATTTTATCAACTTCGCAGAAAATTTCCCACCTCTGGAATGGAGTATTATTCCACCTTTTTTTACTTATACTGGGATTCTTTCATAGCAAAATGCATATTAGTAAAAACTTTGGTTCTGTCATACCTTATAGCATAGGAAATTTGTTCGATATCAACCTGCTCATGATTTAGTAAAAATTAGTGCCTATTTTGCTCCATAACTTTAACTAAGATGGCAGTTTTCCA
Source organism: Ligula intestinalis (assembly GCA_036362985.1). NCBI lineage: Eukaryota > Metazoa > Platyhelminthes > Cestoda > Diphyllobothriidea > Diphyllobothriidae > Ligula > Ligula intestinalis. The sequence goes on from JAYGXS010000001.1 coordinate 63,900,702, forward strand.
AACTAAAGCATTTCTAATTATCAAATCCACTCAGTTGATCAAAATAACCTGTCCAACTATATGCCAAACTACCAAGTTAAATTTCGTCATGAAAGTTGTTTGCAGGATTTGCAGGACTGTATGTAGCTCAAAGTCCTCCTTATTGCTCAGTGTTTCTGGGCGCGTCATTACCGTTGCTGTGTTTCTGAATTTCCGCCAGTTAAACGCACTATCTCCGAAGCTATAGCCTATTAAAGTCTTAGTAGTAATTAAGCGCTGTTATTGACACATAGGAGACAGCGTGGAGGGGTCATCTCTGACTTACTTGTTATCAAACCAGGCAGAGCAGCCCAGTTATGTCATCTGCATTCTCATTTTGAATATTCCACATCAACACCGTCGCCAACAGGATGCAAGCACGAGGCCAAAAGTTTACAGCTTCCGACTCAATAACCCAAGTTTGAATCATGAGCCAAACCTCTGCTTAAAGCATGACCGACCGACAGTGATAAAGCAGCCAAAAATGGTCACTGCGGTCGCCTTATACTCCTTGTTGGTTATGCCTATCTGACCGGCGATAGCTTGTAGCCGTGTGACCGCCTGCAACGGCTCTGACACGAACCCATAGACACCGTTGTTTCAACCAATCAGGTTTGGTAATGCCGCTGCCTCGAAAATTGATTGCTGTTTCATTTTACCTACTGTTCGGTTTCTTTGTCGCTCTGAAGTATCAGTAAATTGGACTAGTAAACGGTCTTCCGTCAAACACAATAGCGGCGGTACTTATTCCCATATTCAACCCCTTTCTTTTATTTCATTTTGCTTGGCTTGATGACAAATCCAAAACCGTTCCAATTTCATTTTTTGATAAGCCACGTCTTACCATCCGGTGGCAGCTTTACTTAAACGCTATGAGGTGCTGTGACTTCTTTTATTCCCGTTTTCTTAAGTTCACTCTACATTGACTTCACATTTTGAAAATCTGCATGTCTGACATCGTGCGAGAATGCTGACGTCAACAGCCGTTGGGTCCTCATTTAGGGGGCGATACATTATACAGTAATCGCCGGTTATTAAGCCCACGGTTAATAGGCCCAGCCGCGTATTAAGCCCAAGTCAGCTTAGGACGGAATTTTACATAGCAAAATCCGCCGGCTAATAAGCCCAGTCGCCGGCTACAAAGCCCAGTTTTCCAACAGGATAGAGTGAAATTCTCATCTCTCTGCGTGCGCAACTGGTTGCGTGTCGCAAATCATTTTTTTGTTTTTTTATTACGTAAAATACAGACAACTAGCATTCTTTTCTTGTACATAAGCAAGCTCTACACATAATACAGTACGTATTTAATGTGTAGTGCCTATACTGTGTTTGCTACTCAAGAACTAGGACTCTCCGGTTAGTGCGCTCGCCGCTTATTAAGCCCAATTTGGTCTGGGCCCGAGGTGGGCTTAATAACCGGCGACTACTGTAACAGATTTTTCAACCCGTTGCACACGTTACATTCAACTTATTTCCAGATTTTGTTTTTAAATGTTCTGAAGCTTTCTGTCCTAACGAAACTTTCTGTCTTTCCCCTAATGCACTAACAAGAGTTTACACAGCTTATTGTGGCGATGGCTAAACTCTTCCCCTTCGAAGTGGAGACACCGCCAAGCACAGACAAGAAGGACAGTTGGAGTGAGGTACTGCAACGAGGCATGCGCATGGTCGGAATGATCACATATTGGTTTTGTTTGTCCAAGAAGCCCCAACTACTGGCTTTTATTGAAAAGAACCCCGAGCCCAAGGTAGGCAGACCGGCCCTCTCTTTACTGTGCATTGGCATAACCGTTCTACTGATTATTTACTGCTACTCGTCCTTTCTCACGTAAAGGCACGCCATGTGCGATTCAGTTGTCCTTTATTATGCAGATTAAATGCATAGCCTTTGCGTGCATTTACATAAGTTAGCTGTTGGAACTCCAAGCGGTTTCTTGAGAAATCAAGTATGAATTTGCTCCAGGATCTTCAATTTCGTATCCACGCGTGATTTACCCTCCACGTGTGTGCTCACTAAGTGCTAGACTTTTCGTGGATCTGAGTTCGACTCTACAAAAGCAATTTTTTCAGTCCTGTGAAGCCATATGTTCACAGATCATTACATCCATCACCTTTTTATAAGTGTACAGCCTGGAGACCACAGCGGGCGGTGCTGAACCGAAATGGCACCCGGACTGGCTCACGTTGCGCGTTTATCGGATAGCGCAGAATTTTCGCGAGCACATAACTACTGCCGTATGTTGGAGGGCGGGGGGGCTTCTCGACACTCCTAGACGTATCAGCCTCCGCGCCCAATACCATCACCCCGTAGTTGGCAAACTAAGACGACTTACTGGTGCAATTGAAAGGACAGACAAATTGCGAGCAACACTGCTAACAGCATATTGGCTCATTCCTTACCACAATAAGTCTGACGTACAAGCGCACACGTCAGTCCCAGGAAGTAATTGAGAAGAAGATGATTCGATCATTGGGACAACACCCTTATTCGCCTGACGTTTCGACATCTGTCACGGATTCTTCATCAGTGACATGAGCAGAAAAATTAGCAGAAGCGGCTGATACATGCACATGAAGTTGGAGTATTTAAAGGATTCAGTCACTACTGCATACTTATGACAATTAACGATAATTGCCCTCTTGTGCATTACTTGCTTGCTAACCGGCATACGGGCCCTGACCTACTGAACTTGCATTACGCGTGGTTGAATCGGGCGTGATTGTTGCTCGGCCACCTGGTCCCCCGGTGCTGGCGTAAGACGTCGCGCTGGCCTGTGCGTTCCCCAACTGATGACTATCTGCCCCGTACCCGAACGCATGCTTATGTTTCCAGTCCCAGCTGGTAGTCAGGGTTATGATTGACTGAATGAAGGCAAGCTGAGCCCAAAACGGACTGTATCCGCATTTCCTGTCGCTCCTCCTCTCTGCACTTGTAACTTTGCTGACTTTGGCCTGGTAGTTCGATGCCGGTTCGAAAACTATGCGACGCATAAGGAGCTTGTTTGCTTTGGGATGCAAGGAGATTAGTGTGCGTCCATTCCTATATGAAAGGGAGCATTGTCCACCAAAATTTTCTTGGTTTCCGATCAGCATAAATCAACCCCTAAGGCTATATCAGGTCAAAAAAACGGCTATGACAAAAAGGTCAGAACTGATGCTCCAACTACAGAGCAGAGCATATCATCCTATCCGTTGATCTGTGGACCTGTAGTGTGTCGTTGCCTGCCCGATGCCTGGCCTTCCTGTCGTGACCTCAATCCGTCTAGGCCTCAAGGTCGTGGGGGCCGCCAGACTTACTGGCGCGCGTGACGTGGACAACCCACTTCGATATCCACCCCCTCGCTGTCTAACCAATCACAGGCCGACCTAGCCAAGGAACGCTCTCTCTCTCTACCTACTCTGACTGCTCTAAAACTGGCACTTCGACCGCGGCTGGCTCTCCTGCTGGTCATAAGCTCTCCAAGTCAAATCTTTGTCCATCTATTCTCCGTTCCTGTGTACACACTATACTCTTCCTTACACTCTGGCCTTTAACAACTTCTCCTCTACTAAATAACCCTGGACTGAAGATCGCAGTTGCTGGGTTTGACTCACTTAACCCCCTGCGATAGCCCCATTCCTCTAAGGGTGAGTTTCCAGACATCGCTTTAGAAAACTCCGCGAATTCTTCTTCAGAGACATGAGCAAAAAGCCGTAGCAGAAGCGGATAATGCATGCGCAGGAAGGTGCAGTATTTATAGGACAGAGTCATTACTGCATACTTATGACGATTAGTGATAATTGCGCTCTTGTGCATGGATCGCTTGACGACCGGCATACGGGCCCTGACCTGCTGAACTTGCATTACGCGTGGTGGAATTGGACGTGGGGATTGCTCGGCGATCTGATCCGCCGGCGTTGACATAAGATGTCGTGGTTGTCTGTGCGTTCCTAAAGCGGCGACATGCTTTGACTGAATTGAGCCTCAGCACGGAATATGGATTGGACAATTCGTTACACGTGTTTATAAGCTGGGGGTCCGTAAACCATGACTCAAGTAACTCTCGGCACACGCGAATATCACCCCTTGCGAGAATGTCGGTCTCATCCGCAACGGATGTGGAAACAGCGGGCGAATAAAAGTGTTCTCCCAGCGATCAAATCTTCTTCTTTTTCTTCTAAAATCTGACGTTATCGAATCCTTCTGGACTAGGAAGGCTCCCAACTGATGGAGTAATTCGGCCCTTCTCAGAACTGACAGTCTGGCTCCTTACTGATTCCTTTTTAATCTGACATTGATAACATCCCGGACTTGTGTGAGGACTGAGCCGTTGCTACATTACACACTTGCATGTGGAATAGGCACCAGGTCGTGTGTACCACACATGGACGTGTTTTTTCATTTTTGTCCGCTACTGCACCCGAGCTCATCAGCTCTGGTCGTGTTAATATTGCAGTGCCATCGGAATAAATTTGGTTCGGGAAGAGGGAGATAGAGTGCCGAAGATTCCCGGCACGTCTCTCTCTCTCTCATTGTGTAGAAGCATTCACTGCGCCCACTCATCCTCCGTGCGGGGAATTCGTTGCTCACGACGCCGCATATGATTTTGGATGTAGCGTGTCTGACGTTGCATAACCTAGCTGTCTGTGCGTACCAAAATGTGCTATTCCTTACCTTAATGCGGACCATGCTCAGGGCCTACTATTGCCCTACCACTGCGTGAGTATGCGCCCACAACAATCTCTGCATACCCTTCGATATCCGATCTGATGTTCGAAAAAGCTGCATCCCGTTGCCCATTCTGTTCAACTACATCATTGATTGATGTACACGGTTTTGACGGTTTTGACATGCACGGTTTCGATGGTGTGGAGGCTGCACCCAGACGCCGGTTGGTTGCTCTAGACTGCGTTGACAATATCGCTTTGCGAGCCTCAAGCTTTGGTGGTCTGCCGTCTGCTGTGTCACGGGCAAATGCGATCACTACTTGGGTCGAATTATACATGGACGCTAGGAAGACCGAATTGTTATCGATCTGTGTCCTTGACCAAGAGAGGGCAACCCTGGCAATTTGACGAAGTAGACAGTTTCAACTAATCTCGGGGCGAGGCTACTGCTCAATGGACAGTACAGACGAAGCCGTCCCCGGAATGCATTCAATCCTTCCAAGGCGCTCATCGAGCATACGCGACACCTCCATCGTCATGAAGATTCCCATGTTCCATGCATCCTTCCGGTCAGTCCTCCTCTACGGTTGTGTAGATTGGACTTTGTGCGTAGAATATTACCGAAGACTGGAAATATTTATCCTCGAGTGAAGTACAACGACTTTGTTTCAAATGAGTCAGTCTGCACTCACTGTGAAAATATCGCGAGGATATCCCAGGCAATCCAAGAAAGACGACTAAGGTGGTTTGGACACGTTCTCCGTCATCCGCCTCACGAGCTTAGTTATACTACTCCGATACGGCATCGAAGAGGAGGTCCTTCCAAGAACTGGCTCGCACGGTTTGCCAAGATATAGGACGTTGTTTTGGAACCTTCGGTATTTGAACCCCGTCGCTGGAGAAGGAAATAGATTGGGTTTTCCAGATCCGCTGCCGCGAATAATCGCAAATGAAGAGGTACAGTACGTGACATCATGGAGATAGGCTAGATCAGGCATGACCACAGCCGTACCAATTGCAAGGACAGGAACCATGCTTCATCAAGCTCTTATTTTCAACGATTCAGGCAAGCGTCACTAAGGTCACGTTAAGGGAAAGCTGTCGCAGCTTGAATTTATTTCATTTTGCCTGCAGTTGACAGCCATAAAAGCCACCACTTTGAACGTGTCCGGATATTTAAGGTGTTTGCTTATCTCCCACTTATCCGTTGTTTTAAAAAGTCAAGTCACCAATTAATTCGTGAATGGTTCCTACTAAGTTCTACCGCTGCAGCACGGCTCGTATAAGGCGTGGCACTGTCACGTCGCCTACCGGTTCATTGACGGGCTCTTATCATCGCTGGGTATTACTTGGGCATTCGAAATTTGTGCGTCGTCATCAAGTTTTTTTATGCAAGGTCCGATTTTACCTCTCTGTGGTCATGCTTTCGTTCAAACTGTGTTTACGGGATTATTTATCTATTGAATTATGCTTTCGCAATTTTTTTAATCTAACAATAAGTATTCTCATTTTTAGTCTAGCTACCAGGGCTTCTTTGCTTGGATTCAGCAGATCGTTGCTGGACACTGACCTCACATTATCTCACTGTATATCCACTGTATAAACTAACTCATATTTACGTCTTTTACAGCTGCTTCCGGAGACTATTATTATTTTTCTAACTCTTCATATATTCCACTTTCGGATCAATCATTTTCCCTGCCATCCAGCAGCTTGAGTGGACACTTTGAGAATTTCAAAGGCATTTTATCTTATACCACTGGCTATGTGTTTGCATTGTTTATACTCTGAAATAGATTTCCAAATCCAATTCTGGCTAGTAAGCCAGAAATGACCATTCTAGTCTCCATTGCCTTTGTCGGTTATTTCATTCTGCCGATATCATTAGTCGCTGTGTAACTGATGTCGGGGCTCGGGAGAAGGAGAACACCAAGGCACGACGAGACGAGTCAACCCCGTAACCGTTCGGTGAGCGCCTGTTTACCATGTATATATTATCGATCGGAACCGCCGAACCAATGAGCTGATTGCGCAGTGGTTAGAGATTTGGACTTCCAGCCAACAGATTGCGGATTAGAGCCTCAGGGATTTGGTATGGCTGCCTGATGACGGTCATTACGCCAGAAACAGCCATACCAGTCTTCTCAGTCAGTCAACAGCGAACAGGCAGGTCACAGTTCGTGCGCCGAGTATGCTGGAAATGCGCCCATTCCAATGATTTCTCATCTCACAGAAAGGCTGCGAGTGCAGATCACGCCGCTGTCACGAGAGCACGCCGTGACTATCGATTTTTCCTCATAGCTGATTGGCCCACTGACTCAGCTATTTGCCTCGCGTTCCCGCTTAAGTACATGCTCTGGCTTGCTGTAGCGTGCTTTTCTCAGTAAACTCCCTCTCTCTAGCCAACCGGTCTTATCTCTGTCTCACTCTTATGGGTTCTTTGGTTCGGCGTTCGGCTTAATTAGCAGTACCAGGCGCGGTTCATAACAGTGTACGAATAAGATACCAAGCGTGCGTCAAGGCTGAACCAGTTCCGGCAAACAGGAAAAATCGCCACGTTACTCTGAAGATGGAACCGAGCGAGTGTGCGAAACGTCAGTCTCAATATATTTTGGTCCGTGTCCTCGTACCTTCGTCTTCTTTGGGGGAAGTTGAAAAAGATGAGATATCTGGGCCTCAAATCCTCACGCATATTAGAAAATGAAGTAGAGTCCAGTGACTCCGTTTGGATGGCACTCACTGAATCTCCACGTGCTAAAAGCCGTAGATTATAGGGTTGCCAGTTAACGGGATGACTCGGTCCTCCCCTGAATACGAAGTGTCTGCTTAAAATGTTTCCTTTCTAATGTGGAATTCATGGCATTCCTACTCACCTGAGACCCGAGCTGTCCCTTGTTGCTTTGTTCCGTCGCGCGCGATCCAGGTGCATGTGTGGCACGCGTAGACGCGTCGTTTAGCTTTGTATGCCATTGAGGCCGAGCTCGCTTCCGAATGTCTCACTACTGTCTTGCCATCAGGTCAGGTTACACGAGGGAAGAGAGCGAGCGATCGACTCGGGTAAAGTCTACTAGCACCATAAACTATTTCACGCGTCTCTGTCAGCCTCCCTGTGCCCACCATGCTGTAGAGCACACGGTGGAAATCGCCTTTTGCAACGGTTGTTGGACAAGTTAGTATCTGTACTTACTCTGGAAAGAGGAGAGAGGAAGGGGTGGTAATGGTTAAGGTGAAAGCCCTCCAGTGCTACTCCAATGGCTTAACTGAGGTTCATGGCGACAGACCTGTGAACGAATTTTGGATTTATACGCCACATTTGTTGAGCATCTTTTATCGAAGGTAATACCTACCCCTTATAAAATGTTCATGTCTCTACAAAAATGACAGTTCGACCGTAACGAGTGGTGACTTCTATGTTACTAACATATCGTGAAATGCGTGGACCAGAGGTTAATTTATCGGAAGTGTCATTTTCAAATCATGTTCTGTACATTTCAAAATGTTGTATTCAAGTGGTTATGCTCGTGCCAGAGGATAAACCAGTACCCCAAGAGCGACACAGCTTAGTCAAAAGCGAGGATGGATATTCCTGTGGAAATTTGTAGGGAGCTGGGTGAAGTGGTCCGAGGGTTTTTGTTTTAGCGAGTTTTTCATTGTCTTAGAACGATCTAGATTTTTTGCTCCTAAATGCGTTTTTTGTGTGCTGCGTGTTCACTTTGTTTATCCAGGAGTGCACCAGCTCGTCGGAGGGTAACCAGTTGTATACTATCCCAGGTGATTTAATTGTCTCGTCAAGTGGTCAGCCTGCTTCCTCGTACATGCACTGGCGGGCGCTAGGCGACCAATCAAATAGCAGTTTGACCCAATTGGCAAACATTCGCAGCCTCGGTGGGAGTCGAACTCATACAGCAGGGTAGGCTTTTGCGCAGCCAAGGCTCTACCATTGAGCTACGAGGCTCACCGTGAGCCGTGAATTTCATTACACTTGGATCGATCGTAGAGTGTTGACTGCGCAAAAGCCTTCCCTGCTGTGTGTGGGTTCGAATCTCACCAAGGCCACGAATTTTTCACAATTGGGTCAACTGAACTAAGCAAATCTGCCAATCTCTCGCCCCCTAACAAATAGCAGCTCTTATGTTCGCTCCTTAAGACGTGCGTTCATATGACTGAACAGACGTCGTCAGCAAACATGCCGATGGGCACTGCGTTCTCCCGTCATTTTAAACATCGGCCGCCTTGATATTTCTGGTGCGACTTGGGTTTTCGTATTGCAAAGGCAGTTAGTCAAGTTTGTCCATGTCCCGAATATGCGGTATTTGGCTGGACATAATCCCTTCGCAGGGGGAGGCATGTTTTGTATCTCCTATTCGGCCTACTGTGTACTTGAGATGTATTCAATCAGGCCGATTCGGGGCTTACATATGGCTTGATTATTGGAACATTTCTGGAAGGCTGTCCATAAGAATGGTTCTTAATATGACTTCGAACTTTTGCTGTCGCTTCGCCCTTAGTCCCCTTTATCGTTTTGATTTCGAAGATTTTAACCTAGATTAAGTAGCTCATGAGGTCTGAAGAATTTCACAAGAATACCTCTGTTATGCAATCTGCTCCCACCCCGCGTCCCTTGATGTCTTACGGTGCCGAAGAAAGGACTGTTCTTCTAACAAAGACCTAGTTCGTTATATAAATTGATTTTCACTAACGTACAGATAATCGATCTTCATTGAAAAGTTGAATTTTAGATCATGGCTACATCAGAATAACTGAATAAAGGCAAACGAAAAAAGGAAAGTAATAGCATACACAAATCACTGCTTTGGTGAATAGAGACTCACAGATATGTATATTTGAAAGATACCAGGCAGGGAATGCCCTTGAGGGCCCTATTACTGTAAAGCAAACCATCTCATCGTTACAGTCAACATGAAGTTGAAGCAAGATGTGGTAGCATGACACACATTCGAATGAGTTGTCGCAGAATAGTATGAAAACAGTCTAGAGCCAGGAAAATGATTTACAATACTGGCAATAAGAAATCGTGCTGTGGTAGCAGCCGTCTGTCAGATAAAATGGCATCAAGTCTTCTTTTAAACTCCACAATGGGTTCAACAGAAACCGCCTCATCTGGCACCAAGTTCCAAGGTCGGGTCGCTCGTTGGCTGAAGAAAAACTTTCTAGGGTCCAGTCGGGTGCGTTCGCTTGTGACCTTGTAAGGATGGCCGCGCAGTTGAGTTGTGTTGGCTAACTCGAAGAAGTCCTCCAATTTCAGGGAGGAACCGTGGCCCCGGATTATCCGGAATGTCCAGAGCAGGCTGCACTGAACGGGCCTGTAAGACGAGGAAAGAGGTGAAGCGTAATCAGTCTCTCTTGATATGGTACGTCCCTGAGACCATCGAATATCTTTGCACCCCTCCGTTGCACTTGTTCAAGAAGGTCCACATACTTTTTTAACCATGGTGTCCAAGCTGGCATTCCGTGTTCAAGGTGTGGTCTCAAAAATGCCCCTAATATTTTTCCAAAGGGTTCAGATGGGGAGATTTTGAACGCTAGTCTAATCCAGTGCAGCGTACTAGTTGCTTTCTGGACGGCCTTTTTACAGTGCTCTGTTGACATCAAGTTCGCGGTTGTTTACATGTCTAGATCTTTGTGCGTATCAACCTCTTTTAATGCGGCGCCACTGATAAAATAACTATGCTTCTGCGAAACTCTTCGACCTGGGCTTCTGTGTAGAACCACACACTCGGATACATTAAAGTTAAGAAGCCACGTGGACGAACAGATAATTAGTTTATCGATGTTCCATTGTAACCTCTTTGCGACGTCAGCGCAGCTAACTTCAGCCCATATTTTTATGTCATCCGTAAACATGATAGCTGCGCAATCAAGGTAATTGAAGCAATCGTTTACGCAGATTAGGAAGAGTAGCGGGTCCAAAACTGAGCCTTATGGCACACCAATTTCTGCCTTTGTGCATTCTGAGGTTGAGTTTCCAACAATAACTTTCGGTTCTCCCTAAGACAAGAAACTGCTGATCCATTTAAACATTCTTCCTTGAATTCCCACGTCCCAAATCTGCTACAAAAGTAGCCTGTGCGGTACACTATCGAAGGCCTTCTTGAAGTCGAAAAATATGACATCAGTTGGATAGCCCTTATTTGTGGCCTTTGTTATGGAACTCACTCGTTCCCCCTTGCCTTGGGGTCAACTCTCGAGCCCCACACAGCGGCAAGTGAATATTATCGACGAAGGCAATATAGACTGGAATGGCTATTTTTAGCTTAGTAGCCGTCATCAGCCAGTCATACCCAGGCCCGAGTGATTCACCGTCCGAGGCTCGAACGAGCACCTGATTGACTGTTCATTTACATTTAAAACATATAAACTCTATCAGACCTTGTCCTGACTGTCAACGCGTTGCCGGTTTCGATAAACTTTTTATTTAATTTACACACGCCCTCGTGGTATTGTGATGTCACACGAGCGAGAGTTACCATAAATGTCACAGTACGATGATGCACCAAGTGTCGTCCCATTCTCAGTCCGAGGGAGGGATGATATGTCTAGTAAGTTGGTAGCCTTGCAGCGTACAGCTTCTGGTGCTAGTTTAAGGTGCGCCAGATTGTTTATGATGAAGAGACTAAACACTGGACTGGAAGTAAATCCACCCCACGATTTCATGGTGCATTAATGGCGACGCCGAGTCAAGCCGGTGGGAGTGGTGATCAGGTGCAGTGGCTGGCCTGGTGTAACTCCTGCACCAAAAGAGTATCAACCGATATTTTCCCTCTTTTAGGTCTCATCACAGGCGATTAAGTAAATTAAACCCTTGCAACTGTGATCTTCGGACCATGGTTACTTGGTAGAGAAGAAGTCTTGGAATGGCCAGATTGTTAGGAACAGTCTATTGTATACACAAAGGAACGGAGAATGGATGGAAGAAGTCTGACTTGGGAGAACATGACCAGCCAGGAGAGCCAGTCGGGCCCAAGTGCCAGGTGGACAGCAGTCAGATCAGTGGGTAGAGAGGGCAATTCACGCGTGCGGTGTTGTTATTCGTCGCCTGGCCAGAAAGCAGTTTTTGCGGCAACTGTAATTGGCTGATCCTGGCATCGAGCACCACAGTCGTGAGATTCTAGTGGAGTTTACTTCGACGCGAACTAGTTACTGCACTCTAACCTAACCCACTTTGGTTCTCGGGCCTGGCTCTTGTGCTACAATTCCTTGGGCAAACGTACACACCCTGTAAGTCCCCCGTCCATATCCGCAATTATGTGTTGTTTTGGAATACTTGGTTGCTGTGTGCGTGGCTCTGTCAAATAAGTTGCTTAGTAAATGCCAGTAGATGATCCAAGAGGAGACTTAAACACAATACCGGGTCTATGTGGAAAGGACCGATAAGTCACGTCGAAGGCTACTCACGTGTGACGTTCACCGATGCCGTCTAATCCCCACAGATAATGAGGTCATCCGCCTGACCAGTAGTCAAGAGAGCTTTCTAGCATGTTTAAGTACTTGCCGTTTTCAATCACTCCTAAACGCCAGACTCCGAAGGCCTGTTGTTCAAACCCGACCAACTTAGTCATTAAGTTGAATGCTCTAGCAGTTGACTCAGAGCCACGGGTATGATGCCAACTGAACAAGTGGACGAGAGAATGTATGCGTTCCGTATATGAACTAGATCGACCGACGAGTTCGAAGATGTTCACCGCGTGCTCCAGCAGACTGCACTCTCGCTTCCCCCATCCGCCTTTGTCCATAGTCCTGACCGAATGAAGAAGACCGAAGGCGAGATCGTGTGCGGGAGAATTCCGTACATACCCGTGGTTAATCGGACTGGATTGCAAAAAAGCACTACCCAAGTGACTACAACAGCGTGCCACTCGTTGACTCAAGTGGTAGGCCGCTAATCCAAATGCCTTAGCTGGACACAACACTCGTAGGCCTACAGCCGGAGTGTAGCAGATGCCGCTGACAAATAGACTTCCCAAGACCTACTGAGGTGTCGAACTGCTGGATCATTATAACTCACATTCCCCCCACTGACGACAAAATCCCGAAATGTAATGAGCCGAACGCAGTATCTGACATTTATGATGTCACTTGATAAGGTGGAAGCTTTTAATTTTACTGTTTGCCTACGTATTTATTGTACGCTAAAAAACCGTTATCCTGTTCATATACGATTTCTATCTACTACTGTCCCTGAGAGCGATTTTTACACCGAATAAAGTTCTTGTTTCAGTGCTCGCGTCTTTTTCTTTCGTTGCACATCTACCTTCCAAGGTTGCGGGTTCGTAACTCGTGTGGGACAACACATAGGGTTGGATATGGCTTACTGATGACGGAAAATGAGTCAGAAATGGCCATTCCTCTCTCGTTTTTCTTTGTCAGCAATGTTATTCTGCCTATATAATTAGCCGCTGTGCGGCTGCTAGCGGTGCTCGAGCGTGAGCTCGGATGCGCAAGTGGACGAGCGAGTCCTGTAGCTGGTAGGTGAGCGGCTACCTGCCAATATGTGTGTATATGTATATATTATGAAGTGAAACAGGCAAAGTCAATGGGGACTTAAATGGCCATTTGACTTATTAACAGTCATCAGCCAAGCATACCGAATCCCAGGGGGTGCCGACCCACGGCATTCGAACCCGGAACCATTGGTCATTGAGTGCAACACTCTAGCACTGCACCACGTGCACGTTATTTTTGTCAGTTTCGATCGGAATATGATTAATGGCAGGGCACGTACCGATCTAGTCATGAAACATGCTCATCGCGCTTTGCCTTAGAGCTCAATCTAGGGCCCTCGCCGGCAGTCGTATAGCAACTTGTAATATAGGATGAATAGAACGGGCATGTTCCTTGACAAAGGTTTTGAGGGAAGTTCTTTTAGAAGCGATACCAGACTTAATTGCGTCAGTTTTCGACGCTGAGACTCACCGATCGCATTGAATATTTGTCCCGTTGTGCTTTAGAACTCACTACAGAGCTCAAGCAGGGAGTCGCAAATAAACCTATGATATATGTATGGACGAGGAAGTAGGCGTGTTGAGCACCAGATCAATTGATTTATTGTTCTGAGCTTTCGAAAGCTTTCAAGAGTCCATCTTCAGAGGTGCGAAAGCAACCAAGAAGAGGGTAATTATAATGGCCATAGGCCAATCAACTGTCAGAAATCATCAGGTATTCAAGGGGTTAGAAACAGCAATTTAAAAAGGATGGGGAAGAAGGGCAATTAGCTGTCAATGGAGTCGGGGGGCAATTATAGTGGTGTACGCTAATTACCTGTCAGTGGGGCTGGAGGTCATGAACAGCAATTAATGTGCCGCCTTGTCACCCGGTAGAGGGTCCTGGTAACCATGCCTCCTCTTCTGGTCGGTTCGTTGTGGGGTCCTCGTCGCTTGCCATTCTAAGGTTTGGCTTCGTTCCGTCTTTTTCCTACGTAATGGTGCAAAACTTTGTAGGCCACTGGCCGGCCTAGATGCCTGTTGACCGACTTGGCATCTGAGTACCGTGCCCCGAGCGTCAGCCTTTCGGATTTTGAGGTTCCTCGGCCTACGATGGCCGTTCCTTGAAGATCGAAGTCAGGCCTAGTCTCTGCGATGAGTGCTGCAAGTTGTGAGTTTGGGCTCAGTCTCTGGGCCGCTAGTTTGTGCTCGTGTAGGCGGGTCTGCAATTTTTGGCCTGTTTCTCCAACGCAATTGCAGTTTTCTTCGTTGTAAGGTATCTTGTAGACGACCGTAGAGGTTTCTGTAGGAGGCAGTCTGTCTTTGGGTTGCATCACCTGGCGGCGTATTGTCGCTTGAGGTCGATGGGCTATGCCTACGCCAGTAGTTTGTAACAGTCGTGAGACTGCTTTGGAGACCCCTTTTATGTAGGGAATGGCCCTCCAGACTTCCGTTTGCTTTCATATGATAATGTGGAAACCACAAAACCTTGGGAGACCAAAATGGCCATTCCTGGCTTATTAGCCCTCGCCAGCCAATCATACCAAATCCCAGGTGTAGAGCAACCGAGATTTGAATCCCCGACGTTTGTTCATTGAGTGCACGACGCTTCCATTGCGCCATATATACGTATCTTATTCACAAAAGTGAGAGTTTTCGAATGAAAATAGGAGAACGTTAATTTGCTCGCCGGAAGAGGACTGAATTCTTACTGACGTTTTAGAGAGCACGACCGACTCCCCATTTTCAAAGCATTTACTGCCCATTTCTATCAGAGTTTTGAATGACCGACTGAACTGGTTGGCCTTTGGGTGACAGATTTTTTCTCCAACAACTTTTGCTCTCGCAAAGATATGAACCAATCCTCTTATGTGATGAGACACAGTCATGAGCCTCTTTTTATTTACTTCACTAGACTCAATGGGATTATGGAAAATATTTTGTTCAGTATTAGCTATTTGTTTTACCACTCGGTAAATGTATGAAAATTGTTGACTGGGCAAATTATATCAAAAAATCACAATTCGGTAACTCTTAAGCTAGCTTCGGATTTGGATTCTTAAAATTACCACGCGTGGCCTATTTTCGGACGATGTCCCTACGCTTGATGTGAAAACGCATTCAGTATCGATCTGCAGACTACTGAAAAGAACTTTTCCAAGAATAGAGAAAAACAGCATCAATCAATTGCAATGCGTTAACCAATTGTCAATCTGCGTCTTCTTAGGGCGTAATCTCTCCATTTAGGCCTTCCGCCAGCTTTTGAATACTTCCTCTTGCATCAAAAACTCAATCGTGCTTCTCCTGTGCATTTGAACTGAATCATAGTCTTCACTTGCTATTTTATCGCCCTACTAATTATTATATCCGCAGTTATTATTTGATTTTGTACCCAAACTTAGTATATATGCACACAAAACTTTATCTTTCTACTGCATATAGGTAAGTAGCAGTCCTAATGATAGTTAAAATAATAAATCAACCAGCACCGAAGTGGGAAAGCTAAAAACATGAACTGGCGTTGGACAGCGGGCCTCGTGGGACTGCTGCTGACTGGGCTGACAGGCGAATACCAAGGTAGAACTGGACGAGTAAGTTCCGTAACCCATGGGTAAGCATCCATCTACCGATGTTAATATCCCCGATCGAAACCAGCAAGACAACGGGCTCATGGCTCAATGGTTAGACTGTAGCGACCTTGTACTTCTTAGCCATGCTTTCCTCGGATGCCGCGGGGACAGGTCATGTCTGGCATGACCACCACACGTGCGCAAGAGACGATATTAAAATCCCCCGTTTAAGGTCACCCTATGTCTGGCTCACTGGCCAACCACTTCTCAGGGGCAGTCCACAAAAGGACCTTAGTGCGGGGATTGAATACAATCAGACACTCCCGGAGCAGGCGACCTACTGTTCGGTTGCAGACCTCCAGACCCGGCGACTACACCGACCGGAATGCGAATCTGGACTCCGGCCCATCCATGGCTGGAGTGCACTGGTCCGGGAGTCACTTACCTATTACTTACATTCTACTCCTGTTCCACCTTACTTAATTATTCCTATCACTCTGACCTTCCACGCCTTGTAATATCTACTAGTTCATAATCTTTGGGATACGTTCATCTTCTATTATCTGACTGGACTACATCGTATCTCACAAGACTCTCGGACTTCGAATCAACAGGTTGCGGGTTCGAGCCTCGAGTGCTGCACTACCTGGGGTTGAGCATAATTATTGATTAATTAATTGATAAAGGAGTCGGAAGACGGACAGTCAGCTCGTCACGTGAAGCCTTCGTGTTAGTGTGTTTTGCTTCGCTATGAAGCATCTTCCATCGAAAGGACAAATTAACACCCATGGATGGACAAAATTTAGACCCTCAAGCATAACTGGTTCTGTTTCCACTAGCCTTGGCCGGGGAATAAGGAACAGTTTACAGACAGACGGCTCTTTAGTGAGGAAGACTTCTAAAACAGCGATCACACAATATTTCCTACATCCATTTCCGTTTAATGGCAAAACAAACTTAAGACAAAATAAGATGATAGCAGGCATGGGCATATTTTGCATGGCATCTCTGTCTTTGTGGGGCTTATTTGTGCCTGTTTTTTAATCAACACCGACAAACGTCCATTCTCGTTGTCATGTCGACCTGAGCTCCTCTACAACTTGATAAAGGCAGTATAAAATGCACTGTAGCTTTGCATAACGAAAGAAAATTGCAAAGGATTCGTTCCATTTGTCAAAGCACGAGGTTTCCTCCAAAAAGATTTAAACAAATAACAGTTTGTGAATTTTTTGTCGTCCGGCTGTGGATACCCTCGAGAACAATTCTAGTTTTTAAATAGCTGCCAGTGTCGGTCGGGTTCGGTGTCTGCTTGAACATAGAATTGCTTTTCTGAGTGACACAATAAGCTGCAAGTAGACAAAAGGGAATAAGTACTCATTCTTATAACCAAAGATAGGACGACCAACATTTAATTTTGCCGAACTCCCAATTTTCGAAAGATTTCCACCTGAGAGACAAAATGCTACCTATTGATTTCAAGCATTCTGGTCGGATGTTCAGGTCTGTTTTCCTGTACCCATAAAGTTCATTTTGTAAGCCTCCCAGGCACTGGATGATACAGCCTGTGTTATTGGTTTTACCTTCCCTTCCTACCTCAGATATAACTGGTGTAACTGTGCGTGTAAGCACTGCATGGAACCCAATAGCCGGGTCAAGTCGACTTAACGGCGTTTTATCAGCCTTTAACCCGGAAAATGCGGCTGCGCTTAGGGGCCCCAGTCTTACTGCATGAGCTCTATTGTCTAGAAATCTGCCTAGGGTGCCTTAAAATACTTTATCTAGCATTTAAAAGGAACCGGATCTCTCCCAGTTGCCAGTCTGAATCACCTAGCATGCTCTTCGAGTTAAGTTGCGAACTACTTTATGGACGCATGGATCGCAGTCACGATGAATGATTGGGCACACTGCCGGACATGCCGAAGCTGCTATCACCTTTTTTCGCCCTCCATAGTGCAATTACGCTTTTGAAGTCATCATGCTTATTGGCAAAGAAAAAAACAGATTTGTCGAGCATTAGCGACGTGGAAGTCATGGGAGAGTCAATTGTGTGAGTTAAAGCAGAATCGTTTTTATGTGATGTGTAGGTAGAAAACTGGCAGCCGTCGTCCAATAGTCCCAGGTACACACACTTCAGACCTTTCCACACTCGGGTGCAGACGCACGCTCGTCCAACAGTCCAATTTCTACTACAACCCATTCTCCACTACTTCTCCTCTCACTTGGCGGCTCACTTCTCTTCCCATGCGGAACAGTGTCTGAAGGTTGCAGGTGCAAGCTTTTACCTATTAACTTTACCCACAAGCGCGCGTTTCAAATTGCGGTTCAAATTTCTCCTCCTCCGTGGGAAATACTATTTTCAGGATTTCGGGATTTCGGATCAGCTAGCACTCTGGCGGACACTCGTTATTAGCTATTGGATTCGTTTTCACAACATCCCCAGCCTCAGAAGCCACGGCAGGCACTAGTCAAAACGAGCATCATCTCCGTGACCGCCTTCCGTCAACAATTCTCAGGGATTCCAGCTA